>OX424563.1:17333549-17689713 GCA_949152475.1 Terebella lapidaria | reverse complement strand
GCATTACATGAGGCCAATCATTCGCTGGCTCCCTTAATGTCTCCCTACAATTTATTGCAAGCCACTTAGTTTCGGGGGAATGATGTTATGTGGAAAGTATTCAGTTTGCAGACATCTCTACCAAATTTTCATCTCTGGGGCAATGAATCATTGCTGTGCGGTTAATGCGGTCTGCTGGATACAGATATCTCACTTGCATTCCAGTGAGTGATCTTTTCGACACGTTCATGTATCCTATTGTGCAATTCAATGCTGAAATATTGGGAATAGGTGCATCGATAGGAGCTTTTGTAGAGTGATATAATAGATTGATACTAACAGTCATATGAGATTAAGTGTAAAATTAGATGTGTATGGTATACATGAAATATAACATCCCCTCTTGAATAGCAAGAAAACACACGGGGCAATGTGATGATATGATAATTTGTCGTGTTTGGCTCAAACTGTCGCCGATGACTCAAATGTCGATGTTTCCTGCTTGGAATACCTAATTAAGAGGTATCAACCATATCATGGTTTGCTAAATCAATACAATTTTAGATCACTCCTACATATCCGTTTTACCGTGCATACATCACTCAACGCGGCATTGGCTAAATACTAAACACTAAGCATTGCTATACGTCTGATAAGCAGAGTTACTGGGAATATAGATGTATACGAGTACTATCGACGTTATGGCGACTTTTATTTATAACCATGCACACATTGTTTCGCGAGCACTGAAACAAACATAATCCATGAGATTGTGAAAGCGTATGTAAGTATGTGAGAATCAATCTATTACCACCAATATAGCCAAATTTTGATGATTCCAATAACAAACATAAAATACAACATTTTGCAATAGAAACAAAGCCCGACCAAATACTTTATCAAAAACACACTGGTGTCATCAGGGGCAGACAGTGTGGTAAATGTAGTTGTTTCTGCTGTACACCTGATGGAATTAGTATACAACTGCCCAACAACCTATGAAAATAATTTAGAAATCCGCAACAGACCCCGTGGAATAGATATATACCAAGTACATAAGTACCTAATCACAAGCCAAAAGGCTACTGAGTTGATGGTATTGTAAATACAGTATATACAACATCTGCCCAAGTATCATACGCTTTAATACTTTATCAAAAACACACTGGTGTCATCAGGGGCAGACAGTGTGGTAAATGTAGTTGTTTCTGCTGTACACCTGATGGAATTAGTATACAACTGCCCAACAACCTATGAAAATAATTTAGAAATCCGAAACAGACCCCGTGGAATAGATATATAACAAGTACATAAGTACCTAATCACAAGCCAAAAGGCTACTGAGTTGATGGTATTGTAAATACAGTATATACAACATCTGCCCAAGTATCATACGCTGCGCTTTAATACTACTCACCCACTAAATGAATGCCATTGAATCCGTATTGAATATAGAGGAAAGCGCAGGATATGATACTTGGGCCCAACACCTTTAAGCTGCACAAGAGAACAATTTATGATCGCTCAGTCTAGAAATGCAATAATTCGCGTTATGCAGGAAACCTCAATAAGATGAATACCCATTAATCCCAGTAGAATGAATCGCAATATCGGGGTGGGTAGCTAAGTGGATAAGGCACTGGCCTCGTAACGCAAAGGTCATGGGTTCGAGACTCAGGCTGGACCACCGGGTTATTTCACCAACAACCTTAGGCCAGGTGTGCACCACTAATTGTCTATCTCTACCCAGGATTAAATAGGTACCGGTCATTCCATAGGATGCTATAGTGTAGCGCCGGATTGTGGCAGCTGTGTAGTCATTCTAGACTGGGGTAAACTGTACAGCGCCCTTGCTTATATCACAGACATGAGAACGTTACTATTACCCAGTCTAAAGGAGCGCTTAATAATTGTTAACTTTATTTTACTCTACAATATAACCAGCCCTGATTCATATTTAGAAATATTGGAGTACATTATGACATGGCTAATCATGACGTTATCAATCCTATCAGCCCCGTGTGAAACGACACTGAGCTTGGTTGTACTATCTGGAGTACTTTGTGACGGACGATATTGGGAAATGATATTCTTCATATATATTTATTGCAATGAGGTATGTGTATTTTTCGGAACGAAATGTAAAAGAAGCACAAAGTGTGATATTCGTCCCGGGTGATATTGGTCGGTACCACTATATTGTAGTTAAATATAATAATGCTTATTTTGTTGAAGGCGACTCTGATGCCCCATACAAATATACTGAAATAGATGTGTTAAATATGGTTAATTTTCTGATTGATGATATTTTTGTGGAATTTGGTGGTTGAATATTTCAACAAACTATTGGTATTCCCATGAGTACAAACTGTGCACCATTATTGGCAGACCTGTTTTCACATTCATATGAATCAAATTTCATCCAACATTTACAACGTGGAGGTTCTGAGAAACTAACATGTAATTTTAATTTCACTTTCCGATACATAGACTATGTATTGTCGCTAAATAAACACAAGTTTGGTGATTATTTGGATGTCATATATCCTAAGGAACTTGAAATTAAGGATACTACAAATTCCGCCAACAAATTTTTCCAACTATCTAGACCTGAGGTTGAAGGTTGATTATGATTCGAACCTGTCAACTAGATTATATGACAAGCGTGATGATTTCAATTTCCCCATAGTCAATTTGCCTTTCCTAAGCAGCAACATTTCTGTGTCACCAGCATATAGTGTGTTTGTTTCTCTTACACGCTATTCCAGAGCTAGTTGCAAATATGAAGACTTTGTTTATCGAAGTGCCCAGCTAGTCTCTAAATTGCTGCGACAAGGATATGTTTTACCAAGACTTATAGCTGCCTTTAAGGATTACTATGAACGTCATCATGATATGGTTGATAAATACACCAAATCCATGACTGCCAAGCAACTGGATCTATTTTCATGTTAATTTTGGAGAATTCATGACGGGTGCCACTAGTGGGGCAGGAAATGCTCACTCTTTCTGGAACACCTGATTTTACTTCCTTAATGTCCATTTTGGGGGGTTCATGAGTTTCCCTTCATTTTTGTTTTCTCTCACTTCGTATGCCTGATATGACTTTCTGTCCCCGGACTATGACACCCTGCAACATATTTCAAGTCGGTGACTGACCCAGTTCTTTTGTCTAGGGGTCAGGTCATGTTATTGTCACCGACTTGAGCTCAGAATTTTTGGTCAGAAGATTGAAGATTTGCAGACGGTAAGAAATAACACATATATTTATAATAACTGAAGGGGATGATACTATGTCCGAGATACTACTACCCATTTATGTACTTCACAAATATTAGTAGCGGTTGATATTCTCCAGAAATAAGGTTTCTTTCGTTAATATTTACCCTGATTTTGACACGGTGATGACGTTCATCGTCATTTTCAAAAACTTCTGGACACTATATTTGAATAATCTTTACACGAAAGTTAACTTAATAATCTCATGTTTCATACATCCTGTACATATGCACACCTATTTTGTAATTTTTCAGTTATTCCTGAATTACTCCTCACGCGTCTGTCCAAAGATTCTGAGTTCTAGTCGGTGACAATAACAGTACCTGATCCCTAGACAAAAGAACTGGGTCAGTCACCGACTTAAGATATGTTGCAGGGTGATGATATTTAATAACGGACCCTGTTTTGTTCGCTCGGAATATTTAATACTGGGTGTTGATTCTACGTCTATTCGATCATAGGTAATACTCACTAGTGTGATATTAAGTCGTTGGATGTCAACTAAGTCTGTTACACTTTGTATAACCATGAAAAGTAGCAGAAAGGAGAAACAATCATCATGAAATGATTTTTTTCGGGAGAATGACATCCCGTTGAGTTGATGTGTGATCTTTCTTGCGGTTCACAAATTATCGAAGACGTTCAATACCACTGGCTGCCCTGACGCGAAGCAAAGCTCCATCTCGATGGAGCAAAGGACAGCGAGAACCATTTGACAGGCTCAAGCAGACACTATTGCAATCCCCTAAACTTGTACATCCAGACAGGCAGAATGCTCATCTTCGACACTGACATGGGTGCGTATGCTGTATGAGGAGCATTATCACAAGTCGTTCCAGAAGGGTTTGTCAGCTAGACACTTTCGAGAACTCAGAGGAACTACTACTCTACATGTGGAAAATTAATGGCAGTCCTCGAGATGATGCAACACTTCTATTACTAATTGTGGGGACTCAGATTTCACCTCAGAACAAAGTTCAAAGTTCACTGAAATTGCTGAAAATTATGCTGACGCGCACGATGGTTAGCAAAACTGCAAATGTATGATTTTCCTATCGAGCATGGGGCCAGAGAAAGACCATGACCACGCAGTTGAGTTGGAATGTCACGCATGTTAAAAAGTCCAGGAAACTGGTTGTACCACAGAATGGAGACGAGACAAGTACAATAATTCCCAGTACGATCTGGATAACGACCTGGACCAAGACCAGGCGCTAGAAAGGCGAGATTATCAATGATTACAAGCGTATGAACTGCATGAAGCGCTGAGAAAACTGTGAATTCAGCAGGTCCATGCAGGACGAGATGCCAGCAACAGAAATCCGCCAAAACGAGCAAAATTAGAGGGAAAAACACGACAAGAGGAGAAAGTGGTAAAAGTCCACAGAAATATCCACATAATGGAAAGAAGACGAAAACTCCAAAAATGAGACGATGCTGACGAAACAAACAGCCTCCTATAAGATATAGATAATGATAATTTGTCAGGAGCGCAGCACCCTGAAAACTGCATGATCACAGTAAAACGATAAAAAGAATAACAGATGATATTGATGAATCTTAGCAGCTAAAAACTATATAATATTTGGAAAGAAATATATTTTGAATGAAATTACATGTAGATATGGAAACTCTGGAAGATTGAAAACATTAAAATTCACCCCTGAAATCACCCCTCCCCCCCCCACCTCGATAATCGAAAATCACCACTCCAGAAAATATGCATCCATAAATCATCCGAGAAAACTAAAACGTCACGAAGGGATACGGGTCGGTTGGGCGTGAAGAGCACCGGGGCCCAGCTCTGGAGCATACAGGAACATTTTGCCCCTCAGTGCGACATGAGAGAAAATCACACTCCATTGAAGCACGACCGCTCATTAGTTTTCATCAAGGAGTCTCACCACTTTGTCCTTCGACGACCGCCCTTGCAATACACAACCCCTAAATATAACTGACGTGAATTCCCAAGATCTCTGCCAAGATTGAATGAAAAGTATAAGTCCCACTAGGTGAGCCTAGCATTGATACTTAAAAAATCTGTGCGTCATTTGGGTAGCACCCCCATTTCGACCCCATCCATGACGAATGACAGTAATGAGGAAAGAATCGAATGACAGAGGTCACAAGGTTTGCATACTTTCGCACGGACCATCAAAATATATTAGCAAGCGTGGACTTACAGAAAAAAATGAACAAGCATACAGAAAAGAGGATATAGAAGAAATGATAAAAGAACGGGGAAAATATCAAGTAGGACGACTTTGCCATCAATGGACATCCCGTGGATTTAAAAATCAGACTAAACCGATAGCTGCTCTATCCAGACATCCACGAAATGATAGTGACTGAGAGAACGTCATGATAACAGATTATAGAACCGGTGCTCAGTGTCATATTGCACCTTATTGGAATGCGGCACGACAACTAACAGAGGTGTCGTGTTGATTATCGTCCCGTGTCAGTTTGTGTCCTTTATTTATTGCAATTCATGTTTTTTTCACACAAAACTGTACATTCAGAAACAAATTCAGTTGTCATAAACGTGTGTATGAGAAATATATCATTTCAGGTTTTGTAATAATTATATGCCCACAACATAAGTTGAATATAACCGTTTCTCAATTTTCCTCTCACTTGTAACGACGATTACGATCGCTAAAAAACGGTGTGCTTTCGATTACATTCGGTACAACCACTGCCCATAGCTCTAATTTGCATGGCAATAGTGGAACTAGAATTTAGTTCTGCGATAGAATAGTACTGCCGCATATTGAGCGTACAAACTACATGTAGTACGGAAAACAATTATCTTAGATACGATATTTTAGATAGGTATATATTAGAGACGATATTCCAGAATAACAAGCCATACTGTTGTGTGATTTTTAAGTAGAATGTGCGGCAAAAATGAAAAACTCACAATAAATATCAGTTCTTGGATGACAGATAGCAAGTTACGATGAGAGCGTTATTATTTTTAATGACACTTGCAGTTCGTCATAGGTTTTCCCAAGTTTACACGAATTAGCGCCATGAACACTGAACCGAATTGTTCTCGAAAGTATATCTAAAATACTAGTTACTTTCCACACACAAGAAGACGTTTATGATACACTGAAGATACATACAATGAATATTTTATATTCGTATTAATCTTAACTCGCTTGTTATTTTTCCTCTCACGTGGGACCACGAATACGATCGATGTAAAACGGTGTGCATTCCGATTGCATTCGGTGCACCAACTACCCGGAAGTCTGAATTGCTTCGCCAAAAGGAGAACTAGTATTTCGTTCAGTGATACTTGAGGGCATATTATGGTAATTGAATTGGTCATTCAATTCAATGTTAAATGGTCTTACTTTGGCGGTCCATAGCACCTTTCTAAAAAAAAATTCCCAGCCTAACCACTATGCTAGTTTTATCAATTGACGTATTGAACATCGCGTGATAAGCATGAATATATTTGACGACACATGGGATATTTTGCTATTCGGCCTTGAATGGACCCGGGGTGGAAATACCCAAAATTATGGGTGGTGATGGCCATGCAAAGCCCCTTCGCTTCCTCAGCTCCTGAAAAAAACGATAACAAGATACTGCTTTGAAAACCGAGTTATTATTTCCCAGCAGTGTGTTCTTTCAAAAGAATATACACTCGTTCATAAATCCGGCATACAAAATATATAAGGTGATGTTACACAATAGTTCCCCTTTAAATTGCCTTGCAAAGCCCCTTCGCTTCCTCAGCTCCTGAAAAAAAACGATAACACGATACTGCTTTGAAAACCGAGTTATTATTTCCCAGCAGTGTGTTCTTTCAAAAGAATATACACTCGTCCATAAATCCGGCATACAAAATATATAAGGTGATGTTACACAATAGTTTCCCTTTAAATTGCCTTGCAAAGCCCCTTCGCTTCCTCAGCTCCTGAAAAAAACGATAACAAGATACTGCTTTGAAAACCGAGTTATTATTTCCCAGCAGTGTGTTCTTCCAAAACAGTATACACTCGTTCATGAATCTGGCATAAAAAATATATAAGGTGATGTTGCACAATAGTTTCCCTTTAAATTGCCTAAGTGAGGTGAACGCGCGCTGATTTGCTGAGCGAATTACCGTAATATGCCCTTAATATGCCTAATACGCTCTCATACGATGTATTTACCCCAAAAGCATCAGCAGCGATCACAGATTAGTTAGTGAATTACATGAGTGATATATGCTATTTCCATTGGTATGATATGTTTTGTATGATATCATATTGATAGGAGTGAATCTGCCGGAAGTCCCCATGATAATTGCGTTTGACATGTGAAGTAACTATTTTATTATCTACCAAATGTTCACCGTGTAGGTGTGTAAGTTATTGTAAAGTCTAGCCCTTTCAAGTTGGGCCGTGTGCGCTGGGCTAGCTTCACAAATTGGTCCACTTTCAACGCATTCCAAGTTCTTAGCTCAATTATCAAATCTGGTGGATGGCAAACAATCAATCAAAGATATTCCAAATCATTTCGGTTACATAAATGAATCAAACCTAATATATAATACAAGTATTATGCGCTATATCCAAATCAGGTATCGTCACATTCCCGTATCGACACAACACGTGCCGGCACGGCGGGCACAAGCCCTACGTGTCCGTTAACAACTTCCAATATTTCGTTTCTCTATGTTTAATCCGAATTCCCCTCCTGGTCACAATGCATGGGGTTTTCATATTCCACAGACAAAGAACAATAAAAACACGACATCATACAGAAACTGCACAGTAAGCAGAATCCTTCTGAAAGTCAATACAGTAGCCAACAATGTCTGGCTAGCTACAGACCTGCAGAACTTTGTCTAACCCGGTTATGTTTACATTGCAATAAAATGAGTCAGCGTAGGCACGTGGATGGAGACAGTTTCGTTGCCATAGCTATTGGGGTCAAAGCCCGGTGACTGAACTATCTTGAACGGATGGAAAACTACCGATTATATTCAAGTATGTGTTGAGACCGCATTCAACCATGCTGAGTACGCGACACAATGAATTCTTCACTGTAAGTAAGGTGAATACAAATAACGGAGTATATTTACTGAACAACTATTGTTTGAAACTTTGGCAAGCCATCCCAGAATCAATTAAATCCTCAAGATCTTTGTCGATCTTCAAAAGGAAGATTAAAACATATCTATTATCTCGATATTTTGTATAATGAAGGATATAGGAAATCCTAGTTCACTGGTGACCTGAACATGTAGGTTTGTACCCTGATGTAAATATAATTGTTATTGTACCTTGTGCTCACATTCAGTATTCTGACATAGCATTGTTGTGTGTTCGTTCCGTATTTTTTGTCCACTTCGTGTTTTACATTGTGTTTAGTTGGTGGAAGTATTGTTCACTGTCATTGGATGGCAAATGATTTCTATGGCTACTGTATATATTACCTGCAAGTTTAAGGTCACCAGCTCGATGAGCGTCAGCTTCTCTTGTGTACGTACACTTTCATGTAGAATTAGTTTGTACAAGATAAATTATCTATCTATCTATCTATCTTGAACTTCTTACAAACACGAACCAATTAGTCAAAACACAAGCGTCTATGTTCTAACAACAACTAAATTATGCAATAATACACGCACCCCAGTAAAGCCTGTCACAACAATACCTGATCGTCTAAATTAGCAATGTACAAAAATAATTATGAAACACAAATCACGACACACAATCAACATATTTGCTGTAAATCTAAAACTACCATGTGGTAATAATATTCATATAAAAATTACTCTGATTATTATCAATAATTTTACTCATCAAAATGTGGGGACTTTACACGATGTAATAACAAAATTGTGGGAGGTTGCGATCTGCAGAGCGTTCAGAATAAAATCTCAGTGGATGCGTAATATAGAATCAGCTGAACTTTGTGTTGGACGAAACTAGTTAACAGCTTGATTGCTTTACACGTCTCCTTCTAAATTGTCGATATGCTCTCACAAAAATATCATGACACATGGGTTGCAGGTTTTCCTGAGTTCGGTCACCCTTCATCATACATTCACCGAACTATTGACTGTAAATTTATCACTGTGACCGGAAGTCATGATGTTGTTGTGGGACATTCACATGGCCCAAATTAAGACCTCTCGCAGACCGAACCCATAAGGGTCGCCACTAGGACAGGGAGCCGAGCAGGCAATTTTCACGAACGTTGTGCTCGTGTACTGGATGTTGAAGGTTTCACCTGGTTGATTTGTGCAGTCTGAACTGTTCGGGACACCGTTGCACATCCTGTTGATCTGCAACAGAATTGTACGCTATTTGTCTCTCAAGTTATGTAAAATGACCCTATAAACGTTTGTTGTGTCATTAGGGTGAATATTGAAAGTATGTATGAGTGAGTATGGAAGCCTGGATGTGCCAAGGTTTTACCATTATTTTGCGCAAATTTTGCCATGAAAATGTTTCATTCATGGTAAAGAGAAGAAATATTAGATCAAATATGACCGGAAGTCATGATGTTGTTGTGGGACATTCACATGGCCCAAATTAAGACCTCTCGCAGACCGAACCCATAAGGGTCGCCACTAGGACAGGGAGCCGAGCAGGCAATTTTCACGAACGTTGTGCTCGTGTACTGGATGTTGAAGGTTTCACCTGGTTGATTTGTGCAGTCTGAACTGTTCGGGACACCGTTGCACATCCTGTTGATCTGCAACAGAATTGTACGCTATTTGTCTCTCAAGTTATGTAAAATGACCCTATAAACGTTTGTTGTGTCATTAGGGTGAATATTGAAAGTATGTATGAGTGAGTATGGAAGCCTGGATGTGCCAAGGTTTTACCATTATTTTGCGCAAATTTTGCCATGAAAATGTTTCATTCATGGTAAAGAGAAGAAATATTAGATCAAATATTATGTAAAGTGTTTATGAATTACATTCATAGGTTGTTGGGCATTTTTTTCCAATAACAATATGAGTTTATCAACAATAACATAATTATTTTAGTATTTTCAAATTTTAATACACGATTATTGGGTGAATATATGTAGTTTTCTTGGGTTGGATGAATCTTGAAGCTGCACAAAATCCAAGATTGCCACTTTGCCAAATGATCAAACGTGATATCCCGAGCAACCTCATGTCTAAACTCATACTTTTGCGGAAAAGAGGATTCCATTATTTTCATATTTTTATTGGGGAACTGGGGTTGTGTGATTTGAAAATGACTACCAATTTATTCACCAGTTCCAGATCAAATGTGCATATAGGATGTATCGTTATATTGGTGTATAACGATTTGATACATGAAGGTCATTTACATTTACAAGTTCGAAACTCGAAGAAGTTCAAAACATTTACAAGTTCGAAACTCAGTGTCTTTTCCAAACTTGCAACATGAGTGATTTGGATACCTAGGCCTACATTATCCACTGCAAAATACTTGTAATATGATCAAACCCTTCCAATATTTTCAAATAAAACGATCACTAGTCCACCCTGACTGAGTTCATAGATTACTTACAGTGAAGAGACAATCAAATTTTTTTCCGGAATGTTCACCAATTTCTCGAGGAGGATTTCCTGGAGTTTATGTCCGTACCTTTTGAAGAGACCCATCACTGAAGGAGATGTCCAATTCAACACACTGCGTTCCGTCACGACATCTTTGATAGAGCTGCACAGCGATAACGTTTTTGGGCTCAGAAAAGGTCAGCTTGATCCAATCACGGTCCCCTAGTGCCATATTCCCAGTTGCCCACCATATGCTCCCGTCTCTTATAACTGAGTCATCTGGCACCACACCATCGATTGCTCCTCCACATTGACCACTGGTTGTGGCCGAGGAACAAGTGGCGCTCGCATCCAGGGCCGCATTCTCTAAAGCTGCAAGCAAGCGGGATAAAATTAATTGTGTTTTTGTTTTTTTTCACCGTAGCTAGCACAAGTCTTCCCGGCAACAATGCCAGCTAGTTGTCAAATTTTAGTGCAAGTTCCTGCTGTTGAACATCGGCGAAAAAAAATAATAAAATATTTATTGCTGAAATTTGAGATCAATATCAGCAATTTTAGCGTTTGAGAGCTTGCAGAGGCATAATTAGCTGGCATATTTTCGATGAAATAGCAGCGATTGATCCTCGAGAGTACGCTTTGATGACCCTGCGATGAAGTTCGAATGTCTTTCTTCAACCTATGAACATTTCAATGTATTTTTTTTTCATTTTGACGTATTCAACTCGGTAGCCTTTTGGCTTGTCATTGGGTGCGTGTGTATTTGTGGAGTATCTATTCCATGAGGTTTGTTCTGGATTTCTAAAATATATACTAATTAATTGTATACTAATTCCATCAGGGGTACAGTAGAAACAACTAAATTTAACACACTGTCTGCCCCTGATGACGCCAGTGTGTCTTTTGATAAAGTATTTGGTTGGGCTTTGTTTCCATTGCGAGATGATGTATTTTACGTTTGTTATTGGTATCATCAAAATTTGGCTGTATTGTTGGTAACAGATTGATACTTACATTCCCCAAACCTACTGCTTTCGTGAGCTCCGGTCTGTACTTTTCCTGAGATATGTTTTGACCAAATCAGAAACAACCAGTACAGAATGAGAAGGAGTGAAATTGGACTAGGTCATGGTGTTAACCTTTCATTTCCAGTTCAATAGACGCATCGTGTACTCGAAAGAATCGTCTTCGGGACTGTCTGAGTATATTACATGGAGCAGCTTCATTCTATTGACAGAGGCGAAAAGGAGTATGGCTGGTTGAAATTCGAACAGGTGATGTTGAAGGGAATTTCTACTGAAACCAGTCTGAATTGTTGTACCATGGATTTTTTGTTGAAAGTTTTTCCGTGGTTTTCAAGAACTGGGCCTTACTCTGCTCTGCTCCATAACGAGGTTATCATCTGATCTTCAAAGCCGGATTTTACTGAACCGGAGTATTCCACGTAGCCTTGTGATAAAAAGATTTCCTAATGACGAACGATGTAGAAAAAAAGGGATTAAAACTTACGATTTGTTATGACTGCAGCCTTCTCTGATTGCTCCAATGACGCAGTGAGATCCGAAGTGTAGTACAAACTACATGATATGTTGGTTACATGGTGTACGACAGCCCCACAGCCAGTGAAAGGATTACACTTCATCAGACATCTCGACCAGTTGTCCGTTTTTACAATGTTCAACAGTCGAGAAATATGTGGTTTCTTTTGGACGTATCCAAAAGAAACCACATGATCACGATAATATGTCGCTTGTGTTGTGCAAAAACATAGAACCATAACAAGAGAATATTGTGTAAGTTTCGTGCTGAATTCCATTTTTCCTGCTGGTGTCAGGCAGTGTGCACAGACCTTTTTCTTACAAGTCAACACCGGATGTCATCGTTGCCCACCATATTCAGACCTCCAAACCATCTGCTTGAAAAATGTAGTATTTGATCAATTATCAGCGGATCCGGGCCGAATGGGGGATGAGGATAGTGAATAGGTACTGTTCCCCGACCCTAGTTGCCAATGTTGAATGATGATTGAATATTGATGATTACATGTGGAAGCTACAATAATTTCAGTTACTATTTAAAGTTATTATCCAAATAATATGATGGCCAGCTACATGCCCTTGTTGCATTCATGGTCCTCTACTTTTGTCATGGTGACCTATATTATGAATGCACCCAGCTGTCCTCAGGGCTGTATTGCACATACATGTGGCAGAATCCACGTTAAGCGCAACATTTCACTCCCGTCTTCCTCAAAAATTAAATCTCGTGATATGTGAAGAATAAACCTGATTTCAATAAGTGTATGACCCAGGAGTACCACACAGACAAAAATCTGAGCTGAATTACACATCTATTTTCAGATATACACTTGTCTTTGCGAGATCTTTCTTGTGCAAACTTTGACAAATTATTTGACGGAACTAGTTTTCATCTGCAGTTTCACTGGATATGTATGTTAGAAAGAACAAACATGAGTTGTCCTTTCCAAGGTACCACGTAGGGGAAAAATCGTGCACTAATATGATGTGTGAAAATGCGAATTCTCCGAAAAGGGAGATGCCTTAACACGCTGACGGAAACCTGTTTCATTTGTCAAATCCCATAATTCATTTAATGTTGTATAAACATCACCGTGATGTATTTTTCTTGCCAACCAAGTATTAAGTATCCGTGCGTGTATCTCTGCTGTTTTCTCAACACATAATATTGAACACAAATTGCAGTTGTGTAGAAACAACTGCAAATCACGTTGCGAACGGTGGAAATTTGACGGAAATTCATTATCACGTTCACAACATCACGTTCGCAACATTTCCGTCATGAATATTCTCACGTGAGATGCATGTGTCATATGGAATGAGCATTCACAACGTATCTGTCAAAAAAAATCATCATTCACAACATATCCTTCAAATAATATTATTCGTTCACAACAACATAATGCGTCAACATGGTCATTTTATCATTTTTGATAACACATGGATAAGGGAAATCTATGGAAAAAAACAGGCACAGTTCAAACATATTGTTTTTTAACATAATAAAGGATTGTATGATGTTATTTACTGAACTCTTCAACAAATACAACTCTTCAACAAATCCGTCACATTTTCCACAAATCAGCATTTTTGACAGAATAACTAATCAAAACACGTTTACTTGCAATGGTATGTTACATGTACTTAACACGCATGCATTGCAAACAGAACTACTCTTGGTCTTCGATAGATAATTGATAGAATATATTTTGGTAATTTAATTAATTTCATGATGATAATAGGTGTGACAATTTATATATGGTAAATTTGTGTTGAGCTATTAAAACACCAATCATACGTTATGAGGGTGTCCTTACCTTCTTGTGTGTAACAATTTGGTGTAGAAACAACAAAGCTACAAATAAGTAAAAATATTTATTAACTCACAATACTTATCAATCTTAATAACATCATTCAAAACGTTTTGGTTTGCGGTGCACCCGGATCGGCCTTGTGGAGACTCTTCGAAGGCCAGCTCCCTCGCGGCTACTCGTAAGGTGGGTGGCAGGTGGGGTAGTCTTTTCGTCTGTGGTGCTAGGAGCAGCTACACTATCCGGATGAACATCTGCAGTCTTGGAGCCAACCAGGGTTATAGGAGCCATTGAAGCCTTGGGGCTAGCTGAGGGTGTAGCATCCTCTCCAAATCTGGCACCAGATCCCTGCTTCCGCCTGCTGAAAAGTGAAACACCAGTATATCAAAATACATGACACATCGAAAGCAACTGACAAATACGTTGACTGATGGAATGTCATATTCCCTGAACCTTACCTCCATAAACTGGACAAGTCGTCAACAGTTGGACTTCCAGGACATGCTTCCACGTGGCTACTCGTAAAGTGGAAGTCAGGTGGGGTACTCTGTGTGTCTGTGGTAGTTGGAACAGCTTCACTATCCAGAGGAGCATCTGTAGTCTTGGAGCCAACCAGGTTGATAAGAGACACTGAAGTCTTGGGGCTAGCTGGGGGAATAACATCCTCTCCAAAACTGGGAGCGAATATCT
Source organism: Terebella lapidaria (assembly GCA_949152475.1). Classification (NCBI taxonomy): domain Eukaryota; kingdom Metazoa; phylum Annelida; class Polychaeta; order Terebellida; family Terebellidae; genus Terebella; species Terebella lapidaria. The sequence continues at coordinate 17,674,906 of OX424563.1, read as the reverse complement.
CCTCCCCCCTGCTGAAAAGTGAAACACCAGTATATCAAAATACATGCCACATCAAACGTAGCTAATACATACATTGACTGCTGATAAGATGCCAAATTCTTTTAACCTTACCACCATAAACTGGCCAACTCATCAACGACTTGACTTCCAGGGCAAGCTCCCATGTAGTTACTCGTAAGGTGGATGGCAGGTGTGGTACCCTGTTTGTCTGTGGTAGTGGGAGCAGCTACACTATCCGGAGGAGCAACTGTAGTCTTGGAGCCAACCAGGGTGATAGGAGCCACTGAGGTCTTGGGGCCAGCTGGGGATGTAGCAGTCTCTCCAAAACTGGGACCAGATCCCTGCTTCCGCCTGCTGAACAGTGAAACATCAGTATATAAAAATACATGACACATCGAAAGCAACTGACAAATACATTGACTGATGGAATGTCATATTCCCTGAACCTTACCTCCATAAACTGGACAAGTCGTCAACAGTTGGACTTCCAGGACATGCTTCCACGTGGCTACTCGTAAGGTGGATGGCAGGTGGGGTAATCTGTTTGTCTGTGGTAGTTGGAACAGCTTCACTATCCGGAGGAGCATCTGTAGTCTTGGAGCCAACCAGGGTGATAGGAGCTACTGAGGTCTTGGGGCTAGGTGGGGGACTAGCAGCCTCTCCAAAACTGGGACCAGATCCCTGCTTCCGTCTGCTGAAAAGTGAACAACAATAAACCGACATGCATGGCGTATCAATTAAAACAAATATACATAAGAATCGTCAATGCAAAGACAAATTCCATGAACCTTACCACCATAAACTGGACAACTCATCAACTGTTGGACTTCCAGGGTCAGCTCCCTTGCGGCTACTCGTGAGGTGAATGGCAAGTAGCTTACTCTGTTTGTCTGTGGTAGTGGGAGCAGCTACATTATCCAGAGAAGCATCTGTAGTCTTGGAGCCAACCAGGGTGATAGGAGCCACTGAGGTCTTGGGGCTAGCTGGGGATGTAGCAGCCTCTTCAAAACTGGGACCAGATCCCTGCTTCCGCCTGCTGAAAAGTGAAACATCAGTATATAAAAATACATGACACATCGAAAGCAACTGACAAATACATTGACTGATGGAATGTCATATTCCCTGAACCTTACCTCCATAAACTGGACAAGTCGTCAAAAGTTGGACTTCCAGGACATGCTTCTACGTGGCTACTCGTAAGTTGGATGGCAGGTGGGGTACTCTGTTTGTCTGTGGTAGTGGGAGCAGCTACACTATCCAGAGAAGCATCTGTAGTCTTGGAGCCAACCAGGGTGATAGGAGCTACTGAGGTCTTGGGGCTAGGTGGGGGACTAGCATCCTCTCCAAAACTGGGAGCAGATCCTTGCGCCCTCTCGCTGAAAAGTGAACAACAATAAACCGACATGCATGGCGTATCAACTAAAACAGACATACATAAGAATCGTCAATGCAGAGACAAATTCCATGAAGCTTACCACCATAAACTGGACAACTCATCAACTGTTGGACTTCCAGGGTCAGCTCCCTTGCGGCTACTCGTGAGGTGAATGGCAGGTAGGGTACTCTGTTTGTCTGTGGTAGTAAAAACAACTACACTATCCAGAGAAGCATCTGTAGTCTTGGAGCCAACCAGGGTGATAGGAGCTACTGAGGTCTTGGGGCTAGGTGGGGGACTAGCATCCTCTCCAAAACTGGAAGCAGATCCTTGCGCCATCTCGCTGAAAAGTGAACAACAATAAACCGACATGCATGGCGTATCAACTAAAACAGACATACATAAGAATCGTCAATGCAGAGACAAATTCCATGAAGCTTACCACCATAAACTGGACAACTCATCAACTGTTGGACTTCCAGGATCAGCTCCCTTGCCGCTACTCGTGAGGTGAATGGCAGGTAGGGTACTCTGTTTGTCTGTGGTAGTGGGAGCAGCTACACTATCCAGAGAAGCATCTGTAGTCTTGGAGCCAACCAGGGTGATAGGAGCTACTGAGGTCTTGGGGCTAGGTGGGGGACTAGCATCCTCTCCAAAACTGGAAGCAGATCCTTGCGCCCTCTCGCTGAAAAGTGAACAACAATAAACCGACATGCATGGCGTATCAACTAAAACAGACATACATAAGAATCGTCAATGCAGAGACAAATTCCATGAAGCTTACCACCATAAACTGGACAACTCATCAACTGTTGGACTTCCAGGATCAGCTCCCTTGCGGCTACTCGTGAGGTGAATGGCAGGTAGGGTACTCTGTTTGTCTGTGGTAGTGGGAGCAGCTACACTATCCAGAGAAGCATCTGTAGTCTTGGAGCCAACCAGGGTGATAGGAGCTACTGAGGTCTTGGGGCTAGGTGGGGGACTAGCATCCTCTCCAAAACTGGAAGCAGATCCTTGCGCCCTCTCGCTGAAAAGTGAACAACAATAAACCGACATGCATGGCGTATCAACTAAAACAGACATACATAAGAATCGTCAATGCAGAGACAAATTCCATGAAGCTTACCACCATAAACTGGACAACTCATCAACTGTTGGACTTCCAGGATCAGCTCCCTTGCGGCTACTCGTGAGGTGAATGGCAGGTAGGGTACTCTGTTTGTCTGTGGTAGTGGGAGCAGCTACACTATCCAGAGAAGCATCTGTAGTCTTGGAGCCAACCACGGTGATAGGAGCTACTGAGGTCTTGGGGCTAGGTGGGGGACTAGCATCCTCTCCAAAACTGGAAGCAGATCCTTGCGCCCTCTCGCTGAAAAGTGAACAACAATAAACCGACATGCATGGCGTATCAACTAAAACAGACATACATAAGAATCGTCAATGCAGAGACAAATTCCATGAAGCTTACCACCATAAACTGGACAACTCATCAACTGTTGGACTTCCAGGGTCAGCTCCCTTGCGGCTACTCGTGAGGTGAATGGCAGGTAGGGTACTCTGTTTGTATGTGGTAGTGGGAGCAGCTACACTATCCAGAGAAGCATCTGTAGTCTTGGAGCCAACCAGGGTGATAGGAGCTACTGAGGTCTTGGGGCTAGGTGGGGGACTAGCATCCTCTCCAAAACTGGAAGCAGATCCTTGCGCCCTCTCGCTGAAAAGTGAACAACAATAAACCGACATGTATTGGCGTATCAACTAAAACAGACATACATAAGAATCGTCAATGCAAAGACAAATTCTCTGAATCTTACCACCATAAACTGGACAACTCATCAACAGATGAACTTCCAGGGCAAGTTTCCACGTGGCTACCCGTGATGCCGATGACAGGTGGGGTCCTCTGGGGTTCGTCTGTAGTACTGAGAGCAGCTACAGTGTCAGGAATAGCATCTGGATCAACCAGGGTGATAGGAGCAACTGGAGTCTCGTGGCTAGCTGGGGTACTGGCTTCAGCAGTTTCCTTCATCTCACTAAAACGCAAATATCCCAAAAATCTACACTGTACAGGTACATATTTTTGTCATTGATACATTTACCACTTTGACAGTCACCAAGACGTGAATGTTCTGGTGGAAATTCAAATTCCCTGGATCTTACCAACACGATCTTGACATCTGATCAACAGTTGGATTTCTAGGGCAAGGTTTGTTTGTTGGTAGGGTACTGCATTCATTCATGATACTGGGGGCAGCTACCGTAACAGAAGCATCTGGACTGTTTGAGCCAGCGAGGGTGATTGGAACAGCCACTGAAGTCTTGGGACTAGCTCGGGTACTGACTTTAGCTGTTTCTGTCATCTCTCTAAAACGTGTGAAATATGTCTATCAAATGATATGCACATAGCTAAATATATATGTACACGTAGGCGATTAAATATGTGTATCATTTTTGCCCATAACAATATTTCTGTTCATTGCCAGTGACGTAGATAAATAAGTTCAAACGAATGTCTTAATGGATGCCTGAAACGACAAAGAATCTACCTGTTCTCATTAGGAGGTGCTGTACAGTTCTGGTTGGGTCGACACACCACAAAATGGTTAGGCAGCCACGTTTTCTCCCCAGATGCTTTTCCGTCAGTGTTACTGAACATGATGTTGATATGTGATTTCTGATTTCTGGCTACAAGTGGTTTGACCAGCCTGTGAAGGAAATGCCTTGTGGTGAAACCAGCATAAGTTGGGTAGATTGAGTTGATATCTGATCCAATCACGGAGGACAATGCATGTATCTGCCATATTCCCATCCATTCTTTAGCATTTACAATCTTACATGCTTCCTGCTCATACACATCTCTGATTGTACTGGTTGTGAGCTTCTGGCCGGAATACACATCAGACACCATTGCATAGAAGGCAGTCACTGACTGGTTCCTAGACTTCTTACTATCGATTCCCCGTTTTATGATGTTCTCGTTGATATATTTATTGCTGTTCAGCACTTGTTCGACAACGATGCGAACACGCATCTCTATGTGATATTCCTGGTGCCCAAAACAAACCAGGCTAGCACACCTTGGTAGACAATTACCGTCCCCCACAACTGCAATGGGCACAAGGTGTTGTGGTGCATCTTCTGGATACAAATCTTCTGCTTTCGAATTTGTTTTTCCAACTATGTCAGGTAAATCTTCTGGCAGGCTGTACTTTTCACCAATCAAAGATTCGATTTCGATGCATTTTCTCTTCAGCATGGCAAAGTTTGCACTGTTTCTCCTGAGTGTTGTGATGATTTGGGCGAAAAAGATCTTCCTTTTGATATCTAATCCTCTGGAACTATGTAGTGACCCAACAAGGGTTTTCGAAGGCTCTTTCTTCTCTTCAGACTCCTTGCTCTGTTTTGTCTGTTTAGATGATTTACGACTAGTATAAACCCTAGCTTTACCCCTCCGCCGTTTGACATTTTCCTGAGACTTCTGCTTTGAACTGGGATTCATCTTCCCATGCTTTGTTTCATCATCTTTCCCCGTCTTCGATCCATTTAGTTTTGACTCTGTACCCTTGATGGCTGTATATGTGGGTTTCTCATTCCTACACTGTTTAAGGTCAGGTGATTCTACTTCAGTGTCCTTTCTTTGCAGAAGTGTTACCTTTTCAGCACCTCTCGTTGTGACTTGTCTTTTAGGTGTTTTCTTCTCCCTGGGTTTGTCCAATCTTTTCAACTCGATCTTCTTGTACCCATTTGTATACTGCTGGTTGAAGCATGTGTTGTGTTCGCCTCTCATGCAGGGTTTGCAAAAGCACGAGACTCTGCGCATTTTCAATACATACGGTGATACAGTGTCGATCTGATGAGTGAGTCTCGTTCCTGGAACAGTTTTCACTTCTGTTTCAGGTCTGTCTCTGATGATGTCTTTTCTCGGAACATATACAAATCTCCTGCGGAAGTTTACCTCATCTCTGGTAAGATGTTTTGTGCAATAATCATACATTTCGGCTGCATTCTGAATGATGACTTTTCTGCTCAATATCGCAAAGTCCAGGGATTTGTTTATGACACCAGTTTCTCCATCACTCTCGTTTTTGCCATGTTCTGATCCGAAGTAATTCCTGTTGATCTTGATACTGTCAATTGAGATGTCAGCAAAAGGTCCTCGGCTTTTGTACTGGCTAGAGCAGCCGTCGCTGTAGATGAATACATTATTCACTTCGATATTCCGCTCATGCAGATATTCCCATGTAAGCTTTGTGAAGTGGTTAACAGCGTGGTAGTCATGGGTGATGTCATCTGTGATGAATATCAGACTCTCTCTCATTAGTGGTCCGTCTTCACACTCTCGGTACTGTATGATCGAGGGGTGCATGGTGATTTGTTTCTGTCCATAATAGGCGTCTTTAATCTGGTCTTGATACATTACAGTGCGGTTCTTAGAGAAATCCATCACTACCAGGACTTCACCTCTCTTGAGCTGTTTCTTCAGATTGTGGTACTGCAGATGCTGCCATTTGGCAGTGAAATGGTGCGTTATGTACGTGTACCCCACTGTAGGCTTCTTCACATCACATACCAATTCTTCAAGGAAGTCTTCCAATGGTTTCCGTTTGGTCACCATCGATCGTCGAATCTTCCCGTCATCGTTTTCCAATCGTTCCCAGTGATGCCAGGTAAGTACCAATTCAGGTCCGAGGGCTATGAGATCTTCGAAGTGTTTCCTGATAGTTGCGTCATAATTGTTGCACGATTTGCATTCACCATACACACATTTTGAATCATGGAATCGTTGTGCATCTGCCTTTGGACACAGCAGCATATCAATTAGGTCTTCTTCGTCGCAAATCTTCTTGGTGGATAACTTGTTTGCTGCCAAAACACGATTCACCGCAAACAACTTGTACTTGATGTTCATGCAGTATGGGCAAAGACAGCTATCTTGAAATGATTTTGTCAGCAGCCTCACATTCTTTGGTCGTAAATTGAAAAACTTGGACCGTCCAACCTTCGCATCTGGATGTACATTCAGGAACAGATCATAAGCAGCATCAACAGTCATTTGCATGACATAACCTGGGCATTTCTTGGTTGCATATCTTTTGTTTGGCAGAACCCTGGAGACTTCTCTCATGTAGAATCTAGTCACCAATTTCTTGTCTACTGAGCTTCGTCGCTTTCGATAGCGTCGACCTTGGACTCTTATTATGGAGGGCTTCCTGGACTTGTGCAGCAATGCGGCTGCTACAATTTGTTTACCACTCTTGTGCCAATATCTTCTTTTACGTGGGGGTTGGACTTTGCTATCAAGTTCGGCCTCGAGTGCAGTGCGTTTTCTTGGTGTTGAGTGAGAAACTAGATTTTTTATGACGGTAGCATATTTCTTTGGTGTTCCTGGCATTGACTTCCTGACCTTTGCTGTCACATTCCATTCTGTTTTACTGGTGTTGAATGATCTGTTGATATCATCAATCCTCCCATCCTTTATCTTCTTCAGTTTTGCACTTTTACTTTGTCTGTCTTTCATTCGTATTGACTCTCTTTTGTCTGTCTTTCATTCGTATTGACTCTCTTTTCTGGGAACTCCACCCAGAACGTTCTTTTTGTTTCGTCTGTCTCCAGTACTCCCTCCGCTTTTCTGTGCACGAACTGGCACTCATAGTTCGGGTGATTTGTTGACGTTTTTCCTTCGCAAAACTGACTCCTATAGAATTGAAACTTTAGAGGATACCCGAAACGAATAACACTTTATATTCACTTTTGTATTATGGAATGGTTGTTTCGTTGGATACTTGTTGCTTACATTGATGAGAAAAAGATTATAATGGTTAATTGTATGTTGAAACATTTGAAATGCGGTAGCTGAGTTTGATTTAGATTTATGATACCTAATTTGACTGTGAGCTTCTCTCGTTCATTTTCCCTCGTTTTCTGTTTATTGTGGTAGTACTTCCGGCTCCGCTGACGTTGCCTCTTTCTTTCGACGTCCATGCGTTTCCTTCCTTCTGGTGTGTTAGCTTCAGCCTACACGATGTACCATATTATACAATGATCTTATAAACATAATAATACAGCTATTATAATACAACAGCATTACATTATAGTATTATCTTGTTTCATGGAGATTCAGACAACTTGATTTCCCAAAATCTACAAATAACCATACTTTAATACGATCTCTTCGTGCTTTCGCTTTCGTTTTTTGTTTCTCCAGGTACTCTTGGTACTTCACAGGATCTCGTTCTTTCAAGCGCTGTCGAGACATAGCGCTTCTCGACGACATCTAAAGATCACAGATATACACAGAAATACACAGATGGGTAATACTAAACAAAATAGCCGAATTACTTAGATATAGGTTGCAGGACGATATATGTTTTATATATATATTAGCCAATTTGTACCATGACCATTATAATAAGGTCACAAATTAAATTCAAGGTCACCAGAATAGTCAAAGGTCGAGTTCCACGTCACGAAAACAATCAGCATATATGATCATTTCCTATATGCCCATAATTGATTCCTAATCTCAATATTGAGTGAGATATTAGAGAAAATGTATCCCATTATAAAGCACAGGAGAATCTAACATGGGACAATCCCATTTGTGCTGAATTTGAGCTGACAATTTTCAAGCTACGACGACGGTGACCACAGACGACGACAGATGACGACCACGAAAGCAACGCCATGCCATTAAGACCAAAGGTTTTGCAACCTGAAAATGAATTGTGTGTACTGGTATGTTGTAATAAGTGAGTAATTACACAATAAAATAGCACCTAGGGCAAGACAATGGACCTATCCCAAATGCCCCCAAAAGTTGTCCGAGTTTCACAAAATACGTCAGAAAGTTTCTCTTTGGCCAATATTAACGTTTTGCAGAATATATCGAAAATGACGTAAAAAGACTGGGACAAATTGCACCCGTAAAGTATCTTCACTTCAATGGCACTTAATTTGTCGAAAAACTACTAGTCTAGGCAATCTGAGCCAACTATGGACCTAACCTCAAACAAATTGCAAAAGTTTCAAACCTTGTGGATTTAGCACCATGTATACATATAAAAACATACTAAAAGTCTAGGAAAATATATTTAGTGGAGCACTGTTAAAAATTGACATGACTGAGGTACCCCTAAATCACGTAAATCTGTGACGCGTTCGGTTTACCTTTCAGGACGTTCATAATAATCACCTCTAGGTCCTGTTCAAAGCTATTCACTTCGACATGTAGCATACAAAATTCAAGCATAATGCTTCCTCTATTTTATACAACTGTTCAGTTGTCCAATTTCATGACATCAAATGATGATTGCAACAAAAAATATTCGTCCATCATATTTTTTGAAGATTCACATTAATTCCGTCACATTTATAATATTGATCGCAACAAACATTCACAATCTGTCAAATTATATCAGACGGATATCAAAATATCCGTCACATTTTATCCACGTTCTCAACATAGCTGTCGCATTTTTTTCTCACGTTCGTGACGATATCCCTATATGTCAAATTCTACGACACGTTCACAACATTCCGTCATATCACTTTTACATTCGCAATAATTTTGTCATATCTATTATAACGATAACAACAAAATTATCCCAGTCTGTCATATTTTATATTTCAGTTAGCAACATATCGGTCATATTTTTTCTGACGTTAGCAACAAACTCTGTGGATGTCAAATCACATTTTTCGTTCACAACCTCACTGTCATATAACTATCGTCGTTCGCAACAAATCTATCAAAGATTGCGAGTGTCTGTCAAATTATACTTTCACGTTAGCAACGTTTCCGTCATAAATATTCTCAAGTGAGATGCGTGTGTCATATTTGAGTTAACGTTCACAACATTGCCGTCAATTAATATGATTCGTTCTCAACAATATGTGCTTCAATACAGTTGCAGCTTATTAGATCATTTTGAGTTTTTGAAAGTGCAAAACTACTTCATCATACATTGCTCAAACATATTTGGTTGTCTCAACTCTATATCAAAGTATTGCGAAGCTTTTTACAGAATATCTCAAGTACACAATTTCCCGTCAAATATCCAAATTCGTTAGCTACATCTATCAAATACTGATTCATTTCGCAACTTTCCGTCAATTATTCGCACGTTATCACATGGGACTCTGAGAAATTAGCGTTGGACACGTCTAAAATGCGACTGGGTTCCTCACACGTACCCAAGGCATGTGCGTTTAGGAAGCATACCATATTATCGCCCACCAGAAGGTGGTTATTACTGGTTTACTAGCATACAGAACCCACTGCTAGTAGAGATCTGATGTTGTGTAGAACGTCAGAAACATGGACGGAAAATGTTCGTTGCCATTTAAAACTAATAAACACTCACCTTTCTGCAGACTTACACCGAGAATTGCATTACAGTCACAGGTCTCCTGATATTACCGCCATTATTGGTCACGTGACATGTTATGCATATAAAATATGGACTGATTTCTAAGTTGCGAAGGTTAGGCGATATATGACAGATCTGAGTTCGCAAAATTTAGCCACAAAATTTTATAAAATCCCGATCTTGAACCTCACTTGAATAATTTGTTCAATTAAAGTACCTTCATTACCCTTACAATGTTGATCTAAGTACGTGTCATATGTATTAAAAGCAAATTCTAACAGCAATTATCACTTGAGGAATATTTGACGGTAAGTTTAACGTTAGCAACAGCAATTTCCTATTCTTACCAGCCTGAAAGTTGTCTATATTCGTCTATATAAAACAGCCTCGAGTTTAGTCAAAGGGTCGCTGGTCATGATTATTCAAGCCTGCTAGGTTCGGGATTGCCATTTTTCTTGACACAAGGCTCCAAGAAGGGTACCCTCCAAGTCAGGAGTTGTTTCCGTCAAATTTCCGTCAAAACCCGATATGTTTGCCATTTAATATGATAATGTTTTTCAACACGAGGAACTTTGGCGATATAGGGGGTATTGTACACCACTTACGGTCCCACACATACAGAAACAAAACTCTCCAGATTTATTTTCAACGAAATATCATTCGTTGAAAATTACCGTTCGCAAAAATACCACTTAAAATGGATTCTGCCATGTACATTTATACGTCGGATTATGACTAAGAATAGATCCTGATTTTAAACCTGAATGGACATCTAGTATAGGAGTACATGTATATAGCGTCTTCTGGCGGAGTCAAGTTCATGGGATTCCCTATGATTTTTGCCGATACGTTATTTTCGGATCATGAGTTCAACTTGACATTTCTCATGTTTCTGCCCTTCCACTGCGCATCAAATGGAATTTCATATCTATCTATCTGGAAATAAAAAAAAAATGGGCATTAAAAATCATGCATCCGATGCGAGCCGAGTACTATCAAACTGAATGGGATCCCAATTAACGAGTAGATCACACTTGATATGTTGTGTTGGAGAACACATGATCGTATTTGAAATATCCCGCCAAAATGAAAATCCTGGTTCCGCCAAAACAATATACAGTGATAGGGTCTACTCGTGATTGATGACAGAAAGGTCAAAGCGCACGTGGCTAACCAGAAAATATGACCTTGTTCCCACAAGCATGGACAATGTGTACATGTGTCATTGTCACTTCACCTATTGTGCTCACACTTGCTAGAACCACCGCAATATATTTTATTAAACACTAAATCCAAACCTGCGTCTTATTTGCTAATGAATATTTCATTTGCTGGGACAATATGTGTATGTGGACGTAGCAGCCTGAGCCGTCACAAAAAAAATTCTTCTCGAAGAAAGCGACATGTTATAATATGGGCACCATTTATTATTGTCGGCTTATTATTTTTTGTGACGGCTGAAGCTGCTACGTCCACATACACATATTGTCCCAGCAAATGAAATATTCATTAGCAAATAAGACGCAGGTTTGGATTTGGTGTTGCCTTCCGGTTACACCTCGGATCGAGTTGTGATGTATACATTATATTTTGATGATCAAGAAATCGAAAATGTTCGCGTGATTCGATATGCCTAACAATAATGAAGGATCAATGAATGATCTTTGTAGGCATCCTATGGAATATCTGTTAAAATGAGCTGTGATCATACGCCACTGTTGGATACCCCCCCCCCCCCTCTCCTAGGCTGTGGTAGTCTGTAGACAACGCTCTAAAGTTTGGAGAGTCCCGTTTGGAGTTCATGACGAACATCCTCGGGATGTTGCGTTTTAAGATCTGATGCCAGTTTGTTCAGATACGTAAGTTGTCTAAATGCTCCTAGCTGATAACTCAATTCAGTTCAGTATCAGAATCGAAGTCTGACTGAAATCAAAATTAATTGTCAACATTTTTGTTTGATTAAAAAAGCTACAAAGATTTCCCGACCGATGTCAATTCCATCAATACTTGGGAGCATCGGACGGTAAACACATACCTATACGATATCCAAAGAAGGTTGGGTCCATATATCACAACCACGAAGGCTTCCACTCAGTCATCAAGTTGATGCTCACTATAACTTCATGTGGATGAACGTTTGATCACATGATTCAAATATATATACCCAGATCTTCAGAAACTGAGAACGAAGATACGTTTTTTTTTAAAAAAACGGAAATCTTGGTGTGTCTGAACCGGTCAAACGCAAGGGAAATAATCAATACATACCATACAGACATATCATATTCCATCAAATTTGAGGAGACTTGTGCCATGAACCTAGCTACTGAAACCGTATTCCGACAAAGAACATATAGTATGGGAAAGGATCTCTCAAGTACCGGTCGTCTAGAGGTCGCCATATCATGGAGAACATCTTCGGGATACTGTGTCAACGTTTTCTTCGTCTCCTTACGACCATGCACTAACGACCTGAAACTATCGTTAGCATTACGTTATCGCTACCAAATCCTACGCAGCCAAAGGAAAATATCAACAGTAAGAATTCCAAAAAGTCGACAGGGAAGCGGATGATCACATTATACCTGGTCGCTAGAGAAGCGACGGACGTCATCAGCTGATGTCACTGATGAAGCCAAAATGATCCCTCAAGGAATCCTTGGCGGCGAAAACTAGCGTGATTACCCTAAAGAATGCCCAAACCGAGAATATACAGACGATATTTGAAAGGAAAATAGACTGAAAAGACAGCTGCACAATATATAACTCTGACCATGACTGAAGACACCCTGTCGACAGCTAACACTTGTAGTGTTTGATGAATCTGCTGATTGGCCTGGTGCGAAAAGTCATCCAAGTATAAATTATATGTTGTCAATGAATAAAGAGGAATATCCTGGGTTTGTTGACGGCATATATCCCAGGGAACTTGGAATTGAAGATACCATAGATTCCTCCATTTTTCCAGCTATTTAAATCTGAGGTTGGACATCGATGAAGATTCTAATCTGACTGTCAAAAGTTTATACTAGCCGCCAACATCAATTTCCGGAATGTTATGGCATTATGGCCATCTTGTTTTTCAGATTTCGGCCAAAATTTATTCCAATCGTCATATTGCCATGTTTACCTGCACATCAAATTTCGTGAAGACATCCCGAAGATTCTCTATCAAAGTTCCCCCCAAAAATACGCAATGGTGGCCATCTTCTTCATCTGGCCAACAGTAATATGTTTTGTTTCGATTGTCTGTGAAGCGCCCCAGAGCAGTTTCTACTGATAGGAGCGCTATATAAATATTGGTAAATAAATTACCATAATATAACTGCATATCAAGTTTTGTGCAGGTATATAAGAGAAACCTCCCCCTTTTAGAGGGTGTACAATCTACATGACAAGAGTTCTGAACAAAATACGCAGAGGCGGTCATCTTGTCTTTCATGTTTTCGGGGAACATAATGACAAACATGATGATGATAATATTTTCATAGTTCACAACATCTCCCTGCGTAACAACATTTCTATTTCTTTGTCGCCATTACGTGGTGTTTGTTTCATGATTTATACGCTTCCATAACTAGATGCAAATATGACAAATATATGCACCGAAATGTCTGGGCAAACTAGACCCATCGACTAAACACAGTAATAACTCTTTGGCATATTTTCAACTGATTACATAGTAATCAGTAGTAATGTTGAAAGATTGAATATAGGCAGTGTTAGGTTAGTGAGAAGAAGAAGGATTAAAGTTTAAAGACATTTGGGCTCAAGAAAGCCACCTCAGTGCCAAACGAGGATACAGTCTGGTAGTATCAAGAATGATTAGACCGTATGTTATAGAATGACAAATTTCTAGTGAACGGTAAAAGTTAGATTAATGAGAACCATATCACAAACTGCGAAACCGTCCGAGTTTAAATGTTTAAATACATGTTGCGACGTTTGCTTTTCTCTCTCCTCTGAAAGGGAGGAGAGAGACCTTAGTGATCCCTCGGGATAAAAGGATCTATTCATGCTAATCTAACCATAGAGAGATTCCTCGGTTCCTTGGACGAAATCATTGCACTCGAGGAAATTCTAATGTGACATCCCGTGTATATCTTAATCCTAGCTGCATTACATGTGGCCATTCGCTGGTTCCCTTGATGTCTCCCTACAATTTTTTGCTAGCAACTTAGTTTCAAGGGACATGTGATATGTAGAAAGTGCTCAGTTTGCAGACATATTTGCCATGTGTACAATTAAATATGTATGGTATACATGAAATATAATAACATCCCCTCTTGAATAGCAAGAAAACACACGGGCCAATGTGATGATACATTGATTTGTCGTGTTTAGCTCAAACTGTTGAGGATGACTCAAATGCCGATGTTTACCCCTTGGAATACCCAATTGAGAGTTACCAGCCATATGGTTGGTTAACTCAACACAGTTTTAGATCACTTCTACCCATGTGCTTTACCGTGCAAAACCGATCCATCACTTATAACGGGTACCATAATGTGGAGCAAGAAATGCCCATTCTTTCTTGAACACATAATTTCACCTCCATTAGGCCATACAATGGAGGTTCATGAAGTTCCATACAATTTTGCCTACACTAGACTTCGAGATTGGATAACTGACTTGGTTTTGTTTGCTCGGAATACTTTGTACTTGGGTAATGGTTCCATGTTTATGAAAAAAGATATATTGAGTATTTTAGGATACAATTGTTGTTCCAGGCAGTTGATAATTGGACACAGGAGATTCAAAAGGGCACGGTTTCCGATGACTGATGACAGGTAATGATTGTTTTAAGGTGGATAAGCAGAGTTACTGTGAATATGGATGTATAGTGTCAACGTTATGATTACTTTTAGTAAGAACCGTACATACACTGTATGGCGAGCACGAAAACAAGCATACTAATTCATGGGATGTTGACTTCTGACTTGGTTGTCTTGATGACGCCGATGATTCCATCTGGTGAGATGTCCTTCCTCATTGATGACAGCACCATCATCCAAGCCGGCGACAGATCAGATCTGGAAGCCTGATCCTGAATGTCGCCGAGGTAAGGCTCGATGAATTTAGTGCCAATCACCATTGGGACATGGTCACTGTAAGGATCTCTAGGTAGCACCAGCGCTACAACTGGAACGTGACATCCGGAGGCGAAGGTTTTAGGCGTACGTCGAACTCCACGACACCATTATATGGAAAATGGTTCTACAGCTACGGTGATATTCAGGATATCCATGAGTCAGAGGTGACACACTGAGATCCGGTTGCTGACTCTGAGCGAAGTCCCTCGAGAATGTGTTGAATTAGCTTCTGATGTCCAAGAGCGCATCACAGGATACACCATTGATGCAAACTGGAGTGATGTTGACGCTTCCAACAAGAGGAACAGGACTTCACGCCGGTCAAACACCTGTCCTGGGGTGCTGACCGCTACTTGTTTCCTGAGTCCTTCCGACTGTCACGTTCGCGCTTCTGTTGAAGTGAAGGACAGTCACGGACGATGTGTCCTGACTTGTGACAGCAGAAACACTCCCGTGGTTTTCTGTGAGGTTGGTTCTTCCATGCCGGTGTACTGCGCAGAGTCTGTACTTGATATTCCACGTTGCAAAGACGACTCGACAACTTCATCTGAGAGATGAGCTAATCCAACTTGTCCGATGGTTTAGTTTGTTGAACCTTCACCCAAGCTTGACCAGAAGGCTTCGATTTCGGCACTGACTCATTCGTAACACTTCTGCCTTCATGCTCCACAGACCGAGCTGCTAACAGGAGCCTCAGGAAGATCTGTCCAGCATGGAACTGATGGCGAAGGGCATTCTTCCGGTCTTTGTTGGTCATCCCACTCCAGAACTTCGAGCACACTTAGTGTCAATGTCGTCTAGGAGCAGTCCTTTCTGGTTTGCTTGTATGACCAGGTGAAAAACTACAAATTTTCCCCCTGGGGGCAGTGTTAATATATGTACTTCCACTATGTGTATGAGGCTTGGTCTGGCTTGACATTCCCCGAGGAGAACACATCACGAGGAAACTGCCCAGATGGAAGGTTAAGTTTCAGCTATGTTCAGAGGCTGAACAACCGGCATGTTCCCAATTGTGGGTACAGAAACTGTAGGTGGCGACTGAATCACTCTGGCATATTTTCTATACAGGGTGTCCCAAGATAATATGGCCCCAAACAAAGCCATATGTGTAGTCGGATTGTATGAATGAATCCTAACATGTCAGAGCTGATTAACATTGTCCAGTCATTTTGGAAATGATTCATAATTATATCAGATACGAGAGAGAAAAGTTGAAATACGAAGGTAAACATGGTAACAACATTATACATTATTCTCCCGTACCAGCAGCTAAACTTTCATTCTACCTGTGTGATCCGGATCATATGGGCACCAATGTAATTAACAAATGAACACACAACTTTTTGTGGATACATATCTTCATGATCATTCAATTAAAGTATGTCAGTATAAAATATCAAGGAATAAAGTTCCCCTGCAAGCGCACTATTCAGAAATTGATGGAGAAATTCATACAAACTGGCTCTTCTGTAAACAAAACATATTACTATCCATACATGTATAGGTTATACAATTGATTTGTTTTACTTGTTGCTAATTGGATCGCATTCAATGGGTGTCTTTAATTATCCCCAAAAATAGCTTGCTTCTGATGTTTTATATCATCGTATTAAGTCCGATCAACTCTGGGCTACTTTATCTTGGGACACCCTGTATGTATACTATATAACAATGTCCACATACAATAAACATGTATACAAGAAAATACGATCAAAATACAATTACCATAACAGTGTCGGATATAAGGTAGGGTCCGTTACACAAGGATTGAATATTAAATGTCTTCATCTATGGGGTTTTCTTCCTGCTCAACGATGTCATTGAAGAGATGATGGAGTGTCTCTAATGACAAAGTTAGTACTGCCTCGAAGTTGGCCCTCTGCCCCATGTACTCTCCCATAGCTTTAGTGATTTTCATATAAATCAAGCTTTTTCTAAACAAATGGCTCATTTTCACCATGGGTTTTTACATTTCCATCAATCCCGTCTTCATTTCTGAATCCACTTCATCCTCATGTAGTTCGGATGTATTTACCATTACATTATACAACAGGTACTTGGAAGCCGTTTCACTCACAGCTCCACCCTGGAGATTTCCGGCCTGACATCCATTTTGTAACCAGCTTATACTCTGATTTTTCTAACTCCTTTACACTAACTTTTGAAGATATTTCTGCGATGCTGAATGTTATCATTCTATAACTTGGCATACTTCATCTGAGATTCAAACGGCAATTTTCCACAAAATTTCAGACTTCTATCGCAAAAACTGAAGAAGGTTTTTTGTTGGCTAACAAGTTGTTCATTTGCCCAGGATAATCTGGATCTTGGTAGGACCTCCATAGTCAAGCATTCCACCAGGTTGACTGATGAAGTACTCATTTGAAGGACATGCTAGAAGCCAATGTCATTAGGGAGTCTGACAGTCCCTGGTCATCCAACGTGGTCCTTGTCAGTAAGAAGGATGACAAGCTCAGATTTTGTATAGATTTCCGTCGTCTCACTGCTCACTTGATCAAGGATGCTCACTTCCTCCCACGAATCGAGGAAACTCTCGATGCATTGAATTGTGCCTGTTGGTTTTCTTCTTTGGACTTGCAGAGTGGGTATTGGCAGGTGGAGTTGGAGGAGTCGGATAAGCCAGAGACAGCATTCTCTGTCGGCCCTTTAGGCTTCTTCGAGTGGAATCGACCACCTTTTGGCCTGACCAATAGCCCAGCTACCTTTCAATGGCTTATGCAGAGAGTTATGGGCGATCTCCATCTTCGTACTTGTTTGATCTATTTGGATGATGTGGTGGTGTTTTCAAAGACTGTGGAGGAACATCTTGAACGTCTGAAGCAGGTTCTCTCTCGTCTTCGCTCAGCTGGTCTCAAACTCAAGCCCTAAAAATGCAGCTTCCTTCGAAGAGAGTTGAAGTATCTTGGTCAGATTGTGTCCAAGGATGGTATAGAATGTGATCCGGGTAACATTGAGCGACTCCTTAAGTGGGAAGTCCCTAAGGACGTCAAGTCTCTGCAGACTTTCCTCGGGTTTGCTGGGTTCTTCCGTCGTTTTGTGAAGGATTTTGCCAGGATTACTAAGCCCTTACACATTCTGACTGGTGCTGTGAATGATAAGAAGGGCCAGAAATGACCAGTTCCATGGATTTAGGGTACAGAGCAGCACTCAGCCTTGGACACCCTGGTTCCTGTGCTTACAGAACCCCCTGTTTCGGCGTATCCAGACTATTCTTCGCCGTTTATTCTCAATACAGATGCCAGTTTATCTGGATTGGGAGCTGTTCTATGTCAGTAGCAGGATGGTTTGGTTCGTGTCATCGCTTATGCAAGCAAGGGCCTTCGGAAGGTTGAAAGGAATTATTGCTCCAACAAGCTAGAGTTTTTGGCCTTGAAGTGGGCCATCACCCAAAAATTCCATGATTATCTTTATGGTAATACTTTTGTGGTGACGACGGACAACAATCCACTTACTTACTTGCTTTCTTCTGCCAAGCTCGACGCGATTGGTCACAGGTGGTTGACTGCTCTATCAGCGTATGATTTCCGTCTTGAGTATAAGCCTGGTAAGGCCAACGTGGATGCGGATACGCTATCTAGGCTCCCTAGAATGGTATATTCTTCTGCTCTCCTGGTTGAGGTTTGTGAGGGGATGACCAGTGGTAGTGAGTCATGGCCTGGATATATTCACAGCTTCTCCATGAATTCATTTTCTGCTAGTGACGTAGCTTCACCTGATCTACTGGGTCTCAAAGGTTTGATTGGTCAGAGGAACAGCGGAAGGACAAGGTTTTCAGTCTGTTGGTTGGATTACTGGAACAAGGTGTCAAACCTAATCCAGGATGTCAGTGTTCAGATCTATGGCCATATCTTCGTGAGTGGGATAGCTTGGTGCTCCAGGGAGGTGTTTTGTTCCATCGGGATCAT
Organism: Terebella lapidaria; assembly: GCA_949152475.1. Classification (NCBI taxonomy): domain Eukaryota; kingdom Metazoa; phylum Annelida; class Polychaeta; order Terebellida; family Terebellidae; genus Terebella; species Terebella lapidaria. The sequence goes on along the minus strand of OX424563.1, from coordinate 17,656,146 downwards.
GTCGATGATCAGGAGGTCTTTCAATTGTTACTCCTAGAGGCCTGGCGCCCTGAAGCTTTCCGTTTGCTCCACCAGGAAATGGGTCATATGGACGGGATCGTACTCTGTCATTGTTTCGGCAAAGGTTCTTTTGGCATGGCATGGCTAAGTTTGTGGAAACTTCTATTCGGTCTTGTGGTCGTTGTCTGCGAGCGAAAGCTCCTAATCTTCCTCACCGAGCTCCCTTGACAACCATTGTCACTTCACAACCTATGGAGCTTGTGTGCATTGACTACTTGAGTCTTGAGGAAGCTAAAGGTGGTTACAACAGATCGCTTTTCATCACGGATCATTTCACTAAGTATGCCCAGGCGTTTCCCACAAGGAACCAAACCGCGGTGACCAGAGCTCGTATTCTCTAAGTTCACTTCTTTGTCCATTATGGTTTTCCCGAACGTATCCTGAGCGACCAGGGTAGGAATTTTGAGAGCGATGTCATTCGACAACTTTGTCGCCTTCTTGGTATTCAGAAATGTCAGACTACCCCTTTTCACGCCGTGGGTAACGGCTTGTGCGAACGGATGAATCAGACGTTGATTGGTATGCTCAGGACCTTGACTGAGAACAAGAAATCCGATTGGAAGGCCCATGTTGTTTCTCTTGTGCATGCCTACATTTCTACCAGGCATGATTCGACTAAGTACTCGCCCTTTTATCTCATGTTCGGGGGAGAACCACGTATGTCTGTGGATGTTTTGGGCTGAGGAACTACGATCATGTTCAGGATGAGGCACAATTTGTTTCTAAGTTGAGAAAGCAGTTGGACTTTGCCTATTCCTTGGTGTCGGCTAATCAGTCGAAAGCCAGTAAGCGGCATAAGAAGAATCATGACAGCAAGGTTCGCGGGCCCCTCCCAATATTGATGACCGGGTCTTGGTCAAGAATGTTGGCATCCGTGGTAAGCACAAGTTGGCCGACCGGTGAGGGGAATGACGTTCATGTCATTGTGGACCACCCAGACAAGTCTCTTCCAGTGTATTCTGTCCACAAGGAAGGTGGTTGTAGGTGTCGCAATGTTCATCGTAATTTGTTGCTGCCACTTGACTCGCTGGAAGTTCAGCTGGAGGAACCAGTTGTTGCTCCACCAGATTCCCCTAGTTCATCATCGGAGTCTCAAGGGGAAAGGGTTGTCATTTCCGTCCCCAGAGTTGATCCCCAGTCCATGTCCGAGTCTTCAAGTTCTTCTAGGTCGGGATCCAGTAGTCCTGAGTCAGATAGTGACTCGAGTAAGCCAGACACTCCGGCGCCTCTGCGAAGGAGTGCAAGGGTGCGTAGACCTCCCAAATGGTTGAGGGATGGTACCTTTCAGACGTATGTTCAGAATACCGTACATCCTTCCAGTAACTCCTCCCAGGTTGTACATATGTATTCTTCATTTTTAGATTATCATCATTTACTCTTCAGAGCGTACTTGCCTCCTTGACTTCTTGAATGTCGGGACGACATTTCTATTTGGGGGAAGTATGTGGCAGAGCCATATTTTATACATGTCAGGGTCCTGTAAAATTGTGTTCCATAATTTATATTTTCCTTTGTTAGCCCTCCCGCCAAAGTTACTGAGTAATGCATTTTTGTTACGTCACGTTTGTGGCCATATATAAACTGTGCGCGCCAAGTTTGACCCGCCAGTAGCATCAAGCTAATGTCGGGGATATTATATATGTGTTATTGACACCAGGTTCTATATTGTTCCAGGTATGTGCGCATTTGTATTCATCATTCATTCAGTATATATTCATTAGTATTCCGCTGTAATCACTTCTATATTCCCTATTCATAACATAGGTAGTTTAGTCAGCTATGTTAGTTGTATTATAGCCAGTAGCAAGCTAATGTCGGGGATATTATATAACATGTTATTGACACCAGCTTCTATATTGTTCCAGCTCATCCATCCAGTCACCTGTACATTCCCTCATCTGTAAATAAAGTCACCATCATTCATTAACCGGGTCTGAATTATTTCTACGAACCACACGGCGACACAGGCCTGAATTATCACTGGAAAAAAGCTGAAATAGTAGTGTTGTTAAGTTGAACGGTAATGTCGTGAATAGGCATACTTCACAGTGCAGTGGTCAATTACTACGTCATTTGAGGGAAGTCATTTCCAAAATGGTGTTTCATGGCTCGAGATGTATATTCACATTTCCAGATGGAAATCCTGAATGACATGTCATGGTGGTCACGCATCATATGTCATAGTGGTAATGTTTCAGAATCTTGTTACTTCAAAAGTATTTATCAGTGCTTGGCCCAGAAAAAGGCTTTAATATTCCCATTATTTCATTTACAAAGTTATGCTGCATATTCCTATAGCTAAAAACTCAAAGCAATTTCATAATTGAAGAGAGGTGTTTTGTTGTGGAAACGTGAACATAGCTACCGTGAATTATGAATCAGACTTACAAAGCTTACAAATGAAGATAATTGCGACCAATGAACACTATCAAACAGGGAATTTAATCCAATCTACAAGCAATAGTGGACCAATATAAGTAATGTATAGTGACTCGGCGTCATTGGTCTGTAAGGGGTGTTTTTTTCGCGATTATTCCGTCAATAATTTGTATATTTCGATGAAACTTTGGCAGTAGTGTTATTTTATAAATAGGTTATGACTTTTCGGAGAGAATGGTATGTGAAAAAAAAAGCTAACCCATTCGGAAATACGAAAACGTTACTGTATCTTCATAAATGCTAATGCTTCCACGGCCGATTTCACCAGAGTTTTTTACTGCGGACGAGATAGACCAACTTCTTTGCTTCGCATACAATCTTCTTGAAAATGCATACTTGGTTAAGCGGTTTTGAGATAACATACAGTACCTGTCAAAATTCCATCGCATATTGATGGAGTAATCGCCGAAAAAAACACCGCTCACAAATCAATGACGCTGACTACAAAATATATGTCTAAAACCTGTTCTACTTCAATATTCAAATTATTTGTCCATATATTCAAATTATTCCAAGGCAATATCATACGCCACTATAGTCTGATTTTTCTCTCATGGAGTGTGATTTTCTTCGATAATTCCCACAAATTTTGCTTCAGAACTTATGCAATGTCATTCATTAACATGATGAAAAGTATGGTGAACATTTGAAAAAAGATTGAAGAAAGTTGATCTATACCGTCCATTGTATAGCAATATGCCATGAATGTTTGAAAATTGCAATTTTTAAAGGATATGACGTTTTCTGGGGCATTTACAATATAGTTGGCAAAAACTTGTTTATGTCTTGCCTAAACATCTTCATTTTTTACCATAGTTGCTATCTTGTCGATGAATGAATATGTACTCCATGAGAGAAAACTCAGACTATAGTTCACTGAATTCCGTGTCTTGACTGGATTTATACCAAGAATGATCTTACAATTTCTGATAAACATGTAACTTATAGCTTGGCATGCCCTCATAGGCCCCTAGTAGATGACATGAACCTACATATCACCCCCGTGTACCGCCATCTGCTTAAACTGTTTTCCACGTGATAGTGCAGCAGATATGTGTGAAATATCAGAAGGATTGTGGGTTTGATGGTAAAAGCACCAAAATTGGCACACTTCAAGCTGAGTACATACATATTGATTCTAGCTACAATACCAAGCCCGATTTTGCCCGATTCTAGAAATATGACCATAAATCCCATATGGCCACCATCACGCATGCAAAATATTGAAATGGTCACATCTTTCTTAAAATTTAACATATAAATATGAATAAGGTGTCTATACCTATGTTTTCTGACCTACAGAAGTCAATTAGACACTCAGTTTTTACACTAGATGCAGCATTATTGATATAACGCTATGCCCATATGGCAAAACAGTGAACTGAATGGTCTTGTCTGGTGTTTTGCAAACATAAACTTCATTACACAATCAATCACACTCGGTAGGTTTAAGCAGACCCAATATGATATCATGATCATTGCCAACGTGTGAGAAACAGCATAACTTTCTGTGTTTTCCAGGTGAAAATATTTGAATCCAACATGAATTGAAGCATGTCATCATGGAAAAAAATGCAAGCTTGTTTGTGGGGCTAGCATCAGTGATGTGCCCATTCCAAAATCAATTGACTGGACTCTTTGCTGTCTGTGCCGAACTGTCACACATGAAAGACTTATTTGTCCAGGAAATTCCAGAAAATCAGATGCTGGTTCAGGCTACACAATTCTTGGAGACAACTTGGCCGAATTCTGAGGGATTAGAAAACAACCTGTTCCTGTTGACATATCGCTACTTGATGAAGGTACTGGCATACCACAGACACTGAAACAACATGAGGCTCGGTGGCACAATTCTTGTCGATTGAAGTGCTGTTCTAGTCGAATAGCCAGAGCACAGACCATTGAAGACATGAGCGAAGATGAGCAGAGTACATCACGATATATCCGACCTCGTAGCCCACACACTCACGTAGATTCTAGTCGAGTCAGTAGGTGTTTCTTCTGTGATGGTCCTGGATCCAAAGACCAACCCTTGCATGATGCCATGATGCCAAAGGTCACTGAATGAGTGAGGCGTTGTGCAATCCAATTGCAGGATCAGAAGTTGATTGCCAAACTTAGCAGTGGTGACTTGGTAGCTCAAGATGCACGATACCATGCCAGCTGTTTAGTCAGGCTATACAATTCTCACGCTAGGAGTGCAGCAGCTGAATCCAGCAATACATCGGATGGAGTATCCTATGGAATAGCTCTGGTTGAACTGATAGGTTTCATCGAAGACACACGAGCCAACAGCAAGGATGTGATTACAGTGTTCAAGTTAGCTGATCTAGTGCAGTTGTACAGGGACAGGCTCCAAGATCTTGGTGTCATACAGTCTGGTCGAGTTCACTCAACTGATCTGAAAGCAAAATACTTGCCAACATACCAGATATTCGTGCATTTAAGCAAGGGCGAGACGTAATGCTGACTTTTGATGATGAGCTGCACAGGCTGTCAGGAGAGACATGCAACAGAAGTCTTCAACATTCAGTGGCAGCTTCGAAGCAAACTGTCAGGAAGAAGCCGTGCCCAAGTCATTACTAGCTCTAGTTGGCATGATTATGGATGGGACAAGCATCAACAACAAGCATCCTGAAAAAAGCCAATCTGCATTCAGTATTGCACAGTTGCTTCAGTTCAACAGCTCAGCGAGAAAGCGAAATCCTGAAACTGGCATGCGTCAAAATAAAGATAGAGAAACGCCCCTTCCAGTCTATCTTGGACTCCTCATACATGGTCAAACTCGTAAGCGTGAGCTGGTAGACATGCTTTTCCAGCTTGGTGTTTCGATTTCCTATGACCGAGTGCACAACAATGGCAACAGCTGCAGCTGCACAGTATCAGAAGGATGGGGTTGTCTGTCCATTCATCCTGAGGAAAAGCCTATTCACCACAGCAGCAGTTGACAATATAGATCACAACCCATCATCAACAACTGCAGGGCAATCGTTTCACGGCACAGGTATTCCTTGTTCCAAAACAGGGTGAATGAGTCTGATGGTACCAAGCTACACCCAATCACAACTACTGAGCCATACCTGAAGTACAGCTTGCCTAACTCCTACACTGATGTGTCTGCAGTCTCCCTGAGTACAAAGAAACCAGCTATACAATCCACTGAAGATCTGCCTGCAGCTGATCATGATCTCCTGAAATCTGCCATGACAGATGAGCATGTTTGGCTTGAAAAAACTCGGAAGCAACGAGGTGATGTTCTGACCACAGAAGATCCCATTTCATGGGCTGCCTATCATGGAAACCTACGAACTGGTCACGTAGAACCTTCTCTCAATGCCCTTCTACCGCTGTTTCCAGACGACTCAAAGTCCATTGGAATAATCCGGTATTCCATGTACAGTAGAACTCCAGCCTGCGGTCACTCCAGAAATGTGGTCAACCCATGCATTGTGGTCAGATGCATCGGTCCCGAACGCCAGCATAGGCATTCACATGTTAAGGGTACTCTTGTAATGTGGTCACTCCCCTTATCCACAATGCGGTCAGTATGTCTGGTCCCAATTGCCCATAAAATCACAAAATACGGCCAGCGAGCAACACCCCCCCCCCCCCCCCTGCGATCACTGAAGCGGTCAGCCCGCTAGCCAGCCCGCAATCACTGATACGGTCAGTTGAACATTAGCCTCTAGCCAGCCAGCCAGCCGTGGTCCGTCCCTTCGTCTACATGTCATCATTCACCGATGCTGTCAGCTGAACATTCGCATTAGCAGGCCAACTGCCTGTCTGGGTGTCATCACGTCACTTCTTCACACCTTTCTTCTCTTGACTAGCATAAACACTGACAAGCGCACACAAGTAGATTTGTCAACCAAGATATACTAAAAGAAATACCCTTTAGTGCGTACATATACATTACTGCATGTTTGAAGACATTTTGATGTACAGTTTACATGTATCTCGAATTTTGAAACATGTGTTTGCGTTCGCATTTTTTTATTACATATAGGATATAACTTTGTTAAAGAAAATGCTATTCATGTGTATAAAACAATGTTTTTCACACGTACCCATATACACGTGTATTATACATGTCGGTCTTCCCTTGACTTGACATCAACCAAACAACATAGCTGGTAGAAAGGTCGTTTATCAGTTTCCTATAATGTGACCACTCCTATAATGTGGCCAATATCATTGGTCCGAACGATGACCACATTACTGGAGTTCTACTGTATGTGGTTAGAGAAGCTGTTGAATTCCTGAATCCAGGGCAGGTTCCCGTAATAGCCCTTGATCAACCACTCTTTGCCATCGCTAAACTTATCCAGTGGAATTGGTCAGAGTTGTATGGAGAAGAAAAGTTTGTCGTTCTTCTCGGTGGTCTTCATATCGAGATGGCATATATTTCAACAATAGGAGACCTCTTGGATGGGAGTGGATGGACCGGCGCCATAGCAGAAGCACAAGTTAGCACACCAGGAAAGGCAGATGCCCTCCTGAAGTCTTCTCATGTCAAGAGAGCCAGGTATGCACACACGGTCACATGCAGCACACTCTGGATCCTGCTCCACCAAGCATACGATGCATATACTGAAGAAGAAATGGAGCCCTTGTCTTTTGAACATTGGTGCATCAGGCAGATGGGATCACACCCTCAGTTCAAATACTGGAACACTGTGTTGTACATGGAACTCCTCCTCCTGGTCTTTGTGAGATCACTCCGGGAAGGCAATTCCAGCTGTATGTCTCTTCAATATCTGCAATTGCACCTTGGTTCTTCGCTTTGGATCATACACATTACTCCAGATGGCTTCCAGTTCACACTCGGGACATGGCGACCCTACATGCTCGAATCCCAGAGGTTGCAGACCAGTTTTCACAAGGCAAATTTGTGGTGTGCAAGTCGAGCAGGCCCTTTTCTGCAATATCAGTTGATCATGCCGATGAGCAAAACAACGCCATCGTGAAAGGCACAGGTGGAGCAACAGATCTGATGCAGAATCCCAAAGCACTGGGTAGACTGATATTAGCAGGACCTGAAATAGCAAGAGCTATAACTGAATTTGACACTAACTGCACAACATCAAATAAGCGAGGGCCACATCAAACGAGGCACAATGAGAACACACTATCCTCTCAAACAACCTTCTGCAAAGATGTGAATGCACTTGTCAATACCATTGAAAATCTGGGAAATCCTTTCACAGAAGAAACTTCTGACCTATTGGTTCTTGATACGAGGGATATCGTAGACCCCAAAGTCGCACAGAGCATCTGTGAACTAGAGAAGCTGAGTGAAAGTCAACATCAAACGTTCATGGAAGAACGTTTGAAGGAGGCAATCAAACCTGTGACTGATCCCATCAAGAAGAACAATCTTCCACTTTTTGGAAGCCAACCAGTGAAGAAGTCTTCCTGATCACTCGTTTCATCTCTCAAGAGTGACTGTGCCCTATAATTCTCTCGCTTGTTTGTCTCATGCCAGACGAGAGATGGAGAGTTGGAGAAATTCTTTGTGCATGAAAATCATGCGTATCCTCAATCATTGTCACAATTTGGAGACCTTCGATTTGGCACCAAAGCTGACATGGTTGCCTGTCTTGAGGAGTATAGCAAGTCTTCCAAAGACTGTCCTTCTGTTGATGTCCTGGTTCTGGATGGTGCTGCCATTATCTGCATGTTGAAGCCCACAGCAGCCATGACATTCAAAGAATATGCAGATGATGTGTTCCTTCCTTACATCAAGTCACACTTGAAGAACGTAAGGCGTCTCGATGTTGTGTGGGACGTGTATACGGATGGCAGCCTAAAGTCTATGACACGAGAAAAACGTGGCAAGGGAATCCGAAGACGTGTGGCGCTCTCCAGTGCTATTCCTGGGAACTGGCAAGAGTTCCTCCGTGTAGCTGAAAATAAATCTGAACTCTTTGAATACCTAGCTACTCAGGCAGTTGAGAATCTGATAACAGAGAAGGAAATACTCCTCTCCTGCAGGCAGAATGTTCTCACGTGCTCCATCCATCGAGACCTCTCGGCCTTGTCACCATGCACACAGGAAGAAGCAGATTCTAGAATGTTTCTGCATGTGACAGATGCTTTCGATAAAGGCTACCAGAAAGTGATGATTCGAACTGTTGATACAGATGTCCTGGTCCTGGCTGTGTACAATGCCTCATTCAAGAAACAAGCTGAACTATGGCTGGCGTTCGGTGTAGGGAAGAATCTGAGGTATATCCCTGCACACAAGATAGCTATTGAACTAGGTGAGGACCGATCGAGAGCAATCCCCATGGTTCATGCCTTCACAGGGTGTGACACTGTTTCGTCGTTTGCTGGGAAGGGCGAAAAAAAAACAGCATTCCAAGTGTGGAACTCAATGCCAGAGGTTTCTCCATTCTTTGCTCATTTCATGACTGCTCCAGAAGAATTCGATGAAACAAAGATGGATGCATTTGAGAAGTTCGTCATCTGCTCATATGACCGCACATGCGCTGTGACCAGTGTTGATGCAGCTAGAATGTACTTGTTCACGACCAAAGCAAGACCCATTGAAGCTATTCCACCCACCCGGGCTGTCCTATTCCAACACACAAAGCGTGCAATACATCAAGCTGGATTCGTATGGGGTCAAATGCATGTGCGAGCTCCAGATGTGCCGTCACCTTGTTTATGGGGATGGAGAAAAAACAAGGAGATGAAGTGGGAGCCTCACTGGACAGACCTTTCAGAAGCTGCAGTTTCGTGCTCTGAGTTGCTTCACTGTGGGTGCCAGAAAGGGTGCAGGGGATGCTGCAAGTGCCTGAAAGCAGCACTGAAATACACCACCCTCTGTCGTTGCGGTGGCAAGTGCGGACAAAGTGGAAGTGATGAAACTATTTGAGTAGAAAATGACTGGACACAACTATGAGCACAAAAGACAGAGAATCGGTAATTGGATCTTGAACATTTTTTTCTGAGATCTTGAACAGTTCACGTGTTCACATTTGTGACTTGATTTGTGCAATTGCATGTTTTTGTTTTCAAGGACATTTCATTTGTATTTGATGTTCATGAGTCGGAATTACTTGTACTTCGTTTTCATGCACACCCTGGTGCAATTGTTTCTTTTTTTCAAGCACATTTTCTTGTATTTTACGTACACCAGAGTCAGATTTGTTTTTTGTGATGTGTATTGCACAGAATGTGATACTGGTTTTCATTGGAAAATAATTGTTCATTTCCCAATTATATATTATTGACTATTTCATTGGGAAATGTAGTTTATTTCTTTTCAAGTCACTCCTGGTCATGAGTTTTGTAAAAGTATTATTTCCACTAGTATTATCACGGCGCTATCTCGTATCTCAATATGTCTAATCGTTATTTTTATTTTGTTATGATTATACACATGTTGGACTTGAGTTGACACTAGCTACTCACAACAAAAAATAGTTTGTAGAGATTATACATCATAATAAATATTATGTCCTATATATTAGTTGAGTTATGACTGTTCAGCATCAAAATTCTATGGTTTGGTGAGGGTCATTTGGAAAATATACACCTTGCAGATTACTTTATATGAAATCTGAGTGTCTAGTTGGCTTCCTTAGGATAGATTGGCTTCCTTAGGATAGAAAACATAGGTATAGACACCTTATTTGCCTTTGTATGTTAAATTTGAAGAAAGATATGACCATTTCAACATTTCGAGATGCGCAATGGCGGCCATCTTGGATTTTGGGTCATATTTCTGGAATCGGGCAAAATCTGGCTTGGTATTGTAGCTTAAATCAATAAATATGTACTCGCCCTGAATTGTAACAATATGTCAATTTTTTGACATATCTGCTGCACTATGAGACGAAAACGTAACGATTACGTAACCTACTTTTGTATTTCACGTTATTGGGTCACGTTCGGCGGTCACAGCTTAAACTCTTTATTATCTTTCAAATGTAAAACTTACATAAGACACAGACAGCGTGTCAGGGTGTAGTTTCCTAACTATGTTGGATTAGGCATCGTAGAACAATAACCTACTGCCTGATTTGAGGTTTACCTCAAAATTTGGTGGTAATTTGTTGATCTAATTGGTATATTCTATGCCATCCGCAGTGAGAATACACAGGGCAAAACAAATTGAGTAAGGTGCGGTAGTCGACTTTCACCATGGTGATCTAACCCCCCTCATTGGTTAGATAGCCCTTAGCACGAACTCAAATATACCATAGCTCACCAATGTGCTCATACCGCACATTGAACAACAAATTGAACGTCAGCTGTATAATTAATGTCCCTATTTTGTGGCATTGTAAATGCAGGCACGAGCTGTACCGAGAATTCAGTGGCTCTCGTCTAAATTTAGTTCACGGTTCTTTTGTTCTCTGCAGTAGATTAATTTTCAGAATCTACTGGAAGACTGTTCCCAGTAGATACTTGCAGTAGATTATTATATCCAATAATCTACTGCAATATAATCCACTGCATGTAAAAACAACAACTGCCAGTGTACAAACTGCATCTGCTCAAACAAGACGCGTTTTTTGCGTACTAGCGAGTCATCTTTCATCTCCGGTGTCGCGTCTCTGGCAAATAATCGACTCCACCTGCGGCGTCGTCGATTATTTTCCAGGGGCGCTCCACCTCAGCGCTTATCCCTTACGTAGTATACAACCGAAATTGCAACAACACCTCACACCTGAGTACAACGTTCCCGACCGCTGAGCATTGACGATATATTTCCCGTACAAATAATCCACTGCCGTGTACTGAGCGCTTCACTGAACTGCGTTACAAGAAACTTTCCACATACTACAATAGACAAACACATCAATTTGTCAGGGAATTTGAAACATGCCCATCAATTTGTCACGAATATCGATGAAAATCTTAAAATCGAACGGTAGATTATTGATCATGTATATGTACACTACACAAAGTTTAGAAATGACATGATGTAAAGCTGTGTATGTGCTACGCAAGTTACATTTATACAAGTGACATTCGACTGTATATAAATGCTAAAACAATATTGCTATAGTCAATTTCATACTTGGTCCACCATTTTGATTATATACAGAAGATATATTTGACTTTTCGCAAAAATTTGTTGAAAAAAAGGCAAATATACAGGCTAAAATGCAACATGGTATGAGTTCATTAAAATTACAAGTATGCTACTCGATACGCAATCTTAAATAGCGGTTACGTAGATTTCCCCAGACAAGAGAAGATGTGATAGTCAAAGATTTGGAAAAGATGTTCAAACTAGACGCGATATAGTCTTCAACTTCAACCTGGAGTTAACATGTTGCACTGGTACGCAAGAAAAGGCTACAGGGTCGTGAGTGATGTGACAAGAAAGGAGTTAAAAACCATGGTCTGCCGAGCATTCAAGATACTTACGACTCGCTAGCAGGAACTTAGTCTCCACACTAGATTTAGCATCCAGGTATTGGCAGGTAGAGGTAGCCCCACAGGACGTTTAAGGTGCGGTACGAGCACATTAGTGAGCTATAGTATATTCGAGTTGGTGCTAGGGGCCTTTCTAGCCAATGAGGGGGGTTAGATCACCATGGTGAAAGTCAAATACGTTACTCCACAGGACAGGCTGAAAACTGCTTCTGCTACTAACACACCAGCGACTGTTTCGTTTCTAGGTGATACCGTTTGAGTAAAGCATCAAAAACTTTTGAGAAATTAATAGAGACGATATCACGAGGATGACTCTGGAAGCACTGCACATGACCTTGGTGGCTTGATCGTGTACGAATATGACCTTTCCGAGGCACTTGGGAACCTAAAGTTTGTACTCGAGAGAATCCGAGACTCGGGACTCAGAGTCAGCACCGAGAAGTGTGACCTTTTAAAAAAAATTGTCTTTATGCACTGATAAAAATATTACATAATATTGCGTCTATTAAAATGATTAACAGTTATTTATTAAAAACTAAACTCGTTATGCTTTCTGTCGATAGTGGCCATGAGTCCTTACTGCAAAATGAAAACCAGATATACCATGTTTTGTATAATCAACAATGATGATTAACTATTTTGAGAATACTAACCACGATAATATGAACAGACTACATTGCTAATATGATAAATCTTTGATGAAAGATAAATCCTTTAGCCTATCACATTTGGTTTAACGTATATTTATTGCATAAGTGAGCATTGGCCAGTAGGGCTAGGCCCTATATCAAGGCCTCTGCTATGTGTACAGGTGCACTAGTAACACAGATATTGAACAAGAGAAATGTAACACAATATATAATAAACAGTATATACAAATTGTTATAATGACATGATCAACAATAACATAATTGATACAGATATATACAGTACAATGTATATTAGACGTGGATCAACACCAAATAACAAGTAATCCGTGCAAAAATAATGTGAATATACTATGATTACGTACATGCAATTTGTACCTGTCCTCTCGCTATTATGGGGATTCTGCCCCTCATTTTGCACATTATGGATGTTATGAATTATACACAGTATATGTTATATAAATTTATCATCATACAAACGCATGTCTGCATACACATCAAAACGAAATACCAAAATAGAGGACTGGAAACATGTGAAGCAATATTACATCCTATATTTTGCATCTGGATGGAGCGGATCCCATGTCGTCAGCAGCGGGTATGCCGCCTACAACTGGGTCAGCTGCACTCTGTGTGCCTGGTGCTTCCCCCAGGCCCCTCCCTATGTCCCCGCAGCGCAACACATGATATATTATCAGGCTGGGTACAGCGGATCCAATGTCGTCAGCAGCTGGTGTGCCCCCTGTATCCCGATGATGTTAAAAATTCACTCTGTTGTGGCATAAATTAGCACACGTCAACACTCAAATTTCGTAAATCAAGGTTAAGATTATGCTAATCTGTTCAATACTTTTGAAAAGAAACGCTTTGTTTCTCTAATGGAAGTCTGAACTATGTGGGAAATAGTTTTGTTACATTCAGGTGAAAGGTTTTTATCGCCGTGTAGTAACTGGTTAATGGAGATTGGCCGGTAAGCTTCAAGTCGAGACATACAATCTTTGCGTTGCCTCCTGTATTTCGTACAATCAAAGAAGTAGTGACTTGGGTCTCCAACAAAAGGACCACAAGTACACAACGGACTGTCTTCAACGTGTAAGTTAAGATGGAGATCTGCTTTCATCATACTGCAACCAATTCTCATCCTGGTATGGTGAATATCACAAAAACGATCATCTATGCCGTACCAGTCCGCTTTAGGAGGAGGAGGAGGCAGGTGTCTTTTTAATTTACGATCAAAGCATTTCAAAAGTGGGTGCATTGCGAATGTCAGGTGGCAGATCTTTCCAATCTTTCAAGGTTGTCGGAAAGAAATAACTTCCAAAGACCTTCCGATTGGATCTATAGGGCGTTAACGCATCACTGTTACGTAAGTTGTAACTCTGACGTTCAGCAACAGTTGGCTTTATCAGGTTTTCAAGATATGGGGGAGCAGCTCCCTTCGTTATCTTGTAATACCACTTCAGCCTGTGGATTTTTCTCCGTTGAGATAGGGTGTACCAGCCAAGTACCAGCCAGCAAAGCATGCACACTTGATCGTTCAGTAGCGCCCGTTATGATTCTCATTGTGATCCAGTTTGGCAATTTCATAACCGGGAGCACCATCCCGCACAGCATCGCAATATTCCAGGACGGGGAGGACAAACGACAAATAAAATCTTTCCAATTGTTGTCTCGACATTTTGAATTTGAACTTTTGTAATGAGTCAAGTCTGTTCATGGCTTTCGAAGATACCTCGTCAATATGACTCCCAGGACAATGTTTTAGTCAAGGTTATGCCCAGGTGTTCATGAGACGAGACATCTTCGATTTCCAACATATTCATATATAGAGTAGGGGGTCTACTTTTGTCATGCTTGTTGCAATTGTCATAGACTTAGTTTTTGGCACACTGAACGTCACAAGCCATTTCTCAGACCAATCATGTATGGCTTGGAGATCACTCTCCATATAAAGTTTGGCCACATCTCGATTATCAACAGTATCAATTTTACAGTTATACATAGTAAGAAAAGATTTAGAAAAAAAAAACATATATATATTGTAACATGCCCCAAATTCATTCAACGTATGTACATGTATGCGTGGATACGCCCCCTCAATCTATTCGTCCTCTATACGTCATTTTGAATTATTCGCCAGCGCATAGCGAGTGACTGGCGCTTATACGTCAAAAGTGAAAGACCGCTAATGCGACGTAACTAGTTAACAGCTTTATTGCTTAACACGTCCCCTCATGAACTGTGAATATGCTCTCGATACCGAAATATCATGAAACGTGTGTTGCAAATTTAACTTAAATTCAACAGTGTGACCAGAAGTCACGATGTTTTTGTGGGACATTCACATGGCCTAAATTAGGACCTCTCGCATACCGAAAGCGTAGGGCCTGTCACTTGGACAGGGGACCGAGCAGGCAATTCTCATGAACGTTGTCGCCGTGTACTGGATGTTGTAGGTTTCAGTCGGTTGATTCGTGCAGTCTGCACTGTTCGGAACACCGTTGCACATTCTGTTGATCTGCAACATAATCAAGCGTTATTTGTTTCGGTTTGTGGTGTTTTGGGTGAATATTCAGAATACGTACGAGTGAGTCAGCAAGCCCGATTGTGCAAAGGTGTTACCATTTTTCGATTTTTTCGCAAGATTATGTTTCTTCTATGGTAAGGAGAGAAATATCGTATCAAATAGTATATAATATATTTATAAATTATTTTCATAGTTTTTTTTTTGGCAATTCTATACTTAATCAATCTGGTGTACAGTAGATACAACTACTTTTCACGCACTGTTTGCCCCTGGTGTCGCCAGTGTGTCTCCTGATAAACTGATTGGTGACGATTTATTATATAGTTCAAACTGTTGCATTGTCTGTTTGATATTGCTTTCATCGAAACCTGATGACATTGGTATAATAGATTGATACTTACGTTTGGTGTTTGATATTTTTTTTTACAATAAGTAAATGAGTTGATCTATCATAACAGATAAAATATGAAGCATACACAAATCTTGGGAATGTTAAAATTTTACTACATGATTATCGGGCGTTTACTTGTAGGTTTTTGGATATGATGATTCCAGTCACGAGAAAAGTCTCGTTTAAGCTCTTTTTTTTTGGGGGGGGGGGGGGAGGAAATAGTATCCATGATTTTCACATTTTATTTGGAGAATTTGGTTCTGTTAACATCCAAAATAGCCGCCAATTTATGTACTATTTCCATATCAAATGAGCATATAAGATATGGCAGAGTAACGACTTGGAAGGTCATTTACTGGATCGAAATTAGGGCAAAAATTAGCCTAAAGGCTAAGGAAGCTTACCGGACAATATTTGTTTCATATTTTAGATATCAGCCCTTTTTGAAAATGAGGTCACTGGTCAAATTCAATATAACAAGTATATTCAGCATAGCATATATCTTTTGCTGTATGTCCACTGACAGTGGATTGATTCTCAAGTTGTAAAGTCGATAATAAGCAAGATATTCGCTATTTTATGGTATGACCTTGCAAATAAGGTCAAAGGTCAAGTTCAAGAGAATATTCGGCATATATCATTCCCTATACATGTGCACAATTGATTCCTAAGCTGTAAAAGTCAATAATAAGCGATATATTAGCCATTTCGTTATCAGACCTAGAAAATGAGGTCAAAGTTTGAATTCAATGTCATCAGAATATTCGGCACATCATCATTTCCTACATGTCCACAAATTATTTCCAAGCTGTAAAGTCGATGACAAGCGAGATATTAGCCATTTTGTGCTCCGACCTTAAAAATAAGGTCAAAGTTCAAGGTCACGAGAATATCCGGTATATAGCATTTGCTATATGTGCACAATTGATTCCCAAGCCGTAAAGTCGATAGCAAGCAAGATATTAGCAAGATATTTTGTGCTCTGACCATGAAAACAAGGTAAAAGGTAAAAATTTAATGTCATCAAAACATTTATCATACATCATATCCTATATGTCCACAATTTATTCTCGAGATGTAAAGTCGATAATAAGCGGGATATAAGCCATTTTGTCCTGTGATTTTGAAAGTAAGGTGAAAGGCGAAGTTCAAGGTCATGAGAATATTCAATATATATCATTTCAATATGTGTACAATTGATTCCCGAACTGTAAAGTCGATATCAAGCGAGATATACACCATTCTGTGCTCTGACCTTGAAAATGAGGTTAAAGATTAAATTCAGGGTCATTAAAATATTCGGCATTCGTCGTTTTCTATATATATGTTCACAATCTATTCTCAATGTGTACAGTAACATAAGCGAGATATAAGCCATTCTGTGCGCTGACCTTGAAAATGAAGTCGAAGGTCAAATTCAAGGTCACAAGAATATCCAGCATATATCATTTCCTATATGTCCACAATTGATTCCCCATCTCTGATCCCAATATTAAGTGAGATATTAGGTACATAGTGTGTCCCATTATAAAGCATAGAACATTTAAGATGGGGAAAGTTTCATTTGGGACCCGTTGAAAAAATCAAAATGGTCGTCACACGCAGAACGACGATTCGAGGGTAACAAAACTCAAACACTTGACAGGGGTGCATATAAGAATTTTATGCATCAATAAGAAAAAACTTACAGATCACAGTTTGAGAAAACGACCGTCAAAGTCCAAAACTGGCCATTTTTCGTCAAAAATGGCCGCCATTTTGAAAAAAATTGCGAAAATCTAATACTAACCAAATACTGCATACTAAGGTACTACTGTAAAGTACTGGGATTCATTTCACACGGGTCCTTTCACGAAGCACGAGTTTACGAGTGCTTCGCTGAAGGACCAAGTGAGAAATGAGAGGCCATAGGCCACACACTTGCCGGAATAAGTAGGCAATTATGACGTCATTTGTCGTCAATTCTATACTGCTAACTTACTGTGAATGGATTTTTTAAACATGCATGATAAAATCGTGTTTATATATGTTATATCATAATATCTTCAAATGATGAGTTTCCTTTGAAATTTTACCGATTTGTTGCCACAAAAACGTCAATTATGTCAAAACGGATAATATTATATCGATTGTGCTAAAAATTGATAGAGACCATCACAGGACGACTCCACATCGTTTGCATATGCTAAATATGCAGTAAATGTTATAACTTTGCACATCTGACACTCAAAAGGCCAAAATGTCAGTCTGAAATCACGTTTGACGTCATTATGACATCAATTGACGTCCGATTCTGAAAATGACAACATATTTGGAAAGTACTCTCAAAGACCTTTCAAATGAGCTACTACTCGATATTTTTGCAAAAGGTCAAGGTTATTTTTCAGGTCAACTTCGACCTCAGGCGCTTGCAAAGCTATCGGTTATACGCCTTAGGTGTCAATACAAAAGTTGTTAGGCTAAGTAAGTGCAATACTGTGGATTTACTTTTGTGTCTCTATCTTACCTACTTCCTGAGATATAGTGACCTACATGGTTTTCACTTGTGGGTCAATATTGACCTTGACTTTCGACCGTTGGCCTTGAAATTTCTTGGAACAAAAGAACTCACCCTTGGCTATGAACTGGTGTATCACTAGATTTTTATGCACATTATTGACGTTTTTATCAGCATAGACATCTTGAAATATGCAATTTCGCTTTTCATGGGACCGATTTCGTTGCCATAGAAAAATTGACATTGAGCATAAGGGACCAGTCCTACGTCGTTTCCAAGCATCAGATCGAAAAACGGAGGAGGTGACCTCCAAGGTCAAATATTAGACCTCAGGCGAACTTGTCAATGGTCAAGGTCACAATAGATAGAACTCGAGTATATCTACAATATGCACTTAATTTGAAGTCTCTACGACGATTAGAACCGGAGTTTAGCCACTTATGTGTTTTCGACGTTTTGCGTGACCTTGACCTTGACCTTTGACCTAGCTTCACCAAAATAGGACGTTTTCTGCGCGGTATTCTAGAGAATAAGCACACGAAATTTGGAGAAAATCAGGTAAGAATTGTGGACGCTAGAGTGCGAACAAACAAACACACACACAAACACATCCACCAACCGATCAACCTACTTGCCGAAATCGTGGATTCCGGCAAGTAATAAATTCCAGTACAATATAGTATTTGGTTTATTATTGTCTCCTCCATCAGGAGGCGACATATTCAAATATGATTGAAACGGCCCATGGATAGATGCGTTGGTCCGGTACTGCAATATTACCTCAGCATTTGTCTTAAATTTAGTGTCAACAAGCAGATGGAGACAATCACTAAAAAAATATTCCAGTTAGATTGTGAAACGTTCTCAAATATTCTTCATGCCTGACAACCGCAAAATATAATGCGAGTACTTCGATAGATTTGACCGATCAGACAGCGGCTTCCCTGGAATTCCCCCGACTCCGTGGAGATGGCTTGTTGATATTATCATGACTTGAGCACTGTTCCGAAAGATGCCATTCTTGAATGAGAACGTATCGCCGATCATTCAAATTGTGATAGTGGTCGGGGGAGAAAAGTTTGTCAAAAAATTTCTTGCACGTACCGGATCCCTTCTTATCAACCGATGTACCCAGTATAATTGCGATCAAGAAGTTTTGAACATGATTGAATGGGCAATTATTTTGTAGCAATTTAACGAAAACTGTAAAATATAAGGCATTAGTATTTATATGAATCTCTTCAAATCTACACAATCTTTATGGAATTATGACTGTTTGTTAAAAACGGGCAAAAGGGGACGGGTGGTCAAAACACCGCTGTCTCTGTATCGATTTTCTACTCGGTACTGGTGACAGGGTGTACAATGATTTGCGGAAATATGTTTTATAACGATTTTTCTGGTTCGATGCAAATGTTGTTTCACAAGTCGAATACAATATGCATAGATGTGAATAATGGAGCCTAAGCGTACAAGTTAAGTTCATGTAGCATGTTAAATTTATATTAACGAGCTATCGTGTTTTGGGGTTTCAGTTCATATTGGTCTGGAAAAGGTCTGGGAATTGTTCCATTTTGAGTCTGGAGGGTCCCTGATCTTGTTATTCACAGAATAGTGAAAACTTTGTGACTATAATTGCAGTATGTCACAATTACATGAATACAGACTCAAATAAACTTCCCATTCCCCACATTGGGATCGAGCTATTCACTGCTAAGAGGCGCCACATATATAAAACCATGCGAGTGTGTTTTCCGCAAAAAGATATCGGTCGAGTTTGGTCTGGCGAATGAATTCAGGATGCACGAGTCCGAAGGACGAGTGTATTCTGTGTTCATCCGCCAGACCAAACCTTTATAGCAGGGCATAAACCTTTTTAGCAGGGCACAAACCTTTATAGCACGGCACAAACCTCTATAGCATGGCACAAACCTTTATAGCACGGCACCTCTATAGCAGGGCCCAAACCTTTTTAGCAGGGCGCAAACCTTTATAGCACGGCACAAACCTTTTTAACACGGCACAAACCTTTATAGCAGGGCATAAACCTTTTTAGCAGGGCACAAACCTTTATAACAAGGCACAAACCTTTTTAACATGGCGCAAACCTTCATAACAGGGCACAAACCTTTTTAAAACGGCACAAACCTTTATAGCAAGGCACAAACCTTTTTAACACGGCACAAACCTTTATAGCAGGGCGTAAACCTTTATAACACGGCACAAACATTTTTACCATGGCAAAAACCTTTATAACAGGGCACAAATCATTTTAACATGGCACAAACCTTTATAGCAGGGCATAAACCTTTTTAGCACAGCGCAAACCTTTTTAGAACGGCACAAACTCTTTTGGCATGGCACAAACCTTTATAACACGGCATAAACCTTTTTAACACGGAACAAACCTTTATGGCAGAGCATAAAGCTTTATAGCGGGGCACGAACCTTTTTAGCACGGCGCAAACCTTTATAGCAGGGCGGAAATCTTTATAACAGAGTAGTTTTGAAATCAGTTTCCTAGTTAGTAAACAGTTATTTTCAGTTATGGAACTAGTTTCTAGCATGACACAAACCTATCTATCATAGCACAAACGTTTACAGCATGGGGTTTGCGCCATGGTACAAAGGTTTGTGCCGTGCTAAAAAGATTTTGTGCCCTGGTATAAAGGTTTGTGCGGTGTCAAAAAGGTTTGTGCCCTGTTAAAAAGGATTGTGCCATGTTAAAAAGGTTTGTGCCGTGTTATAAAGGTTTGCGCCCTGCTATAAAGGTTTGTGCCGTGCTATAAAGGTTTGCGCCCTGCTAAAAAGGTTTGCGCCCTTCCATAAAGATTTGTGCCCTGCTATAAAAGTTTGTGCCGTGATAAAAAGGTTTGTGCCGTGTTAAAAAGGTTTGTGCCGTGTTATAAAGGTTTGTGCCCTGCAATAAAGGTTTGTGCCATGTTAAAAAGGTTTGTGCCCTGCTATAAAGGTTTGCGCCCTGCTATAAAGGTATAAAGGTTTGCGCCCTGCTATAAAGGTTTGTGCCCTGCTATGAAAGTTTGTGCCGTGTTATAAAGGTTTGCGCCCTGCTATAAAGGTTTGTGCCGTGTTATAAAGGTTTGTGCCCTGTTATAAAGGTTTGTGCAGTGTTAAAAAGGTTTGTGCCCTGTTATGAAGGTTTATACCCTGCTATAAAGGTTTGTGCCGTGTTAAAAAGGTTTGTGCCCTGTTATAAAGGTTTGCGCCATGTTGAAAAGGTTTGTGCCGTGTTATTAAGGTTTATGCCCTGTTATAAAAGTTCGTGCCGTGCTAGAAAGGTTTGCGCCATGCTAGAAAGGTTTGCACCCTGCTAAAAACGTTTGTGCCCTGCTAGAAAGGTTTGTGCCGGGTGTAAAGGGTTTGTGCCTTGCTAGAAACTAGTTTCATAACTGAAAATAACTGTTTACTAACTATGAAACTGATTTCAAAACTATTCTTAACTCAGGCATGAATAATGGCAGCATTGGGCCGCCGTACAACATAATTTGGGAGTTGCACCAGTTTCACGAGGGCATTGAACGAGAAACAAAGGAACTCATCGCATGGCAGTGTGTGATATCTCTCTTCTGGACATTTTCAAGCTTTTGATCCGATGTGCTTCTGATCCGATGTACCCAACCGTAATGAAAGATGAAGTGATTGATTAATGCATCAGCGGCAGTTTGTACTGTGTGGGTCTTGGTGGTAACCCTATGGCATATAATGTTGAAGTGAGCTGTCAGTGATAAAATGCGTTCTATACCCCCATTCTGGTATTTTATACAGAAAACGCTCGAAGTTATGATGCCGAACTAGCCTTCGGCATGTTGCTTTTTGAGATATGAGGCCAGATTCTTCCGGCACTTAAGTTGTCCAAGTAATATTAGCTGAGGAACCAATGAAGTTCCGTTCCATAAAGTATATTTGCAAATTGTTAGCAAAGTATAAAACTCAAGTCTGACCAAAATCAAAATGAGTGATAACTTAGCATGATTTGTTGGAAAGAAAACGTCCGTCAGTGCCCAATCCTGTATATGAATGGATAAAGTCTAGATCATTCCCGGTATGTCATTTCTTGATGAGTACACAAGTACAGCAATAATAAACCCATGCCTCTTTCGGAGATTACCACCTGCCAGTTGCAGTTGATGAATCTACAATTGCAGTTGAACATTTGGGTAGCCCAAGCAGCATAATCCATGGGTAAACTGATCCTGATAAAGCAACGAAGAAAAACGAGCACAACGACAGAAACGAACACAAGTCCTGCAAGTGGTCGATGGTGCAAGAGAAGACACACAATAGAAAAAGCTGCTGGGTTCGCTCGTGGTTTCAAAGAGTACCTGAGTACGGCCAGTGTTGACCATGGGTAAACTGATCCTGATAAAACAACGGAGAAAAACTTCAAGCACAATAGAAACGCACATGAGTCCTGCAAGTAATCGATGCTGCAAGACACGCACAACAGAAGAAGTACCTGAGTACGGCCAGTGTTGACCATGGGTAAACTGATCCTGATAAAACAACGGAGAAAAACTTCAAGCACAATAGAAACGCACACGAGTCCTGCAAGTCATCGATGCTGCAAGACACGCGCAACAGAAGAAGCTGCTAGGTTCATTTATGGATTCAAAAAGTACCTGAGTATGGCCAGTATGCACGACTGCTACGAGAACTAAGAGATGAAGACCATATAGGCTTGTGTTGCCCACAAAACCATTTCGATTCTGAAACCATCATAACAAAGCATTCCAAAGTATTCAAATGCCAGTTCCTGAAAAAATGGAAAAAGATTTCCATCACTGCTTGGGAACATTGGATCGCAAACACATAGCTATACGTTGTCCAGAGAAGGCTGGATCCATTTACTACAACTACAAAGGCATCCTCTATATCATCTTGCCAGTTGATGCTGACCAGGACTTCATGTGGGAGGACTTTGGCACAAATGATTCAGTTGGAGACGCCCAGGTCTTCAGAAACTGCCAACTGATAGGTTTTGAAAATGGAACGATAGGTGTGCCTGAACCAGACAAACTACAAGATGATCAAGGCATACCATGATCATAGTTGACCATGCCCTCACCATGAAAACCTGGCTGCTGAAACCTAACCACATTTTGGCGTTAGACAAGCAGTAGATTACTATCCACTACTGCTTGTCTAGAGGTCGCCGTATCGTAGGAATATTCTGTCAACACTCCTTACCGCCATGCACCAACATCCCGAAACTGTCGTCAGCATCACGTGAACGTCGCCATGCTACTCAACCTGATAACCGAAATATGGCCTCTACAGCATTCTGCCTGTAGAGGCCACTTTACACATTTCAGGTCAGACTTTATCTCGAGAATCAACATCCAAGATTGTCTGGGATCATGTTTAAGGTCATCAAAAGATGTGGCATATATATGACTTCTTATAAGCTTATAATACAATCATGAGCTTTAAGCACAAGTGTTCGAACCCAAGAGGCCAATTTATACATTTCATGTCAGACTTTTAGCACCTTGACTTCTGAAATCAAGGTAATCTTGAGTTGTGGCATATATGACTTCCTATATGCTCATAATACAAACATGAGTTATATCTACGATCATTTTCTTTGTACAGGCGAATACACATTTAAAATCAGGGGTGACTATGAAGTGCAGCCTTCAAGGTCGTTTACAGTCAAGTTCAAGGTCACCAAAAGATGTGCAATTTGTGACCTTCAGTATGTTTATAATACAATCCTGAGCTGACTGTGTTTTAGCCCCAGGAGCCAATCAGACATTCTCTGTCAGACGTGACATTGAGATTTGGCACTCAAGGCCATTCAAAGTCAAGTTCAATGTCACCATTAGTTGTGCCATGTACAACTTCTTATATGCACATAATGCAAAGTTTCATCGACAAACATTATGCCTGTAGAGGACAATTTACACCTCAGAGGTCGGGTGTGGTCTTGGAAGTCGCCTGAGGTCGAACTCAAGATCACAAAAAGATGTGTCATAACATATGACCTGCTATATGCTATGAATACAAACCTACGTCCTACATGTATATACAAGCGGTTCTGTATTTCCGGTGACCTAAAAAATCAGCCCCTCGGCTAAGACAGATAACCGAACAATTTTTGTTTTAAGCATTGCAGGTGACATATGACCTTGAGATTTACCCATCGAGGTCATCTTTGTGAACTTCAATGTTCATATCCACCAGTAGGTATGTTGCATATGACTTTATATATGTTCATACATAAAAGCTCTATCAATAGGAATTCTGCCAATTCACACATGCCAGATCAGGCATGATTTTGAGGTTTGGCTTTCAAGGTCACGTTCGAGGTCTCCAAAAGATGTGTCCTATATACATCACTTCTTATAAGTTTATACAAAATTCTAAGTGTTTAAACATCAGAGGCCAATTTACACATTTCATGTTGGGCATTTAGCACTCAAGTTCATTCGAGGTCAAGCTCAATGTCATCATTAGTTGTTCAATATACGACTTTCTGTATGCTCATAATGCAAACTTAAGGACAAGGATGACGAATGGGTGGCGTCCCTAGTGAGTAAATTGTGCAAGCAACCGTTTGTGGTATATGTATTGTATATTTTTTTCAATTATAAATCATGACATTACTTGTCATGCCGTCTATTAGTGCACTGGTTCTATATAAGCGAATCACAATAGCTGTTTCGGAAAAAAAACTGTCACAACATTGTGCGCGGAATAGCGTGGTGTTGAAACCAATGCTTGACGAGCACACAAACTATAGGGGTTTGGTTTTTCAAACAGCATTCTGTCAGAAACTATCCGATCAACTCCAAATGAAGATTGTTCCAATATATACGATATCCCATGTAATTGACTGATTTCTGAGGGAATTCATTGCAAAATGACCGATGAGAACAGTTTTCATATGGAAATATGTGGTGTCAAATCCAATTATTAACGCCTGAAAAACTGAGGGTCAGGTTGTTTTAGAGGCTATTACGAATGAATGGGACGGAGAATATTTGCGAATCTTTGCTATTCCCTTTAGCAGTGTATGTTTCAGTAATTATCAAAGTTATGGAAAATGCTCTGTAACCGATCTCTTTTTTTTCACAAAAATACAAATAATCTTCGCAGTAATGAGTACATAATATTATTACTCGAAAGTTCAAGCCTGTGTGGGTGCATTACGATGACAGATGGAACTGATATCTTCATACTATATTTGATGAAAGCTAGTAACATATTTCATTATTCAAACAGAAAAGAAACACAAGGCATACAAGACTCCAGCAACATATCCACATTTATTTTCAAGATCCAGCAGTGGGTTGAACATTTCACGTCATTGAACACCATAGATGATTACGTTAGTGATTACGTGAGTGAGATATGCTATTTATATTGGTATGATACTTTACGTATGATATAATATTGATATGAGTGCATCTGCCGGAAATCTCCATGATGATTGCATTTGACATGTGGACAACTATTTTATTATCAACCACATATCGAGTCCACGATGTACATATATGGTCTGTATTCTGAAAGCTCACTCATACTCATCCTCCACTCACATTCAAGTGAAGTAGACTCAAGTAGGGCTCAAGGAGCACTGGAGTGTGAGTTTAAGGTCAACATCGCTTTTCTGAGGTATTGCTCACACTCAGTTGGATTTAGCCCTTTTGGTATTCACAGAGGTCATCCAAGTGTTACTCACTGGGGGAAGCTTTAGTGCAGCATATATGTTGGATTATTGTGGGTTTGGTGGCAAAAGTGTCAAACTTGGTACAATTCAGACCGAGTAGATGTATATTGATTTTAGCTATAATACAAAGCCAGATTGGCAGATTCCAGAAATATCACGAAAAGTCTAAGAAGACCACCGCCGCTCGTGACCAAATATTGAAATGGTCATTATAATTCTCCTAATGTTTAACATAACGAGACAAAAGATTCCATTTCTAGGTTTTCTCACCTGAGGAAGCCAAGTAGATACTCAGATTTCATAGACAGTGATATAGAATCTGTCAATTTCCCACATGACCCACCAAATTGTTAATTGCAACAGAATATATTTCATGATATCTCCCGAAAATAACATTATACGCAACGATATTAACCTACATGAATGCAAGTTGGCCGACAAAATATAGTCTCTATCCATTTCTCGGGTGCGAGATGATGTGTATTGATTTCAAAATTTGTAATGCTTTCAAACTTTTTTTCAAGAATGCTGATTCATTATGAACTACTATCATTATTATCGTAATCAGGGGCACTCTAATATTGTAAAGTACCTGTAGCATAAAACGTAGCGCTAACAATAATTTTATGTCTGTATGAAAAAGAAGAAGAAATAAAGCTTAACGGCACTTTGGGCTCAAGAAGGCCATTTCAGTGCCAAACAAGGATATAAAAATAGTGTCAAGAATGATAAAACCGCAAGTTCTACAATTAAAAATTTGTAGTGAACAGTAAAAGCTTACAAGGTTAGTGGTGAAGAATTGATGACTAGATCTGGACTCAAAGGAACTGACTAGACTTGTATGTTTAAAAATAAAGATATACCCCAATTTCACGAAGGAAATTGAGGATTTTATAAATATTAATATCACTGAAAACATCATATATTGACTGACACTCATAAAACAGTGTCAGCCAAATCTTGACAATGTACCAGGACATGTTCAACGCTCAGCCACTCTCGACAGGGCACACACACAGGGGCCTCCTCCCCACGGAGCAGGTAACCCTGAGTAAGGTATGTATGCCCTATACGAGCCGTGACATGACCAGTTGATCACGCCTGGACATTCCGTTTATTGGGGTACAACAACCAATCGTTGGTTTGACTTTGTGTAATTTGTTATCAACCTGCTCATCCCAGAATGACTGCCATTCTGCGTACAAGTACGTGTGGATGAGCAGCTTGAAATCAGAATGTGGCACCCTGGAAAATGTGACGTCCAGATCAAGAGCTGCCCTGGCAGCCTTCTCGGCACGTTCATTCTCAGGAATGTCCACATGACTGGGTACCCAACAAAATACCACAACTTTATGCATTTGAAAAGTACATTGATGTTCAGTCAAAATATCCAAAAGTAGAGGATGGTCAATATTACGATTCTCTATGGCTTGAAGGGCTGATAGAGAATCTGAACAAATGACAAAACCCACTTCCCCGGACCGGCGGATGTGGGACAGTGCTAACAGTATTGCTTTCAACTCAGCTGTGTACACTGAACACACATCAGGGAGACGTTGTTTGTATGTCCTCCCCGAGGTGACAGCGGCACAGCCTACTTTATTACCATCCTTAGAACCATCAGTATAGATGAACTTAAAATTTGGATAATTTAACTGAACATCATTAAAACCACTGTGAAAATCCAAAGGGTTGATGGTAGACTTCTTCCCAATCCTGAGAGAAAAGTCAGTTATGGGAGTTTTCAATTCCCATGGTGGAACCTTTGAAATTTTTGACTCAGCTATTGTGTTCAAGGTAATGTTTAAATCCACCAATAGATGTTTCATGCGAATACCAAAGGTTGGTATTGCATTTGGTCTGGATTCAAACAGACGAACACACTTAGGTTTAAAAACAACATTATGGGCTGGATTGTTCGGTAGAGACTTCAGCTTGATGATATACTGAAGTGAGAGTTTTTCCCTCCTACGATAAAGGGAGGGTTCGTTGGCCTCAACATACAGGCTCTCCATGGGAGAGGTTCTGAATGCACCGAGACACAAACGCAACCCCTGATTATGGATAGTATCCAAAGCCTTTATGTAGGAGGGTCTGGCTGAGCCATAAACTATCGAACCATAATCGAGCTTTGACCGGACGAGTGCTCTGTATAAACGGAGCAGCACGTCACGATCAGCTCCCCAATCCATATGTGATACTACCTTGAGAAGGTTCAGAGCCTTGTGACACTTTGTTTTAATGTACTTGATGTTGGGTAGTTTCCTATCAAAGAATACCCCCAAAAACTTGAATTGTTCCATCAAGGGGATAACTGTACCATTTAACTTTAATTCTGGTTCAGTTATGTCTGTATGAATTGGATATCTACGCTAATTATGTGGTTCTATAGCTAGAGATACTAGCATCAATAGCCCCTGAAAGGTATCCTTTGTCATCTAGTACCGTGTCCGGAACTGCTCGTCGCTGACCTTATTGAAGTCAAAATTAAACTCTCTTCTCAAGTGACTACCACTGTACATTTCAAAATATGCATATTTGCAAGTCTCTGGTCGCCTATCGACCATGATTGTACACAAATTACCAAAGTGAGGAAGGATCAAGGCAGGTGTACCTTCTCCTGAAGCATTACTCAAAATCGTGCACTCAATTGAGTATGAGTGACGTCTTTGAATGCTTGGATGGTGAGGTCGACCTTACTCACTGAGGCCGACCTTACACTCAATGAGGATGAGGTGAGACTGAATGAGTGTGAGGTGAGACTCAATGAGTGTGAGTGAGCTTTCAGAATACAGGCCATATCATGTCATATTGTGGGAATCGGATGAGGTGTGCGATCTGTGGAGTGTTCGCAATAAAATCTCAGTGGACGGGTATAATTATCATCAGCAGAACTGTGTATGTAATTGGGGCGTAACTAGTTAATAGGTTTATTGCTTAACAAGCACCCTCATAAACTGTGAATATGCTTTCGATACCAAAAGATCATGAAACATGTGTTGCAAGTTTAACTTAAATTCAACAGTGTGACCGGAAGTCACGATGTTTTTGTGGAACATTCACATGGCCCAAATTAAGACCTCTCGCAGACCGAACCCATAAGGGTCGCCACTAGGACAGGGAGCCGAGCAGGCAACTTTTACGAACGTTGTTCTCGTGTACTGGATGTTGTAGGTTTCACCTGGTTGATTCGTGCACTCAGAACTGTTCGGATCACCGTTGCACATTCTGTTGATCTGCAACAGAATTGAGCGTTATTTGTCTATCAGGTTATGTAAAATGACACTATATTGGTTCCTTGTATTTTGGGTGAATATTCAAAGTATGTATCAGTGAGTCAAATATGCAACAATCACTTGGATAATTGGAAAAATAAGACCCAGACGCTGTATCAGGATACCTTTTTTGCAACGTGTGTATATTTTTTTTATTTTTATGCAGCATGTACCAGAAAAAAAGTTGTTATTAATATTCATATTTTGACAATATAAATGTTTATCTCAATCCAACTATGGCACATTATTCTTCTACGTGGCACAGAGAGTTGGCTCGGGAAGTTTCCTGCATTTACATTGAGCGAATTCTCAGAAATTTTAGATTTAAAATTTTGAAGAGACTACAACTGGCAAAGCCATTCTCCAGTCGGGCTGCCTCTTCATAGTCGGCAAGATTTGATGGAATTTAGGTATGTACCTTTTGAAGAGACCCATCACTGAAGGAGATGTCCAATTCAATGCACTGCGTCCCGTCACGACATCTGTTGTACAGCTCCACAGCGAGAACATCCTTGGGCTCCGAGAAGGTCAGCTTGATCCAGTCACGGTGTCCGTTTGCCATATTCCCTTCTGCCCACCACTGGGTCCCATCGGTCACAACTGAGTTATTCGGCACCACGTCATCAATTGCACCATCACATTGACCATTGTTTGCTACCGAGGAACAAGTGACGCTCGAACCAAGAGCCGCATTCTCCAAAGCTGTAAGCAGGCTGGGTAATATTATTCCCATTAACAGAACAGTTTAGTAATGCGCGAACTGGGATTAGGGCCACAACGGAAAGCAAATAAAAACATCTATTTCGAATTCAAATTCTTTATCTCAAATTCAAATGTCGTCATCTCGAATTTAAATTTCATTATAACGAAATTCAAAAGTCGTGATCTCGAATGTCAAAATTCGTTTTCTCAAATTTTCAAACTTAGATAATGAACTTGGAATCGAGATGACGAGATCGTCTCTGAGAAACCGAATTTTCAAATTTGAGATAATTATATCTTCGAGAATTGAATTTCAAGATCTCAAAATTAATTTCTAGGTCTGGACTTTGCTAGGTCTGGACTGGAATTTTTGCTTCACCATGTGGGCCTGATACGCTTTCGTAGTTTTGTCACCGTAGCTTGTCTAATCTTGTTTTTCATGCAAACAGCAAGTCTTCCAGGCAACAATAAATCATTGCGAACGATCGAGATCAATATCAGTCATGAATCAACTAGCTAGCATGAATATTCCATGGCACTGTTAGGTCATCGATCGCACCTCCACATTCACCGTAAGCACTTGTGGAACAGGTGGCAATCGCACCTTTGGCTGCAAGCAAGCGGGGTAATATTATTTTGAGTCAAACTGTTTTATCATCGTAGCTAGCCACAAGTTTCCCTGGCAACATTGCCACCTTGTTGCCAGTTTTTAGGTTACCGCAACTTTGGTCCGATAACCTATTGCCAAGGATTTGCGATTTAAAGTTTACTACTGAATCTTTCCGAAATTTTGCACATAAATGCCTAAAAATATTTCAAAAGGGAAGTATTTTTTTATTCTCGCACAATTACTATGAAAAGCGGCCAATTTCTGACATTGGTGGGATATTTTTTTTTGAAAGATACCCTTTATGTCCCTTTGCGGTATGTATAAGTTTCGTTGCCCTTGATTCGCCGGTCTGCGTGTGCCAGTCATTTGGAAATTTTGATGGGTCCGTGAAACAGAAATTGTTTCCTCTCAAACAGAGTCACCATTCATTTTGAGAGATTTCCAGTGAAATTTTTTGGACTTTTTCACCCATTTTTTTCTTCATAACCTGAGTTGTATGGAGTTAAGAACACTTAAAGATATAACTTAGAATACTAGAACACTTCAAGACAGAATTTAAATATTGGCATATTCAAATGCGAAGTCATATATGGTGAATTTAGAGGTGACCTTTAATATTACGTTCAATGACCTCGAAAAGGTCAAAACGGCAATTTTGGTCGAAAAAAGTTTAACACTAACATTTCTCCGGGAATCTCTTTTAACAATTGGCCTAGTTGTCATTATGCAAGTTCTTTGACAAGATCAATATCAATATCTAACGTTTTAGACAACAAAGTTTTAGACATACTATGTTGTTGGAGTTTGTTATAGATCAATTGTCTGGCATATTTTCTATAATATGCCCTAATCACCCTGCATTAAAGTTTGAACATTCTGAGAAAGAATGTAAACGAATTGTCCGCATTGTGCTGGCATCGAGAAATATCGCTATCTTTTATGTATAACTCACCATCTACCGCTTCTATATATGTACAGGAAGAAGTCATATATGGTGAATTTAGAGGTGACCTTTAATATTACGTTCAATGACCTCGAAAAGGTCAAAACGGCAATTTTGGTCGAAAAAAGTTTAACACTAACATTTCTCCGGGAATCTCTTTTAACAATTGGCCTAGTTGTCATTATGCAAGTTCTTTGACAAGATCAATATCAATATCTAACGTTTTAGACAACAAAGTTTTAGACATACTATGTTGTTGGAGTTTGTTATAGATCAATTGTCTGGCATATTTTCTATAATATGCCCTAATCACCCTGCAT
This sequence comes from Terebella lapidaria, assembly GCA_949152475.1. Classification (NCBI taxonomy): domain Eukaryota; kingdom Metazoa; phylum Annelida; class Polychaeta; order Terebellida; family Terebellidae; genus Terebella; species Terebella lapidaria. Next base: position 17,624,646 of record OX424563.1, on the reverse strand, counting down.
TAAAGTTTGAACATTCTGAGAAAGAATGTAAACGAATTGTCCGCATTGTGCTGGCATCGAGAAATATCGCTATCTTTTATGTATAACTCACCATCTACCGCTTCTATATATGTACAGGAAGAAGAAGGAATAAAGTTTAACGGCACTTTGGGCTCAAGAAGGTATATATGTACATGATGATTTCCCCCACACACTCATGCCTATTAAGCCCTCACCCCTCCTTCTTTCGCTCATGACCATGCTGCTTTTAATGGCGTCATTCAGAACGTGACCAGAGTTGGAAATTGTGAGATGAACGTCCTTATGAATAATAAGTAAACTAAGATATAAACTGTCATTGGAGATCTCATCATCTTTATTGAATTTATTTAGTTCAGGGGCCATTTTCACTATAAGTAAACATTGAAACTGGTCCCCTGGTTTTTGTCGTCAATACTGGCGGGTCGAGCTCATGTTTTGGCCAGGTATACTGTAATGCAGTCACACGCTCTCCTTATAGCACAACGACGTTGAAGCATGGGAAAGTTCGCAAATTGCCACGGTGCCTTTGACAAAGCTGAAGTTTCCAACATCGCATTTACCACCGCATGAAATATGCCGGAAACAACTTTCTCCAACCGAACAAACAACTTTTATATTTTTTTCCTCAGACAAATTTCCTGATTCTAGCGAATCAAAGCCAAGCAGGTTAGAGCGAGACGATATTTCCCTTTTAGCTTGATAGAATCGTGTACTCGAAAGAATCCATCATATTTAGGGACTATATGTGAATGATACCTGCAGTAGACTTGTTCTATATACCTCGTTCTCACATATACGAAAATCTATGCGAATGCCATGCGAATCACAATTCTGATTAGTCGTGTGGGAGTCGTACGGGAGTTGCATGGGATTCGTATACAATTCGCACCATGTCCATTTTCGCATGCCCACACGACTATTTTGGTCTGACCAAAATGGTCGTGTGGCATTCGTGTAACTTCGTGATCGTTTGGGGGTCGCATGGGAGTCGAACAGGGTTCGTGTATGTTCCTGTGGAAGTGGAATTCTTATTGGTCGCACCGGAGTCGCGTCTGATTCTGATGATATTCGCATAGCCGGTCACGAGAACCCCAAGAATGTCATGCGACAGCCAGCAGACTCCCATACGATTTATAGGAATGTCGTGCGATAGCCACACGACTGATTGGTAAAACACGCAACAAATCGACTATATCGGATAAATTTATCATTGACGGGCGGGAGGAAAGTGACCCCAGCACGATTGCTGAAGGGTTCTGTTCTTACTTCTCAAATATGGGGCCAAAACTCGCGAGTAGTATACCGCGTAGTAATAAAAGTGTTGGAGACTACATGCCAGCTAATTCTAATCCAAACTCAATTTACCTGTCACCTACAACTCCGCATGAAGTTATGAAAGTGTTACGGTCTCTGAAAACCAAGAAAAGCACCGGACACGACGGTCTTAATTCATACATTTTGAAGGAACTGGGTGCTGCTATTGTACAACCCCTGTCTTCTATCATAAATTTATCATTAGAGTCGGGACAAATTCCCAACGCTATGAAACTAGCGAAAATAGTTCCGATATACAAATCAAAAGATCAAAATATATTTGGCAACTACCGACCAGTTTCGCTGCTGCCCTGTATATCGAAAATCCTAGAAAAGATAGTGCACAAAAGAGTGTATGCTTTCTTATTGCAGAATAACATATTTTATCAGAGCCAATATGGATTCAGGCCAAAACACAGCACTGTAAATGCTGTCACAGAATTGTGTCATAATATATATTCCTCATTTAATGAACGAAATTCTACTTTAGCAGTATTTTTGGACCTTTCCAAGGCCTTCGATACTATCGATCACAATGTTTTACTGACTAAACTTGAACAATATGGGATAAGGGGGGTGGCCTTGGAGTGGTTCCAAAATTATCTGACCAATAGACAGCAATACGTGTGCTATAAAAATTGATGTTCGAAAACGACGTCTATTATTTATTTTGTACACCAATGATCTACCATTAAACTTAAATAATTCAAAAACAATACTTTTCGCAGACGGCACTACAATATTTGTTTCTGATAGGGATATTTCTAATCTATATAACACGGTGAATAAAGAACTTAAGATATTGGGGGACTGGTTCAAGGCTAATAAATTATCTCTGAACACCAACAAAACTAATTATATTTTATTCAGCAGTAATAAACATGAAAATACTGCAAATTCAAACACTTTGAGTGTTAATAATGATTATATTAATAGGGTGGAATATACAAAATTCCTAGGTTTAAAAATTGATCAAAACTTATCGTGGCCTGAGCACATACAAATGTGCAAAAATAAAATATCGAGTGGAATCTATGCAATAAACTCACTCAAGCACCTTTTACCTAAACATTTGCTCCGAACCCTTTATTACAGCATGGTTAATCCGTTCATAACATATGGATTACTATTATGGGGTTCCGCTCGTAAAAAATACTTTAAACAATTTGAAACGTTGCAAAAACGCGCAATTAGGAACATAACACTATCTAACTATAACGAACACACTATCCCACTATTCAAACAAATGCGTATTTTAAAACTACGTGAGTTATATTTACAACAACTAAACAGTTTCATGTATTGTTATAATGCCAACACTCTCCCTCCACCACTTCAATCAATATTCGTCAAAAATAGAGATATTCACTCATATGACACTAGGCAAAGCAATGAACCGCGGCCGGCGTCACGTAAAACTCACATCCTGTCGAACAGTTTCGTGTGTAAGGGACCAGACCATTGGAATAAGCTACCTAAGGACATTAAGAATGCACCATCAATACTATCATTTAAATCTAGAATAACCAAGCATTACCTGTCCAAATATTGATGAGCACAAAGCAATTGCAAAGCAATCATTTTGCCTTGTATTCAATGTAAGTGTGTGGGGCAACAGGATGGGCTTAGGGCTCACTGATGGTGTATAACGTTTCAATGAGTCATAACGTTTTAATATAATGTCAATGTATGTGGGTGGGAAACGGGATGGGCTTAGGGCTCACTATTGGTGCATTTATGGATTATGTCAATGTATGTGTTTGGGGCAACGGGATGGGCTTAGGCCTCACTGATGGTGTATAATACATAATGTCAATGTATGTGTGTGGGGAAACGGGATGTGCTTGGGGCTCACTAATAATGCATTAATGGATTATGTCAATGTATGTGGGTGGAATGGGGTAGGATGGGGCTTACTGATAGTGCATTAATATATCATGTCAATGGATGTGGGTGGGAATGGGGTAGGATGGGGCTCACTGATGGTGCATTAATAGATTATGTAAATATTGTCTGAAGAAGGGATTGGTTGGGTTTGGGACTAACTGATGGTACTTTAATGTTAATATTATCTGGGTCTGGGGTGGGTTGGGCTTGGATTTCACAATAATGGAACATGTATATACTTTCTGTTATCATAACACACATATTTCTAAACCTGTATATATATATATATGTATATTTTAACGTGCCTTGCCATTATTTGTATAGGGTGTTATTTATAAAGTTATCCTTGTCGTGTTTATATTAGTGTGTTTTTTTTATGAAGTTCAATTTGATTACCGTTTGAGTCATAACGTTTCATAATTAATCTTATAACAAATTAGGAATATATTGATGTGGTTTTGATGTTGAGGGTGGGGCGGGAACGTGGGCCGATCAGTCTTACTAAAACTATCAATAGGAACTACTATCCCGATTTTATTGTGTTCAATTTTCTTGTTCATTATTTTTATTATTTTCCTCTGTATCTAAATATAATTGTATTCCCATAAAATAATCATAATACATACAGGGTAACTCCAACTTATCTGTTGTAAACTGTTATATTTTAATTCCATATCAATATGTAATAGGATAAGTCACAGGTACTACAACCTCTGGGGTTTACCTCAGAATTGTAAAGGTATATTGCAAGTTAATCAAATGTCCGTTTATATATTTGTACACAATTCTGAAATGAAATACCATACCATACCATACCATACTCCGTGCGTTTCCCGTGCGACTCCCACACGATGTTCAAAGATCATGAAGCGGGAGCCACACGACTGCCATTGTACTATCACTCGGACCCTCCAAAACTCTGTAAAAGTTCAGAGTTCATGATATGTATGGGTGAATCCACCCTAATGTGCCCGATTGACCCGATCGAGCAATGTCTCACGGGAGTCGTGTGGCATTCGTGTTGCATGCCAACATGCATTTGGGTCTGTCTCCCTGTTTGTCTCAGAGTGAGACACCAGTGAGACGCATGGGAGTCTCACTGGTGTCGTATGGAGTTCGCATAGAGTCGCGTGAAAGTCGTGTGGTAGTCTGGTGACTTGCGGGAATGCGTGTCGACCAAAGCATGAGAGATTCGTGTTATGCCCCGTTCTCACCTTCACGAATTTTTATGCGAATGCCATGCGACAATGGAATTTTGCAATTTTCGTGTGGCTATGCGAATCCGACACGACTCTGTCATGTTTTAGCCCGCACAGTCTCACCTTAACGATTGCCACACGAATGCCATGCGTCTCTCATGCGTAAGTCACCAGAATACTACACGACTTCCATGCGACTCTATGCGAATTCCACACGACACCAGTGAGACTCCCATGCGTCCTATGCACATGCCGTGCGACACCCACGCGACCATACGAATGTCACACGACTCCCGTGAGACTTTCCTTGAACTGGTCGATTGATATAAAAGGAGGTGTATCGGGGTTGATTCACTCATACCTGAACCTTGATGCTGAACTGATCACGCATAAAAAATGCCGCCAAATGGTAGTCGTGTGGCTGTCGCATCGTGTTCTTGGAACATCGAATGGGAGACGCATGACAGTCGAGTGGGTGTCGTGTGACTGGCCATGCGAATCAGATCAGAATCAGACACGACTGCCGTGCGACCAATAATAATACCACACGACTGTCACACGAACCCCACTCGACTCCCATGCGACTCCCATACGACCCTGAAGTTACACGAATGCCACACGACCATTTTGGTCAGACCAAAATGGTCGTGTGGGCATGCGAATTTACACGAATTTTGCCGACTGCCACACGACATTGTGCGAATTGTAGGCTACACGGAATCCATGCGACTCCATACGACTCCCACACGACTCCCACACGACTATTCAAAATCATGAGTCGTGTGGCATTCGCATAGAAATTCGTGAAGGTGAGAACGGGGTATTAGATTCGCAAAGCCACATGAAAATTGCATTTCATGCTTTTAAAGAGATACGTCGTTTTCTCATGTTGCTCTGGTTCATAACAATATCATGTTTAAAACCCGTTTTAACTGAGCGGAGATGTTCACGTAGCCTCATGTTTACATGATTTCATATAAATGGCGACATAGGTGACACAGATGTGGTATACATGTCTTTCATGGATCGTAATAGGGAGTGAAATAGATCTTTGATTTGAAAACAAACGGATGTTCTCACAATGACGCCAGTACTTACATGTTATGGCCGCGGCCCTCTCTGATTGCTCCAGAGACGCAGTAAGATCCGAGGTGGAGTAAAAGCTACATGACATAATGTTGACCTGGTGTACAACAGCCCGACAGCCGGTGAGAGGATTACATTTCCTCAGACATCCCGACCAAAACTCCGTTTGAACAGTGTCCAAAAGTCGAGAACTGTGTGGTTTCTTCTGGACGTCTTTGAAAGACACGCGATAATTCGGGTAATATGTCGCCTTTGTTGTGTGGAGATATATAAACACAGCAAGAGTACATTTTGCGAGTTTCGCTCTGAATGGCATTTTCCTGCTTGTGGCAGGAACTGTGAACAAGAGTTGTTTTGTTAGAAATCACCGCCGGATATCATCATTGCATAACATATTCAAATGTACGAAGCAGTTGCCTGAAAACTGCAATATCTTTCCATGCGCGAAGGATCAATACACATGTATCAGCAGCGGATCCGGGGGGGGGGGGGGGGGGTATTGCTCCCCCGCCCTAATCGTCAGTACTGAATGATGAATGAAGACTAGTTTATGAACACTATTACTGAAGTAACATGCTGATTACCATAATTCCTTTTTCGGATCTTTGCATGATGACCAAGATCATGGAAGTAACTGACTATCCTTGGGGGAAAATTCCACACACGTCTACATATAGAATTTGGATTATTACCCAAACTCAATCCTAATTTTAAACCTGAATGGACATCTAGTATTACATTATATAGTGTCTTTTAGCAAAGTCAAGTTCATGGAAAATCTTAAATTTTTGACCGGGAATTTCTTGTCGGATCATAACTTGAAATTGTGTGCTTCCAATGAGCTTGAGACAAAATTTCACATCTTTTGCTCTAGAAGTCAAGAATTTGTGCATTAGAAATCCTGAATTACGACACTGGAAGAGTAATGTCAAACTGAACGGGATCCCAATGAAGGAATTGATCACAAGTCGTGTTTGGGGACACGTGACCGTAACATAGCTACCCCCCCCCCCCCCCCGATAAAAATATTGGATCCGCCGCTGAAATATATAATGATCAACCACAAGACACAGAGGTCAAAACGCCCGTGTCAACCCTAAAAATATGACCTTGTTTACGCAAGCATGGGCAATATGTGCTACTGACACTTCCCATGAACAAACATGCTACAACTACTACATGGTAAATATAATTCATTGATCACTAGATCGAAGCCTTCGTCTTTTTCCTGATATATATTTTAGTTCATTCGACAATGCATGTGTAGCTTGAGGCTGAGCGGTCACAAAAACATGTGTCTCGAAAAGAAGAGATGTGCATTCATTATTGAAAGATCAAGTGGTGTGAACTGTAGCCAATCGATTGACTTCTGTCGCCATTGTGCAAGTGGATAACAGTGGACAACGTCTGCCTTTCGGTTATGCTTCGCATCAAGTTGTGAGAGTTTGTAGTAAATTGCGTGTTCGGTTTAACCTCTTGCATAGGATATTACCCATCGTATAGCAGCGTGGTATGACTCTTCTGGAAATTTTTAAATTCGCAAGTTGAGCGGTGATTGTGTACTCAACATTGTCCCCTTGGTCCAATGTACCCAACTATAAGGGAGAATTCAATTATTACCCTCACCCCCGTAGGGGGGGGGGGGTATTGCATTTGGGTCTGTCTGTTTGTTTGTCAGTCTGTCCGCGTGCATAACTCGGAAATAGATGGTCCGAACGATATGAAATTTATAGGGATGAAGCGGTATGTCAGTGGCTAGGTCCTCCTCAAACTTGGTCAAAATTGGATAAAAACGGTTGCCATGGCAACGGAGAACGTGAAATCCACATAATTGGCTCCAACTTCGGTTCTACGTGATATTGAATTTTCCAACTATTTTTATATTTTTCTTTGGCCAATTCCCGATCGTATGGTGTATGACCGATGGTCGTACGTCGAAAACTCTCCATTATCGCCTGATGTCGAAAAATTGGGGGTCACGATTTGATTATTTTTTGCCAGCGACGTTTCAGTGGAAATGTCTGCGCTCATAACTCAAAGGTAAACGGTCCGATCGAGCTGAAATTCACAGAACTGGAGCTCTATATTAATGGCTCGGTCCCCTTTCAAATTTTGTCAAAATCGAGTGAAAACGGTTGTCATGGCAACGGAAAAAGTTAAAATCACATAATCAGCTTAAACTCCGGTTCTACTTGATATTATTTCTTCCAACTATTTTTATATTTTTCTAAAGCCAATTCCCGATCGTATGGTGTACGGGCGAAGGTCGTACGACGAAAACTCTCCATTATCGCCCGATGTCGAAAAATTGGGGGTTCACGATTTCGGTTATTTTTTTATCAGCGGCTTTTCTGTGCAAGCATCTGCGCTTATAACTCAAAGACAAACAGTCCAATCAATCTGGAATTTATTGTACTGAAGCGCTCTGATAGTGGCTCGGTTTCCTTCAAATGTTATCAAAATCGAATGAAAACGGTTGCCATGGCAACGGAAAAACTTAAAATAACATAATCGGCTATAACTCCGGTTCTACTTAATATTATTTTTTTCAACTATTTTTATATTCTTCTGGTGTACGGCCGATGGTCGCACGACGAAAACTCCATTATCGCCTGATGTCGAAAACTTGGGGAATCCCGATTTCGGTTATTTTCTGTCGGTGACTTTTCTGTGCAAGTGTCTGCGTTTATAACTCAAAGACAATAGTTCCAATCAATCTGGACTTTATTTTACTAAAGCGCTATGTTAGTGGCTCGGTCTCCTTCAAATGTTGTCAAAATCGAATGAAAACGGTTGCCATGGCAACGGAAAAAGTGAAAATCACATAATCGGCTATATGCCTACATGCAACTCTGGTTATACTTGATATTATTTTTTCCAACTATTCCTTTATTTTTCTTTGGCCAATTCCCAATCGTATGGTGTACGGCCGATGGTCATACGACGAAGATTCTCTATTTCCGCTCGATGTCGAAAAATCAGGAATCACGATTTTAATATAGTGCAATCTAAGATTAGCATCTTAGTGCAGTCTAATCCAAACTGGCCCAAGTATCATACACTGCGCCTTAATACTACTCGTCCACTAAATGAATACCGTTTAATCCGTATGTCACCTTTTTAATACTTATTGAATAATAGAGGAAGGCGCAGTGTATGATACTTGGGCCTGGTCAATATACCGGTAACAATTGCGAAATCCAAAAACAAACGCTGTTTATGACAAGTTCAACCTGATGCTCCGCGTGATCAATAAATTCCCCGATCTGGTCTTAAAAAATTTGTTTCAAACTTGACCATTGCAGGATATAACTTTGTATCGTATGTTTCTGCCAAATTACATAGAACTCTCATGCCCAAAATCAGTCCATAATATATAATCGATGTCAATTTTCAAACAAATAAAATACAATAGAATATTGAGAGAAATATTTTATTGAATGGGCGTAAACAGAGTACACATATCTTTGGTGGATGACCTCTCTTCATGTCATCAATCATTACGGCAGCATACAGTTCTTGCTGTCTAACTTGCTGCGGGACAGCCTGGGTTCTGTTGTCATTACCTGCCCGCTGAGAAATCAGGCTGATAAATAAACATTGTCAACCGACACTTTGTCAGTTCTAGTCGATCCACACTCGGGGTACTGATATTATTCCTACCATCATTACATGTAATCAACATGATCAAGCGACTAGCCATTAGACGTTTAAGAACAAAACAGCAGACGTGGGACTTACCCACAACTGTTACACATATGCCAAGGTTATCAATGAATCCAGAATTACATTTGCAGGCTCCAGCATCACAAGAGGCATAAGAGTCTCTACAGACAGAATTGCCTGTGCACGGCTGATTCAAATCCACTAAATCAACTGTCAGGTCACAAGAGTCAAAAGTCAAACTGTTTTATTAATCCATATCCTCTAAAACCCAAGTGGTAGTATCATACCGGTACACTCCAACATATCCTGGCTATGGTATGATATGAATAAGTCTTTTAAAATATTATGGCCCAATTTCCCATTTCCGGGTTACCCCTGGGTTTTCATATCCTGAGTCTAACCCTAGGATGACCTGTAGGTCACCTACAAATTGAATTTTCTAATGTCCAAGCTATCCCTCGGTTATAACTGGCTTTAGTAACCCAGGGCTTAACACGGTGAAACCCCGAGGTAACCCATAACATGGATTTCTCACCTGTAGGTTTGTGTAAACCAGGTGTAACCCTGGGCTAACTTGTTTTAAACCATGGTATACAGTAGGTTTATGGAGTTGATCCGTTTTGCATTATGCATAAATCTGTACGTTTTAATCGCATCCGACGACAACGGAGACAGTCACTGAGGTGGAAGAGAGTGTGTCGAGACCGATCGAACGTGTTTGATCTGTATGATGACCTAGACCTAATCTTTTGCTTACTTGGTTTCGTAATCCAGGGGGATTGCTATCATCATAGTTTCAAACCAATGTAAAGCCAAAGACATTTTTTCCGTCCCTCACCATGTTGTCCTTCGATTGGGATTTTTTTAAAAAAAATTCCGAGTGTGATAAGTTCTGGATCAGTATGTTAAGTGGGTCGATTGGTTATTGAGATTTCCAAGTTTTTATAAAGCTTGAAAAAATGTTATCATACAATAATTATTCTTTCATTGGATTTATTATTCATATATTGAAATATGTATTCAAATACATTTATAGTAGACCACATTCATTGCTGCCAAAACCTTCAATGTATTGATACCTATCGGAATTGTTTTAGTAAGTGACCAAAAGATATGCAAACAGCTTTGTTTCGTGGCACAGAATATAGTTTTATCATTTCGATAAAACATATCTGGTCAAAGTATAGCTTCAAATGAACATGAACTCAAATGACCAGATTAGGGCCAGATTGTGCTCTACTGCTGGCCAATGAAATGATACCGGTAGGCGATGAATCCATACCGGTAGGCAATGAATCCATACCGGTAGACAATGACAAACACAGACACATGGTGGAAAACATGTGAAAGGAACGTGATTTCAACAGGGAGAAAGCTTGTGTAATCACTCATTATATATCACGATTCAATGGAAGATATAACCCAAAAAGTGGCCAACTTGGGACTGACGTTGTGCTCTCACAGCATCCGATATGCATGAACATCTCGGTCCAAATATCATACACTGCGCCTTCTTCTATATTCAATAAGGATTAAAAAGGTGACAGACGGATTGAATGGCATTCATTTAGTGGACGAGTAGTATTAAGGCGCAGTGTATGATACTTGGGCCATTGACCAATGCCTTGTCCCTGTTGACGCCAGTGTGTTTTGGGGTTAGATTGTTTGAACGGGCTTTATTTCTATTCCAAAGGTGTTTCATTCCTCGGCACTTCCGAGTTGATACCATTCACAGACCATGTTGGTCAATTAATCAAAGGCTCGCGTCATGTGACTCACGGCATGTGTGTAAGTATCAATCTATTACCACCAATACAACTAGATATTGTTGTATTGTATATAACATGGAAAATTACAAGTCCCGTATGCATGCCAATGTGTCTTTGGATCAACTATTTGGTGGGGCTTAGTTTTCATTTCAAAATGTTGTATTTTACATTTGCTATTGTCATCATCAGAATCAAGCTGTATTGGTGGTAATAAGTTGATATTTAGTGTTACCATGGTTACATTCCTCATACCCTACAACATAAAGTAGTCACAAAAAACATAATATGGTTGCTTGCGTTATTTCTGCGTGGGGAATCTTGTGGGGCTCGGCGAACACCCTGACGACTTGCGTATATTCTGGAGGACCAAACGCAGAACTGTTTCAATGGATAATTTCTGTGATGTGCATTCCACGAAAACACGAACATAATTCCCGAGTCGAGCATCTTCTTGATACGGTAGCGTAGAAGAGCCACTGGAAATTTATATATTTTTACATTTTTCTTTGGACAATTCCTAATCATATAATGTACGGCCGATGGTCGTACGATGAAAACTCTCCAATATCGCACGAAATATAAGAGAAATTGGGGGTCGCGATTTCATGACTTCGGGTGTTCTGAGATTCACGACCACGACATGTTTTGAAGCCATTTTCAATTTTTTTAAACCGTTTTCGTCCAGGAGACATGCCTTGATAATAGAAACAACATTGCGAAATTTCACAGCTCAATATTGAGCGACAAGGTCAAGGTCATAGAAAAGGTCAAAATCAAAAAGTCAGGATAAATCTGCGTATATTCATTATTAATTTCCCTTATTAATTTTGTATGTTAATTTTGAGCTTGTGAAGTTAGGGAGATCAGTATCAAGATTTGAGATCATGGTCCAGAATAATGTCAAAACAGAAAAATCGCGAGAATCATTACTTTTATCAATGATTATTTCTTCAATGATTTATTTACTTTTCTATGGCTGATTCCTTACCATTTGATGACCAATGGTCGTACGATAAAAATCACCGATTATCGCCCAGGTTGAAAATGTGAGGGTCATAAGCTTTGATTTTAGTAACTAAATCTGAAGGGACGAGGATCTACATTCTCTGATTGTTTCGTTGTCTACTATATTGAGGTCACCTGAAACATCATGCCTAAAGATGCCTTGGAGGCCTTTCGGTGATAAGACTAATTTATAAACACTGTTTCCAAGATATCGACGAAAGATATCGACGAACAACTCAGCAAAAAATTGGAGGTCCAGTTCAAATTTAATCCCTAATACCCTTTAGACATGTTTGTCTAGGGCGACGAGTCTGAAAATAACCTTCGATTCGCTCTACGACGAACCGTTACCGAGATATCGCCGATAACCCAATAATGTCAACTCAGGGAAAAAATTTAAGTTCGAGGTCAAAGGTCATCTCTAATAGCCCTTTGATATGTTTGTCCAGGGCGACGAGTCCGAAAATAACGTCCGTTTCCGAGATATGCAGGAAACCTCAAGGAAGACTTGGCAAAAATTCTTCCGACCTTTAGGTCGATGGTCGTTTGAAGGATTCATCCCAAAATCAATAGGAATCTTCCTTGTTGATATATAAACCTCCATGCAAAGTTCTGCAGCCACGGCCTGTATACTTTTTCAATTATCGCATAGAATCAAAGTCCAAAAATTGACATGGATTTGAAAAATCCTCTCCTGTGAATATATATTCCTGCCATGATATTTCAGCGATCACATTCAAGTGATGACGTCGTGCTAATATATTCAAACCATTAATCATGAGACTGTCAGCAGAACAACGGACAAACACAGACTGACATTCAAACAACTCCAAGAGAAACACTGCCTCGCCTCGTGTGACCAATCGTCGAGATGTAGATTTATATCTGAAACCTGGCGTGAAAAAGTGACATCAACTTCCCAGCATGGCGATATATCGATGACACACATTCTATGCTTGATTGACTTGTGTCAAGCAACATAGTACATCCAGATTGTTCAGCAGATGAGGATCTGGTGTGAAAATAGCATTTCTTTTTACTTGGTGGGATTACTAAAGAGATAATTCATATTATTTGACATATGTGGTATATTATACCCCTGATGACGCCAGTGTGTCTTTTGATAAAGTAATTGGTCGGGCTTTGTTTCTATTGCAAAATGTTGCATTTTATGTAAATCATCAAAATTTGGCAGTAATAGATTGATACTTACAATAGTCTTGTAATAATATTCAACGCAACAAACAAACATCTCAATACCTGAAGATATGTCATCAGCCAGGCGTGAACCTAAATAGATTAAATTTCATCTACCGAAATCAATATTATTTAAATAAAAGAAAATACGTAATCAACATTGCACAACATCGAGAGGCATCCTCAATATAACATCTTGGTTCAGTGTCTTTTGTTGACTGATTGATTTTTCCTTCAATAATGTTCAAGAATACTTTCCAGTAAAACACTTGTCTGATTCTATGTGCATTTGTCTGATTCTGTGGGCAAATAAGCAAGTAAGCTGCGGGGCACCTGTAAAACATGCTGGATCGAATCCTAATTTCTCAACACAATCTGATGGCATATGTTCTGTTTACTTCATAAATCATTGCAGAATATGATTTATGTTCAGTTTCTTATGCAGTGTTCACCGTTGTTCATACCAAACTGGAACGGCCAGGTGATGGAGCAGTCATCCATAATAAATCACCAACTGCAAAGCGTTCACACTAACCTACCTGGGTATCTGGACAACAATTAGTCCAGTTGACATTCTGATTCCCATAGAATCAGGTTTGTTCCATAGAATCAGGTTTGTTTCTGTTATTTTTTATTCTATTCCAATTTTGTTGGATTACGTAGCTGACTCCACGTCCAGGAACAATCAAACTGTTAACTGGAATAACTGTCGTGCAACTGTCCTCCCTGTGAGTATGTTCCTGATAACGCCAATATGACGCTCGCTGTAAATATTTGGTAGGTATGATCCTTGTTTTCATTCCGAAAATTTATTTTGTTTTGTTAGTGACATCATAGAGATCTGGTTGTCTTGGTGGTGATAGTTACTCACAATGACCGATATACGGTTGAGAAGCCTCTTATTGGGGCAGTATCACCGATACCCTTGTCCCAAGACAGAACCCCTTCATGAATTTCATAAAATCAGGAAAAGTTGTCGCAATGTTCACATGGAGTAGTCGGGCATGTACGGGGGGTCCCTTTGCACCCCCCCCCCCCCCATGATCCTCCAAAACCAACTTTTTTCTCAAGGTTTTTTAATACTAAAAAACATTACATATGTCTCCGGTTGCGCATCCATTGCAAAAATTGGTTTTCGGGCCATTTTTCAAAATGGCCGCCCCGCGAAATCTCGAATTTTGAGATTGCTTCACTTTAGTCTGCATAGGTCTACAAAATAAAATCTTTGTTACCTTTTGCTGCTTATTATAGGGGCCTGATACATTGTACATGAGAAAACAGTGGTTAAATAAATATTTATAACATGAATATGTCCATAAATCCAAGATGGCCGCCAAATTTAGACAGTTTTTCACTAAAATGTCCATAACTTCGGACTCAGTCAACCTAGGATGTTCATTTTGGGGTCTATACCTAGGTTTTCATATACAGGGAATCCATTTAGACCAAAATAAATACAATCAAGCTATTTCTTTTGATGCATGTACACCTGCACACATGGTACACGCTACATATTCATTTAGATATCTCTCGAACATAGCCCCCTTGACACCCCTATGGTCTCAATTGTGGATCTCGCTTGGATATAGAGCTTGATTTGGTTTAGACCAAAATAAATACAATCAAGCTATTTCTTTTGATGCATGTACACCTGCACACATGGTACACGCTACATATTCATTTAGATATCTCTCGAACATAGCCCCCTTGACACCCCTATGGTCTCAATTGTGGATCTTGCTTGGATATTTCTGATAGAGACTTTTACTGATTTGCAATCCCAATAAATCCTTGAACAAATAGAGCTTGATTTGGTTAGTTTTGTTAATTAACATAAATCCAAGATGCCTGCTAAAAACACCCCGAAAATTCAAGTTCGTAACTAATTGTGCTATAAAGATGTGTGATACTTACTTTTAAGGGTATTTTGGTATGTAGATTCCATTTTTGGTGTTATTCTAGCTATATAATATCAATATAAAATGATAACAGCATCTCATTGAGATGGAAAGCAAATAAGAACACATTGTTATTCGAATTTATTCATACACTTATGAATTACACATTACTCACAAACATGCTTGGGATACATTTTATATCACAAACAGAGAACAATAATATAGATATCTTCATTGGCAATCTTTACACATGAACATGATGGAACATGAAACTATGATATTGGTACTGCTATGTTGGATGAATTGACATATCTTCACCATTGCCTTGCATTCTCTTGTAGTACATCAACGTTGTCTTGAGCTGTCCGACATCATACCCCTCAACATCCTCTATCTCCTGTTGAGGATGTTGAGGGGTATGATGTCGGACAGCTCAAGACAACGTTGATGTACTACAAGAGAATGCAGGGCAATGGTGAAGATATGTCAATTCATCCAACATAGTAGTACCAATATCATAGTTTCATGTTCCATCATGTTCATGTGTAAAGATTGCCAATGAAGATATCTATATTATTGTTCTCTGTTTGTGATATAAAATGTATCCCAAGCATGTTTGTGAATAAGTGTATGAATAAATTCGAATAACAATGTGTTCTTATTTGTTGTCCATCTCAATGAGATGCTGTTATCATTTTAAATTGATATTATATAGCTAGAATAACACCAAAAATGGAATCTACATACCAAAATACCCTTAAAAGTAAGTATCACACATCTTTATAGCACAATTAGTTACGAACTTGAATTTTCGGGGTGTTTTTAGCAGGCATCTTGGATTTATGTTAATTAACAAAACTAACCAAATCAAGCTCTATTTGTTCAAGGATTTATTGGGATTGCAAACCAGTAAAAGTCTCTATCAGAAATATCCAAGCAAGGTCCACAATTGAGACCATAGGGGTGTCAAGGGGGCTATGTTCGAGAGATATCTAAATGAATATGTAGCGTGTACCATGTGTGCAGGTGTACATGCATCAAAAGAAATAGCTTGATTGTATTTATTTTGGTCTAAATGGATTCCCTGTATATGAAAACCTAGGTATAGACCCCAAAATGAACATCCTAGGTTGACTGAGTCCGAAGTTATGGACATTTTAGTGAAAAACTGTCTAAATTTGGCGGCCATCTTGGATTTATGGACATATTCATGTTATAAATATTTATTTAACCACTGTTTTCTCATGTACAATGTATCAGGCCTCTATAATAAGCAGCAAAAGGTAACAAAGATTTTATTTTGTAGACCTATGCAGCCTAAAGTGAAGCAATCTCAAAATTCGAGATTTCGCGGGGCGGCCATTTTGAAAAATGGCCCGAAAACCAATTTTTGCAATGGATGCGCAACCGGAGACATATGTAATGTTTTTTTGTATTAAAAAACCTTGAGAAAAAAGTTGGTTTTGGAGGATCATGGGGGGGGTGCAAAGGGACCCCCCGTACATGCCCGACTAGAGGTAAAGTCTTCAATAGCGATATCGTGAGGCCCAGTGTGAGATTTGACAATACACACTTTCCGTGCAACCGCACACATTGTTGGAAAAAATGTCTTATTTCTGCTTCGGAGACACAGCCATTGATGAACTGATATCTCCAAAAAAAAAAAAACATTCATTTTTGAGCACCACTTTTTGTTCTGCAAAATATAAACTACAATACGTTATGAACAGACACCCATGCTTAGCTGTTCAGAAAGTAGATACAATAAGCCAGATAGACTTTTCGTCGGAACAAATGTTATATTTATGACTCGTTCGATGACATAATTTGAAAAATATGCTGAACATGCCACAACATTACATGTGGAATGCTGGTTTTTGGGATAAAGTACGGAAAGCTCTTTTCAAGACAAAAATGTAATACAAACTGCTATGATTGGTGGATCAATACTATTTCAGGTGAATATTGATTAGTGTTTCAACGTAATCACTTGCGTTTTTCTGAAATCACCACTGAACTGTGGTAATCACACACTTGGCGTTCCTATCAGTGATGTTTGCATGATACATGGAATAGACAGAGAAAAAAGTCCGAATAAATATTCACATGCAAAGACACATTGGTATCATCAGGAGCAGACAGTGTACAAAAAAATTGGTATAGTTCTTACCATTCGAGTGCATTAGTACACATCTGCACATCTTCTAGGAAAAACTAAACCCAAAACATGAAATCTGTGTAGGTATACTCCGTCACTAGCCAAACAGCAACTACATCAATATCGTATATTTCCCTATATTCGCCAATGTATTGGAATATAGCAATTATTTATCAGGTGATAAGGATATACTATATACCCCATATCAAATCTCCATAAGGAGATGAAACAAAATTGACGTGTTTCGAAGATTGTTGTTCCCCAAATTATTTACTCTACCAAATCAGTTCGGTTCGGATCATTACCCTCGCCTCGATAGGGGGAGAGGGTATTGCATTTGGGTCTGTCTGTCTGTTTGTTTGTCTGTCCTTCCGCGAACATAACTCGACAACTTATGGATCTATAGACTCCAAACTTATAGGGATGAAGCGGTATGACAGTGGTCCTCCTCAAATTTTGTGGGAATCGGATAAAAACGGTTGCCATGGCAACGGAAAATATGAAAATCACATAAATGGCTATAACTCCGGTTCTACTTGATATTATTTTTTTCAACTATTTTTGTATTTTTCTTTGGCCAATTCCCAATCTTATGGTGTACGGCCAATGGTCGTGCGACGATTATTCTCCATTATCGCCCGATGTCGAAAAATTGGTGGTCACGATTTTCGGTTATTTTTGCCAGCGACTTTTCAGTGCCAATGTCTGCGCTCAACTCGAAAATAATCAATCTGATCCATCTGTAATTTATAGGGCAGAAGCGCTATGGCAGTGGCTCGGTATTTGTCGGAATCGGATGAGAACGGTTGCCATGGCAATGGAAAACGTGAAAATAACATTATTGGCTATAAATCCAGCTCTACTTGATATTAATTTTTCCAACTATTCTTGTATTTTTCTTTGGCCAATAACCGATCGTATGGTGTACGGCCAATGGTCGTACGACTAATATTAATCTCCATTATCGCCTGATGTCGAAAAAACTGGGGGTTCACGATTCCGGTTATTTTTTGTCAGCGACTTTACTGTGCAACTCTCTGCGCTTATAGCTCAAGAACAAACGGTCCAATCGATCTGAAATTCGTAGGACTGAAGCGCTATGTTAGTGGCTCGGTCTCCTACAAATTTTGTCAAAATCGAATGAAAACGGTTGCCATGGCAATGGAAAAAGTGAAAATCACATAATCAGCTATAACTCTGGTTCTAATTGACATTATTTTTCCAACTGCGGTATTTTTTTTATTTTTCCTTGGCCAATTCCCGATCGTATGGTGTACGGCGTATGGTGTACGGTCATTTGACTTGACTTGCCAATGGTCGTACGACGAAAATTATCCATTATCGCCCGATGTCGAAAAATTGGGGGTCACGATTTCGGTTATTTTTTTGCCAGCGACTTTTCAGTGCAAATGTCTGCACTCATAATTCAAA
This sequence comes from Terebella lapidaria, assembly GCA_949152475.1. Classification (NCBI taxonomy): domain Eukaryota; kingdom Metazoa; phylum Annelida; class Polychaeta; order Terebellida; family Terebellidae; genus Terebella; species Terebella lapidaria. Next base: position 17,606,015 of record OX424563.1, on the reverse strand, counting down.
GACAATCAATCTCATAAATCTTAAATTTATAGAGCAGAAGCGATATGACAGGCTCGGTTCCCTTAAATTTTGTCAGAATCGGATGAAAACGGTTGCCATGGCAACGGAAAACGTGAAAACCACATAACTGGCTATAACTCAAACTCGACTTGATGTTAATTTTTCCAACTAATTTTGCATTTTTTTGGAATTTTTTTTAATTGTCAATCGTATGGTGTACGATTGATGATCGTAGGATGAAAACTCTCCATTATCGCCCGATGTCGAAAAATTGGGGGTCAATCTCAAAAAATAATCAAAAAAATCAACATTGATTTGCTGAGCAATTTCTCAGCAAAATGTTACAGTCTTTGTTTAGTAGGTATACTTATATAGCGGTACAAACAACTGAAGTAGCTCTAGGTGTCAACATAGATACATACACCTAAGGCAGAACCAGTCTTTCCACTTATTTCATTCCGCAACACTTGTATTTTGGTGCGTGACTTATAGGCAGTTTTTCTGTAAAATGGTCAGAAAACACATAGATGTGAGAACTAAATGCAGAGTAAAATGAAATTTAGGTTCTATAGGGCAGCTCATTCACTCTCAAAAGTAAAATGTATCAAGCTATTCTACTTCTCCATTATGTACATCAAGATACCTCATTCAGTCTCTACTTCGAAATCTCATCTCATTGGCCAGCGCGTCGTGCTGGTCTTCTAAGTTTGGGTAAAAACAGACCCACGGAGGGTAGGGATGAGTGGGCCCGATCCTGCCATCATTTGTTAAATAGAGTAATCGCAACAAAAAGATCACAGCACTTTCAAAAATAATATTTCTAATTGTTTTCATGAAGTTTTACATTTTAATCTTGTGAATAAATGCAAATTCTGTGAGAGTTTTACCGTAATACATACGCATTCAGTAGCGCAACAAAGATATTGAGCTAAATTTCTGATGTTGGCAGAACAATTACGAACTTTTATAGTTTACGATATAAAAGCGATAAAATGTGATGAAAAATATTTTTTTACACCAAAATAGACGCATAAACTATCAATTTGATCCAAAACATTGGGCAAAATTAAAACCATTGAATGTCTGTGCTGGGATATACATCTATAGATATGTTCTACTCTGTTTATTATATGGAAAATAATGAGCAATTTAATCCAATGAATTGAGGTTATTAATCACATAAACTTTACCATCCCAACATATTTCCGCTGGCCACAAAAAAATTCTCTCCACTGTAGGTTACTTGTTTTAGATTATAGTTGTCATTGGATAACCCCAATAGGGGGTGTTCGAGCTATCATTCAACAGAGGGCAGCGTTATATATGGGTCAGTTTTGGCAACAAATCACGGACGAATGTCGTCTGTTTTCACCAGTGACATAAATTATGGCGGTAAAATTACACATTTACTGATAACACGAGAAAAGCCCATGAAACAGTGCTGCCAACTGGCGATTGTAGCTATTCCTCAACACCTCCCATTTTCCTGATTATGTGGACAGCATACATCTCAAGGAACTTGAAACAAAGATACCATGGATAGACTCCTCTATTTTTCTAGCTATACAAACCCAAGGTCAGTTGGAGATCGATGAGGACTCTTAACCTGTCTATAAACTAAATTATATTACAAACGTGATGAAGTTACTATTCCCATAGTTGATATCATTTCCCTGTTTGCCAACATTTCTATGTCGCCAGCAAATGACGCTTGTTCCGCACTTTATACGCTCCCAGAGCTAGTTGCAAATATGATGAATCTGTTCCCCATAAAATCTTGGCAAATTCCACCCATTGAGTACGTGACATAATAGTGTGACATATTTAGTATCAATCACACATTTGTAGGGAGTTTGCTCGAGAGATTATGTAAAGGCAGTGCTTGGTTGATGAAAGCTAGGTCCCTGACTGAAAAACTGTCCGAATTTAAATGCTATATGTTGCGACGTTTGCCTTTCCCTCTCCTCTGATATATATTGGTCCCCGTTGAACGACCTTAATTGCCCTCGGGATAAAGGATTTATTCATGCTAATCTAACCACAGAGATTTTCCGTCGTACATGTACCTTGGACGAAATCATCCCACCCGAGGAAATTTAAATGTGACATCCAGTATATATCTTAGTCCAAGCCGCATTACATGTGGCCAATCATTCGCTGGTTCCATTAATGTCTCCCTACAATTTATTGCGAGCCGCTTATTTCCAAGGGACTACAGTGGCTGATATATGCCATAGTTTTATTCGTTAGTTTTCATTTATTTACGATATTTTCCAGACGGTTGTAATACACGTTTTAGGAAAATGGCAAGATATATATTATCACAATAATATTTTTAAAGAAAGACCCACAGTTGATAGAAATTAATCAAACAAATGAGAAGAAGTATCTAGCCTTATGCAAACAACATGAGGGCCTTGGTGTGTTCTTGTTTACCATAGCAACAACCTCATAACAACCACTAATTCTGGAAAACTTCACACAATCCTAATATAGTATAAATGGAAGCATGTAATGTTTTCACAGAATATTAATAATAATAATCCCCATGTCTTATGAATATGATACAACTCAGGTTCTTTCAACTAACTGTATGTTGATGTTAAATTACATATCAAACTGATCCAAATGACAGTGAATTCATTGGAGAATAATTTTGCTCAGCATGCTCTCACACATACATACAGCTGTCAGACGACAACACCAAGGGAAACCCATGAGTTTTACTTTCGATTACATGCATTCCCATTATATAGATATACTATTTTCCCCACAAAGCGTTTGCAAAGAACACTACAACAAATTTGTCAATATGAGGAAGCTGCGTGGTGACTTTTGACTGGAAAATATAGGCCGTACAAGAAGAAACGTGGGTATGAATTTGCGCCGGATATTTCCGGCACATAGGCGTCACACAATTATGTTTTGCGCCGGAAATATCCGGCGCTGTAAGCGGTGAAGAGGTTAAATACGCGTACTACTTAATAATAAATACACGTACATAATATTAAATACGTGTATTTAATGTTAAATACACGTACTTAATATTGAATACCAGACAGATATTTTGTTATTTTTTGCAGCGCAATGTCGCTTGATTTTTACCTTGTTTCACGAGACATTCACAGCAACATAACCACATCCATTTTTTTGCTAATTTAACATTACGTACGCGTATTTAACATTAAGTACGCGTTTTTAATATTAAATACACGTATTCAATATTATATACGCGTATTTAATATTATATATGTGTATTTAATATTAAGTACGTGTATTTAATATTAAGTTCGAGTATTTAACATTAAGTACGTGCATTTAAATATTTTATTTTCTCTAGAATGTCCTTCTGGAAAAAAATAAATAAATGAATTCTAAAAAATAAAGATATGGCATATATCAGCCACCGAAGAAGAAGAAATAAAGCCTAACGGCACTTTGGGCTCAAGAAGGCCATTTCAGTGCCAAACAAGGATATAAAAGTAGTATCAAGAATGATAAAACCGCAAGTTGTACAATTAAAAATTTGTAGTGAACAGTAAAAGCTTACAAGGTTAGTGGTGAAGAATTGATGACTAGATCTAGACTCAAAGGAATTGACTAGATGTGTATGTCTAAAAATAGAAATATACCCCTATTTCCCGGAGGAAATTGAGGATTTTATAAATATTAATATCACTGAACACATCATATATTGACTGACACTCATAAAACAAACGACGAGTGTCAGCCAAATCTTGACAATGTACCAAGTCATGTTCAACGGTCAGCCACTCTCGACAGGGCACATACACAGGGGCCTCCTCCCCACAGAGCAGGTAATCCTGAGTAAGGTATGTATGCCCTATACGAGCCCGTGACATGATCATTTGATCACGCCTGGACATTTCATTTATTGGGGTACAACAACCAAGAGTTGGTTTGCAATTTATAGAACGATCACATTTAGGGTCGCAAAAATATCGTCAATAAACGGTGTAAACAAGTTAGAAAATTTAGAATATAGGATACAATCGTTGCCCCAAGAAGTTGATTATTTCAGAAGGTACGGCTTACGGTCAGCAGAATGAATGTATGAATGATATATCCAATGAATGAATGAATGTGTGTGTATGGTGTTGTGAGCCACTTTTGTAAAAAAAACAAGCGTGTATACATGAACAACATTTCTAAGCTATACAAGAAAACAATTCATGAACGCACAGTATTGCAACAAGTAGCGTTGTGCAGGAATGTCGCTTTTTCCTGGTATAAATCGCAATAGAACCAGCTCTGGTTCATATATGGAAATATTGGAGAACATTATGTCATGGCTAGTCATGACGTTATCAATCCGACCAGCCTCCTGCAAAACGACAGGCTGATTTTACTAGATATGACTTATTATCTCATATGTATAGTTAGTATCTCATACGTATGACTTATTATTTCATACACATGAGATAGAAAAAAAATTCCCTTTTTTCCGCGGCGCGAACGGGGCGCCATACACTATTGTAGTATTAAGTCGTCGGGGCCAACTAGGTATGTTCTACTTTGTATTGATAACGTGAAAGTTAAGCATTTGGGGCAAATGGCAAACAAAAAGTAGCAAAAAGGAGATAATTTACATCACACATTTTCCCAGCCAGAAAATTTGTTGAGTATTCTGTACCTAATAGAAAATGTCCAAGATTGTATCTTTGGGCAGCATCCAGAACTCAACCGAACATAATATATGTACTGGTATCGGATAGAAAATAATATTCACACAAAATATCACCCTCCATGAGGTGAACAACTATGATCCATACTGATTAAAAAAAAATAATCACGAATGTCAGCAGTAGTGGGCGTCCTCTCGGTCGATTTGACCAGGAAACGGAAAGTACCTGGTGCTCAAGTTACCTTCCTCACTTTCGCACGCCGAAGGTCACATTCTACATTTTATTGATGACAAGCCCTAAGCCCTGCCCCCGTCTAAGAGTCGGTTCACAAGGTAAACGATTTTTCATCAATGATAAAGTTGATGATGAGCATTCAATGAGCATGAAGATGATACCTACATGTATATTTATTCAAATTGTCTGATAACTTGTGACCGTTGTGTTCATTAAACGTATAGAATCGATATTATTGTTTCATAATTTGTTTATACATGCATTAATTGACATATCCAGCCTAATGCCTCCGACAGTATATGACTATGGCGCCATTTGTGCCACAAAGAAGTGAAGTTATTTTTTTCTATCTCATAGGCCCACGTATGAAAACAATAGGTCATACGCATGAGATACTAACTCATACGTATGAGAAAATATGTCATATGTATGAGATACTAACATATGTCTCTCCAAATAATACGACTCCTCCAGAACAACCGATGAAGTACAAGTGTTCAAACATTCCCATCCCATCCCGTCTGTACGGTGACTGGTATAACGAGGATGAGAGGATAAGGATGTTCAGCTAGCCCATAGTGGTGTTGTGGACAGGCGTACTTTTGACTCTCGGTGTCAGTTACGATTGATGTCAAATTGATACGCCATTTTCTTTGAATTGGCGATGAAGTTTGGAGTGTTCAAACGCCAAACTGCTTCAGACGTATACATGTATGTCATCGTCATCCACACTATCTAGAATCACTATACTACATTCGAAAAAGAATCACCCATACCAGTCGCAAACAACTGTTAGTGTAATAAATAACGCACTGATTTTCATAAATATCAGTAACGCAGAACAATCAGGGAGGAAATGTCAATAGTGGTTACCTAGTGTATATAATGTGGTTGCCACAGTCTTTACAGGTGAAATATTTGTTTCGTGCTGTATATGTCAAAAGTAGCATACATACTGTGATAAACTCACTGATACAATTTCAGAAAAGTTGGCGGTCTATACCATCAGGAGATGACAATCCAAAATTACAATTCCTAATTATCAGGGGAAAAGGGACAATCAGGCTAATGTGCTGGTCTGGTTTGATTCAGTGAGGACAGGTTCAGACCCAAATGCTTGCACTCTCCTTTCCTAATTATCCAAAGTGCAGTCGAACAATCAAAACTCTACATGTATTGTTTAAGTAGAAAGATTCACACACTTTCCCATCTGAAAGCGAACACAACACAAGTAAAGTCAGTTATGGCTGGCGGACAGAAAGGCAATATGCACAGCGGAATTTCAATAAGCAATCAAACTGATGCATGTCTGATGTATCTGCAAATACCTGTCCCGAATCAATTGGGCTAACACCATGACTGTGTAAATTATGCTATTGGTGTAAGTATCAATCTATTACCACCAATACAGCCAAATTTTGATGATTCCAATAACAAACGTAAAATATAACATTTTGCAATAGAAACAAAGCCCGACCAAATACCCTATCAAAAGACACACTGGCGTCACCAGGGGCAGACAGTGTGGTAAATGTAGTTGTTTCTACTGTACACCTGATGGAATTAGTATACAACTGCCCAACAACCTATGAAAATGATTTAGAAATCCGAAACAAACCCCATGGATTTGTTTCGAATAATGGTATTCGAAACAAATGGTATTATGCTATTGTTCGAACCTGATTTCATTTTTCGATTCTGTGTACTGGCAACTGGCGCACAAGACAAGAGGCTAATAAGGAAGATACTTATTTAGTTAGTTAGATATTTACTTGGCCCACTTAGTAAATATAAAGAGTAGTGAAAGTAAGTATCAATCTATTACCACCCATACAGCCAAATTAACCAATAATGATATCTTGATGCGCTTGTGATCTCAGTAAGGTATCTGGTATCAAAGCACGAAAAATCAAAGAGAAAACACCATGATTCTAATTAGGACTCAAGTTTACACTCAAACTATCGTATTTCTTCTGCACAAAATGCATAAAACCCAGGGGAGTTGATGTTTGGCATGGATAACTGATGTTCTAACTGATGCATTTACATGAGATAAGTCTCCAGAGGAAATACACCATGTAGCTAGCCTTTTTTTTCATTTTGGTTGGCAGAAATATCGATATCCCACAGTTTCAAACGTCAATGTGATTGCTACACTCCCTGCAAATATCAGATTTCAACACTTCCTGGAAATATCAGATTTTCAACCCACGTTACTGCTCAGGTTTTCAGATTACCGGATCTTCGGTCCGTGGCGTTCGTGGCGATAACCTATTGCCGTGTTCGTCCGTCTACATTTTTATCTTTAAAGTTTACAATCGAATCATTTTGAAATTTTGCACAAAAATGCCCTAAACTATTTCGAAAAATAGGGAGGTATTTTTTATTTTCGCAATTTTTTCAACTTGGTGGCCACTTTTGGACTTTGACGGTCGTTTTCTCAAACTCTGTTCAGTCTTATCGATACCGAACACTCCTCCTATGTACCCCTGTGACGTGTATAGGTTTCGTTACCCTTGAATCGCTCGAAGTGGGCCATTGCGGGCCCAAACTCGGCCCAAATGGGACTTTCCCATGTTAAATTATCATATGCTTTATAATGAGATACATTTTTCTAAATATCTCGCTTAATATTGAGATCAAAGTTTAGGAATCAGTTGTGGCCATATACGAAATGATATATGCTGAATTTCCTCGTGTCCTTGAATTTGACCTCTGACCTCTTTTTCACAGTCAGATAACAAAATGGCTAATATCTCGCTAATTATCGACTTTAAAGCTTAGGAATCCATCGTGGACATATAGGAGATGATAATACGCCGAATATTCTGATGACCTTGAATTTGACATTTGACATTTGATTTGCGAGGTCAGAGCACAAAATGGCTATCTTGCTTATTATCGACTTCACAGCTTAGGAAATGTGGCCATGAAGGGAATGATACATGCTGAATATTCTCATGACCTTGAATTTGACCAGTGACCTTATTTTTCAAGGTAGACGGGATAAAATGGCTAATATCTAAAATATAAAACATATATTGTCCGGTAACCTATCTCAGCCTTTGGGATATTTGTTTTCTTATGAACCTGATATAAACAAGTCCCTTCAACCAGGAAATCGATAAAGATTTTATTTCAAATTCAGTTTACTGCTTTAAGGAAGGACGAGCTGATCAATCTTTCCAGCCGTGCTTATATGTATATTCTTGCATGGAAGCATACCCCGATGCGAACTGCCTAAATTGGTATAAACATGTGTTTGAATTGCACCACACATTGATAGCAAGACGAAAGCTTTGCACAACTGAACATATGACAAGTGATCATTTAATCATAATTAACACACCACTATGAATTCGATTGAATGATTACATATTTGTCAGTCATCACAGCTGCTCTGTTTCATTAGTGATACTCTCCTGCTTACGAATGAATGAATGAATGTGAATGAGTGAATAAATGAATGAATGACTGAATGAAGTTTAACGGCACTTTGGGCTCTATATTCATACATTTGTAATATATGTATATGTGAATAATCCAAGAGCTCTTACATTACTCGAAAACAGTGACAATACGAGTATACAAACCTCAAAATGAGTATGAATTCTCATGAAAAGGGAGATGAACTTTGGATATGTGTATCTCCTGGTAATACATATAAAGCACTGCGAAACGTATAACAGAGATAAGTTAGCGAGGGGATTTCGTTAGGATAATTCTATAATGGTATGTAGCTAGGCTTCCTCGTGTGTTGTAGATATAAATAAGTATATAACATGTATGACGTAGAGTACACATAAATTTAAATATGGAGTGATTCATAACCAGGAATCAACACTGTAAATAAATGACCTTGACATTTGCGCGAGAAAGTGGGTTGTGTGAAGCGCTGACATTCGATGTGGGACGCTGACGGAAGTTCTATTGACACGTCATCGACAGATAGGTTCATCAATCTGTCGGCGGTGACAGAAGTGCCGCAGATTCACCAGATTCACTGACTGGGAAACGGAGCAACGCACGGTTTCATGTGATTCGTCATGCGCCTAGCTATTTATCCTATGTTCAATACAATAAAACTTGTATCTTCAACATGTTCAAGATATGTTCTCTATCATATTTACCTGTATTTCTGGAAGATATTTTGGCCTTATGTTTGTGAAAGAATTTGATGTTTTGAATGGTATATGAGGAGATCCACACATTATGTATCAGTACATTGTCTGGGATTGAAACACACAATCAAGATAGCAAACTTCACATTTAAAAAATTACGGCAGCACACCCTTTTTTACGTCTCTTGTTTTCAACATCAATTTATGAAACTAACAGACACAAAAACACCGTATACTGGCTATTTGGCATTATTGAAACTGATCGCATATCAGTGATTTGGCATTAGTTACTCTCCATACACAATCCTGGATTTATGCATCGAATCGATTCTGCCAAACAAAGGTGTCACCTCTCGCCTTGTGTGGAACAAAAACAGTCTTAAGTAACAAGAGGCTACAATTTGTCAATCGGTGCTGACCACTTCTCCATTCGACATACAACTCAATATGATGACCACTGGTGTCAATCGGTGCTGACCACTTGTCCATTCAACATACAACTCAATATAATGACCACCGGTGACCGGTGTCAGGGTGAATTAGTCAATCCTCCCAGTGCGATGTCGGTCTTCATTTTATCTGCCACCGCGACATCAAATGGAAATGCCCCCTTTTAATATTTCGGGCTTTGGGGTAAATATGAGCAAGCAATAGAACAAACCGGAGTGTAGGAACTCCTCTCAGTAATTATCTGACGGTTTGAAATAAAATAAAACTATGTTCCGACAGTTTCACAATGTTGCTTGCGTGACCACTTGGTCCGTTGACTTTGCCAAGTATATCTACTTTGGTCCGTTGACTTTGCCAAGTTTATCTACTTTGACCAGTTGCACAACTGACAGTAGTACCGTCCAGTGTCGATGCCCAGCCTCTTCATGTACTCGTCCCCGTAAGTTGTCAACAGTTCTGTACCAGGTTTCAGGGCGGAGTTGGTAATGTAATACATCTTACCCCGGCAGCCATACGGTTTCACGTTTTCCTCCGAGATGTGACGGGCACAGTTAATGTAACGTAACCAGTTTGAATAGTTTTCATCAAAGCCATCGACGACATGTGTGATTATCCCGTTTTTCTTCAACTGTAGTACAATGAAACAAGAAAGAATGAAATGATAATAGAGAAAGATTTTCTAAATAATAGCGATATTCTAATGGACCATTTTATGGGGACTCTCGCCAAATATTTCTTTAGTCTGAAAACGTAAACATTTCTGGACCAATCACAAGCGAGTGGCGTTGAATCAGTTTCAACCAATCTGTCTATAATTTCGCATATGAGCCTACAACCCATTTGCCCCAAATAATACTAAAACTCGGCTCGTATAGAGGAAATTTTAAGACACAAGCACAAAATATAACCATAAGACAAATTTTGTTGGTAAATGTCGACTTATTCATTCTCAACGGGTTCATTTCCCCTCAGTAGCCATTGGTTCGTTTTGAACTACGGAAATTACCGAGTAATGCAAGACACCCTGCCAAATGGCATAGAGCGTTGACCGACCTAGTTCTTTTGTTTAGGGGTCAGGTCATGTTGCTGTCAACGTTGTAAGGCTAACTTTTTCTGAACTGATTACGACAAATGGTGACAAATTTTTCTGTAAAATACTGACCATGTTACTTTAGAATAAGTTTTCGATGCAGTGTGCAAGATACTAATGTACAATCCTGTGCTGTCCAAATATCCATTGAGGTCTGATTTGTTAAGAAATAGGCCCTCGCCCACGGACGTGGCCCACATATATGTAGTGTCCAAAGATTGATCACAATGTATCCGATACTTACGGTCCACCTACAGCAACACTGTATGAACTGGAGGTTTCAAATACTCTTAACTTCAATTGTGAGAAATATAAAGGCACAACGCCATCTAAATAGGGATCTAATAATTTATAATTGTAATGCCTATGGCGTGTCAACGCTCTAAGGACAAGGTCAACGCTCTAACGCTGCCTGGTCAAAGTTACATAGACCTTTTCCAGGAAGTATAAACAGCCATTGAGAATGTCTTGTGGTTGTTTTGATGAACAATTATCATTTTCGGAAGCGTTTTATGTGAAGTTTCAATGAACCCGTTTTGGATATTCCACCCAAAGTCTACTCATCACTGCAAGCAAATCCAGACTGTTAACTTTGATCAGGCAGCTTTAGAGCGTACACCATGTCCTTAGAGCGTTGACACGCCACAGGCGAGTCAACAATACATTATTAGAGCCCTATTTAGATGACGTTGGACCTTTATATTGCTCACAATTGAATTTTGAAGAATTTGAAACCAGTTCATACAGTGTTGCTGTACATGGACCATAAGTTTTGAAAACATTGTGATCAATACTTGGACACTACATATTTGTGGACAACATTTGTGGGCGAGGGCCTATTTCTGAACAAGTTAATCTCCAATGGATAATTGAATATTACATACGTGTCCATTGGTATCTCTTACACTGCATCGAATCCCCGATCTAAGGTAATATGGTCAGTATTTTACAGAAAAAATATTTTACTCCTCATGTGTCGGCATCAGCTGCCAAAAAGTTAGCATTACAGCGTTGACAACAACATGACCTGAACCTTAAACAAAAGAACTAGGCCGGACAACGCTCTATGCCATTTGGCAGGGTGAAGATATTCATGCGTTCGATGGGGCCCTGTGAAATGGTCCTTTCTTGGCCGTGATATGGGTGTGTCACATACCACCCATGAGTAGTCCGGCGTATGTACGTGCCAGGATTTGTTGGCGGCCGTCTTGAAGATGCCCTCGTACTCGCCCAGCCACGTGTACCTGGGCACGAAGGTGGTCGTGAAAGCGCCCATCCCCGCCCCCGGGATCCTGGACCAGTCCACTTTGTAATCAGGGGGAACCGTCAGCATCGAGCGACCTGACACCCCCATATCTATCTGAAAGTTGTTGTTCAGTCTGAATCAGCTCACTGAATTGCAGCTCAAGTTATACACGAGTAATCGACATGTATACTGGCAGATAATAATAATATAATATAATATATCAAACTTTTATAGCGCTTAATTTCGTATAACGAATTCTAAGGCGCAACAGTCCTGATTAATAACCAATATCATAAAACGTGGTCAGAAATAGTTCGTGATCGAGATGACAACCGGCTGTGTTGAGAAGGTTAAGGGAGATAGGCATCCTGAAATAGATGCGTCTTAAGCTGATGCCTGAAACTAGATAGGGTTGGAGCAGAACGAATATCATTTGGTAGGGAATTCCAAAGTGAGGGGCCGTCATAACTCAAACTGTTTTGAAATTGAACCTTTGATTTATTAATGGAAGGTTTATAAAGTGGGACATGGAGGAACAGTTTATCAGGATTGCCACGCCTCGTGTTCACTTTACATGTGTAGCGAGTTAGGTGATCGTTGAAATATGCAGGTAGTCCCGTATGCACTGATTTATAAATAATTGTTGCGGTTTTAAACTCTATTCTGTGCCTAATGGGCAACCAATGTAGTGACCTGAGAACAGGGGTAACATGAGAGAACTTAGATGTCCGAGTGACAATGCGGGCCAAAGTATTCTGAACACATTGTAACTTATTCAAATCCCGACTGGATAAAGACCTATACAATGAATTACAATAATCAAGTCTACTACTAACTAGTGCATTAGCCAATGTAATTGTATTGCTTTTCGAAAGATTACGCCTGATCCTTCTTAGGTCACGAAGACCCACAAAACATGATTTACAAACAGAAACAACCTGATTGGAGAATGAAAAATCAGAATCAAAAACAACACCTAAATTGCGTGCTTTTTCCGTAGGACTGATTTCATTTCCAAGAATATCCACTGGAAAACAATCTGCCATCTTAGCCCTTTGAGACTTGGTACCAAACAGGATGAACTCAGTTTTATCTGGATTGAGCTTAAGCTTGTTTGCATTCATCCAGTTTTGGACATCTTTGAGACATTCCTGGAGCGTGACTAGACTAGGCAGATGTAGTTCAGGGTTAAGTTACGAAAACATACTCTCAAAATTCATCGCATGCGATTAGGTTATATATTACCCGCAATTATTGACCTCCGATATTCTGCTTGCTTAGTCATAGTTGGCACATACATTTTCGAATGAATCGACTAGTCACATGGGCTAGTCACATGTGTCACAAGTATCATACACTGCGCCTTAATACTACTCGTCCACTAAATGAATGCCATTTAATCCGTCTGTCACCTTTTTAATCCTCATTGAATATACAGGAAGGCGCAGGATATGATACTTGGGCCGAAACATGATATTGATGTGTATGGAAGTGACATAAAGATCACTTAAAGAAGCCAAAATTACATTTAATGATACATGTTTTTGATATAACACTTACCCAACTTTTCAGCTGACTGTCCAATTTTTGAGGAGGACAGTGATTTTCCTCTGGCCCATAAGACAAACAATGTGTGGAATCATCCAACACGAGCAACAGTGCTGCGACAAAAGACAAGTTAGCTACTTTGTTTGACTTCATTTCTTCAGTGTGTAGCGGTCTCCTCAATTTCGAATGGAGACAGCATACATGTTTTGCGTGAAATTATTAGTATCCGTTGAACATGCATCCATGCACACGCATTCACAAGTGTCGCATTCGTTGTCAGAGACGTAGATACTTACTTATTCAGCAGATGAGGGTATGCGCGGGTCCGTGTCACACAACTTAGGCTCATTCCTGATTATATCAATATCACCAACGACCATATTAATAATTCATCGCGTTCGCAATCTGATCCCCTCAAGCAGATCTAAAGATCAATACAATTTGCAAGAGCGCAACTCCTAGATATGCCCAGGATGTGACGATCAATTTCGGTATCATATTTAATGACTAGTTCCCTTATAATATATTACGCTGAATTTTGCACGCATAAAATATTGTCATGTATAGTTGTTTAGAGTTGAAAAAGTCCATACGTTATCGCGTCCCACGATGACTGAACATACATCCATATGGATATCGTATAGATGTAGTAACGCTTGAGTATTCATGGTTTATGTGAAGGGAAAAACATTAATTTTGGTACATAAGTACGAAGGTATTCACAACCCAAAAGGCTATGGAGTTTTTTTTATATATCCTAGTCAAATTCAACGTCCACTGGCAGTGACACCGGTTCAGTGATATGAATGTGAGAATAAACATGGAATCAGAATCAACCTGTTACCGCCAGTATAACCAGATTTCGATGACGGCAAAGCAAACCTAAATTATTACTATACTTTGGGATAGAAACAAAGTCCAACTAAGTATTATCCGAAGACACATTGGCGTCATCAGGGGTATAAAGTGTGTGAAATTTGTTGCATCTATAACTGTACACCTGACAAAATGCCCAAGATATTGATGCTGCCTTCAAACCGACTTGTGAATATGGTGTTTCCCACGTCACAAGTTGAAATTTGCGTTCCAACGACGTAACAAATTGTGACTTTCCCATGTTCACATATGGGAACCGGGAGAGTTTTTAGCGGATCAATGTTCACCACTTCAATGGCGGCATTAGAAGAAGGCTTGATAGGGGAACCTGTTTATTAGATCTATTTATACACATGTTCTTTTTTTTTAGATCTATATGTATCCGTATCGTTTTGTGCTACCTGTGCCGATAAACTCATCATTATCATTGATTATCATAGAGAAACATTCCCACTGAATTGAATATGCGCTCCGTGTGATTTATTGCAATTTATTTTTGGGTTACCGACTTTTGGTCTGATGACCTGAGTTTTTTTCGTGTTGTCATATGAGGGGTTTCCTAGCCGTCAAAATTCAAAATGACGTTAAAAACGTTCTTGACTTGACATGAAGATAGAGCTTAGATAATCGCACTTTCAGATTGTGTGGTGATCTTGGATTGGATTTGACCTCCGATGACCTTGAAAGGTCAAAAAGGATATTTTTTTGAAATGCGTCAATTGGTCACTGCAGACAAAATGGTTGTAGATAGCGCTCATCTTGTAAATACGAACATGTAGGAGTGAGGTCATACGGCACTTTTAATGGCGACCTCAAACTTGACTCGAGATGACCTTGAGTGGTCTTAAAATTTGTAAATTGGCAATTCTGTAGCGAAAGCATTATAGATAGTATGCAAGTTCGCATCATGATTATATGCTATATTTTTGGAGACACTGTTAAAGTGATATTGGCAGCAAGTTGTGGATTTTTGCATATCTTTCTGATCGAACGAAGAAAACTTAACAGCTATATATCGGCATTTGTATGCCCAATCAGACGCCCCCTTCTAATTGATTTCGTTGCGAATTTCTGGTGACGATATTTTGAGTTTGTTTACATTACCGCCATTCTCGGTGCTTTGTATCCATCCCATGATGCAGTGCGATTTCAGCTTACTCGTGTATGTTCTAGCCAATCGAGCGTGAAATAGGTCAAGTCAGAAGTAACTCTGAGTGGCGCACAAAACAAAAGAAAAGCGGCTACTAGTACTGCCAAATGCTTGATTTATCCATCTGATAAAGCATAAAGTTAAATTCATCTGGCAGTGAAACACGCTTTTTGGCGATAACTTTGTTTTGGATAATCGAATCAACTTGAAATTTTGTGTGTCTTAATTGGGTATCATGCCGTAATTTTTAACCGAGTTTCAGAATTTTAACCGAGTTTCAGTAACTTTTCTTTTTAATTGATGCATTAAACTCCTCTTATGTACCTTTGTGATGTGTATAAGTTTTGTTGCTCTTGAATTGTTGGGCTGTATGTGGCGGCCATTTTGATTTTTCAACAGGTTGGGCAAAAAAAAAATGTTGTCCGAAATTTCTTCACTATCCATTTTGAGACTTTGCAGGTCAAAAATGAGAAAAAACTTTTGCCCCTAGTAAAAATATTTTGAATCTTAATATGACATTGAACCAAAAATCGCTTGTACAAACAGCTCAGGGTTATTATATTATGGTGCATCGTTTGGACCATGAACTTGACTTGACATGACATTGAAAGCTAAATCTCAAGGTCATGTCTGATCTAGAATGTTTGAATTGGCCTCTGCAGATGAAATGCTTGAGCCTGAGTGTTTGTATCATGAGCACGTAGGAAGGCATATATGGTGCTTCTTTCGGTGATTTTGAAATTGACCAAGATGACCTTGAGTCTCAAGGCCATACCTGCAAATGGCTGCAATTCTTATAATCGAAAGTGTCCGGTAACCTATCGTAGCCATCCGGGTAATTTTCATCTTACCTTGCGATCGGACATTAAAGCTGACCTAGCCGTATATAAGGGGGGTGGGGCATGGGGGTCCCCTTATATACGGCTAGGCCAGCTTTAAACGTTAATAAAATTGTGTTTATGTGGTTTGTACAGTGGCTGATAAGTGACATTGTGAAAAAAAGTTATTTATTTCTCGAAGTGATCCTGACTGATACATAATCAACATAATCTACGTGTAAATAATGTTATTTCCGCGTAAATAAAGTTATTTACGCGTAAGTAACGTTTTTTTCCACGTAAATGAAGTTTGTTACGTAGAAATAACGTTATTTACGTGGAAATAACGTTATTTACGCGGAGAAAACATTATTTACTTCTGCCGTGTGTGATATACTAACCAAATACTGCCTGCACTCGCATTTATCTTTCCCTTGGTCGATGGGGTAAATAACGTTATTTCCGCGTTAACGTTTTTTTCTGTGTAAAAAAAAATTATTTACGCGGAAAAGCGTTGCTTACGCGTAAATAACATTATTTACTTGTAAATAACATTATTTACATGTAAATAACATTATTTACGCGGAAATTATGTCAACTATGAACAGCTCAAGATTACTCCGAAAAATAAATAAGTATTTTTTCGCAGTGTCACTTATCAGCCACTGTAGGTTTGTTCTAGATATTCCATACCAAGCATCATGAGTAACAGCACTGTATGGAGAAAAGTTCTGAAATACAGACGACAACTGAATAAATGTATTGGCAATAAAGGCTGTAGAAGCTTATCATTTGGACAATAATTCGGAAAATGTTTTCGAATTAAATGGCGTTACATGGATCCTGTGTTAGTTATGTGCTATCAAACACTGCACTCGATAACCAATTCAGAATTTCACGAGGACTTGCATAGGTTCAAAATATTTCAATACGCATGTGGCCAATGCAGGTGTGAAAAAAATGAAAAAGAAACGTATGACAGCAAAATGTTGTATATTGCATAATGTTGTATTTTGCATAAACATATGAATAGCAATTGTGTAACGTAATCATGGTAATAGCATCTGTAGTGATGTCAACAAAAATTATGTTTGCAGTTTTCATGAAAGATGACGGGACGGTGTACGCAGATGAACAGCTGGACGTCCCGTGGACAGCGCCACTCTACGCAAGTCTGGACGACCCTGAAGACTCCTTTCTGGAAAAGGAAGAAGAAGAAGAAGAAATAAAGCTTAACGGCACTTTGGGCTCAAGAAGGCCATTTCAGTGCCAAACAAAGATATAAAAGTAGTATCAAGAATGATAAAACCGCGAGTTCTACAATTAGAAATTTGTAGTAAACAGTAAAAGCTTACAAGGTTAGTGGTGAAGAATTGATGACTAGATCTAGATTCAAAGGAATTGACTAGATTTAGAAAAGGAACTTCAGATCAGAGTCGAAGTGCAATAGGTAGGATATTATTAGTATTTTGTTCACGGAATATAGAAATAAATCTAAATAGCTGTCTGTAATCCATACGGCCTCGTGGGATATGGGCAGTCATACGTGAAGTCTCTTTCGTTTAAAAATCGAACACAAATTTTGGCCGTAATCTTGATCATCTGATCAACTTGAAATTTTGAATGTCCTAATTCAGTGACCAGCCCCAATTTTTCACCAAGTTTCAGAATTCTATCTAAAATAATTAAGATCTTTCTTCTTTTTAGGCCAAACAAAAATAAAAAAGGTTGTGTACAGAGTATCCCTACCGACCCTGTGTCAAAGGCACCTACCCTAACTTTTTTCACCTTCTGAGAAAATAACTTTGGTTATTTTTGGTTCATGATATCTTTTTCCCAGATCCTTCATTCAGTGTTCCATGTTTTTTTATTGACATTCAATAACAATTTGAACAGAAAATACAAATATGATGAAATATCTGTAGATAACATGAGCTTTACAGCACGGGGTAAATATTACTAGTAATTCTATAGCTGCATCTGCATGGCCATACAGTATTTCACAAATATTGAGACATTCACCGTCAGTTGTTATGAATAATATATATTCATGAAATATATTGCGTATAGTTTATTTTAACTACGGATATGCATAATCCCCATTGATATATTTCCATGTACCCACCAAGGTTGCCTCTGTGTCAGAAGCAGACGTACAGGATGGTTGACAACACGAGTATCCACAACACGACAGCTGGACACGACCAGAAACTGGGTCGGGTCAGCAGAAAGCTCTCTTTATGCAAATTGCGACCCAGCTCAACGCAGAATTCCGAATCTTGTTCACATCGAAACAAGATCCACGGAAATAGCAGTCGCTAATCGATGCCTATAAAACAGCTGTGGACAACAACAATCAGTCGACGGGCAAAGGTCGCTCCAAGTTTGCGTTCATGGAGGATATGTCTTCCCTAACTGGGGATCGTCCAGATGTTCAGTTTGCTGTTACAGCAAATGCCAACAACGTGACAGTTCACCGTCCAGATATGATTGACCAATCATTTGTCGAAGACAACATGGAGGCAACTCAGCAGCTGGTACATCAAATGCGAACCATCAAATGATGCCAATACTTGCACGACACCAGTCAATATTGCAGGACCCAGGAGAAAGCGTCGCCGTGTTGAAAGTGATGGCAGTTTCCTGGAATACCTAAAAGAAAGTGACAAAGCTAGAGAAGAAGAAGAACAGAGAAGAAGAAAAGACGAAGAAGGAAGAAAGTTTATCGGCACTTTGGGCTCAAGAAGGCCATTTCAGTGCCAAACGTAGCTGTGTGATAAGAGAGACTTTTGGACGAAATCAAGAAGAAATACAATTTAACGGCACTTTGGGCTCAATGAGCCATTTCAGTGCCAACGAGGATATAAAAGTAGTATCGAGAATGATAAGACCGCAAGTTCTACGAATAAAATTTTCTAGTGAACAGTAAAAGCTTACATGATTAATGGCAAAAGTATTGATGACTAGATCTAGACTCAAACGAGTTGACTAGAGTTGTATGTCTAAAAATATCCCCCGAAGGACATTGAGGATTTTATAGATAATAAAATCATTGAACACCTCATATATTGACTGACACTCGTCAAACATGCTACGAGTGTCAGCAATATCTCGACAATGTACCAGGACATGCTCAACCGTCAGCCACTCTCGACAGGGCACACACACAGGGGCCTCCTCCCCACGGCGCAGGTAACCCTGAGCAAGGTATGTATGCCCTATACGAGCCCGTGACATGACCAGTTGATCACGCCTGGACATTTCGTTTGTTGGGATACAACAATTGGTTTAACTTTGTGTAACTTGTCATCAACCTGCTCATCCCAGAATGGCTGCCACTCTGCGTACAAGTACGTGTGGATGAGCAGCTTGAAGTCAGAATGTGGCATCCTGGAAAACGTGTGTGTTTGGTGGTGCGGGGGGGGGGGGGCGAAGAAGGGGGTGTGTATAGTACATTCAGATGTGTGATGACAATGGCAATGATGGTTGTGCCCTTGCCTTTATATCGTGTCCCGCAGTTACATGTAGCTGTATTTCTTTGTTTGAGTTTCGTCGTTGAAACAACGCATATTTCTCAACACAAAATGCTGCCGAGGAACCAAAAAAATCGCTTCTCTCGATCGGGAAATATTGCATTAATATGCCTACCAAAATATCACTATTGTCAACCATGTCCGGTTGGGAAAACAAGACATTCAAAAGCAAATAAATATTATTATTTGCCCTCGTTTCAATCCAACAACCATAAACTAGAAACGGCAAACTCGACCAGTAAACTTGTTGTCCAGTGGAACATTTTGGACTAAGTGTATGTTGGAATGGTAATGTAGAGTTAGATCAATCAAGGCGAGTTCAAACAAGTACATCATTCAATAATACACAAATTATACATGTATTAACGCAGCAAGCGACTGAACAGTATTAACCTCGAACAGCACATACCATGCCCCTAAAAACAAAGACGTGCCACTAGCATTCACCTTCCTAAGTTGGGAAAGTTATTCAGAAAATGGAGATTGTTTTGACTACATAAACAGAATGGAACGCTGGTGTCATCAATATTTGTAAACAATTAGCAGATAAACATCATATGACTGTCGATTTCTTCGCGTTAATAAACGTAGCCAATATTTGTATTTATTTCATAGGTTGTTGGGCAGTTGTATACTAATTCCATCAGGTGTACAGTAGAAACAACTACATTTAACACACTGTCTGCCCCTGATGACGCCAGTGTGTTATTGGATAAACTATCTGGTCGGGCTTTGTTTTTATTGCAAAATGTTGTATTTTACGTTTGTTATTGGCATCATCAAAATCTTATTGTATTGGTGGTAATAGATTGATACTTACATTTGTACAATATTTCATAGTCAATTCGCCCGGTGGCCTTGTGTTCGATTTCGGAGTTAATGTTGTTGGCACAGCACGCTTGCTGCATCCAGAGTGAAAGTGATATAGATTATGCAATCAATCTGGAGCCATGCGTCTTTATAGACCTACTCCGATTTACCCTGTTTACACGGGGTTATTTTCACCCTGGTGTCATTTAAAATACGTCGCCTAACCTTGAAATGAAACAGCAGTTTTGTGCGAAGTTTCATATCTCATAACATTGCGCATATGTTTGATTTGCGGGTCGTACGATCCCCGAATTGCGATCAATATGTGTGCCTAAGCTGAAATTTCTAGTTCGAAATACGACAGTACTTTAGTTTCTCATAGATATATCGTCAGGGTACCTAATCATCGACCATGTCCCTCATCATCGACCCCTGCAAACACTGCCAAACAGCTGTGCAAAACAGATATCTGACAAAAACAACATTGAAAGTACTTCTAATACACATTTCAGCACATTTCACATTTTAGTTTATTCAAGCCGTTTGCAGGGGTCGACGATTAGGGAGGGGGTCGGTGATTAGGTACTCTGACGCTACGTTCACGGCTGAATATTTTTTTCCGAATTTAGCGTGGGTAAACAACGAGCTTTTCTGACTGAAATTAGAAATAAAATTGCTGTCTGCCACCAAAGAAAATGCAATGATATTTTTCTGTAACTCATCATGTTACTTTTGTGGCTCAAACAAAAATCAGTGTAGGCCTATAAATGAACATCATCACTTGTTGAAGCGGTCCTGTGGCTCATATGGTCATCCAGACAGCGGAAATGTATTATGTAAGATTGTGATGATGACAATGAAAATACTGTTAATCTCATGGAAATAGTACAGTATATATACCATGTATACTATGGATGTATCGAAATGACGTTTTCAGTGACTAAATCCCCATCTTTAATATATATCTTACAAGTATCCATAATACCTCATAGCCAGCCAACACATATAATCTAAACATAAGCTAGTGTCAACACAATGTGGTCTAAGCATAGGCTAGTTCCGTATGTTCTAGAATTAAAAATTTCTATTGAACCATGTTGAACGGTAAAAGCTAAATGGTGAAGGTATTAAAAAATGTGTCAAGAAAATTGTCCTTATAATTGTCATTATTCCCGAACCTTAAAACATACGATCTTAGGACATAGAATCCATAATTCCATTTTTAGACCCCCCCCCCCCCCCCTTGTCATCCAATGTTTGGGATCATGTGGTTCTGTCATTCAACGAGGTCTGAAAATCATGAATGAATGAAATTTTACGGCACTTTGGGTTCAAGAACGCCATTTTAGTGCCAAACCAGAATGTAAAATTACAATGAGGAATGTTAAGACCTCATGTTCGCAAAAAAAATTGAGATAAAAATGATTATCACCTTGAGTCAAGACCTCGAGTTACGAAGTCGTGATCTTGGATTACAAGGTCGAAATCTCGCTTTACACAGTTGTGATCTCGAATAACAAAGTCGAGATATTGAATTTGTAATTCTCAATCTCGACTTGAGGTCTATATTTCTTTGACATACAGCAGTTTGGGCACAGAAGGAGAGCTGGTTTCAACACGACCGATCATGATGCATATTTAGTGAATTAAGTAATGAATAAAGTTCAACCAGAGTGTAATATCAATAAGAGGCCCCACTCTCTATATAGCCCTATTTAACCAGCACACACAATAGAAACTTCGCCGGCGGAGGAGTGGCAAACAATAGGAATTCGCCGGTGAAGGAGCGGTCCCCTGGCATTGAAGTCACCCTGAGTTTTTCAACTTAGACTTGCTCAATCACGCATTTTTGTTGGAGTGAGGCCTCTTATTGATGTTACACTCTTTGGTTCAACGGCTTCACGTATGTAGGATCTGGACAGCAATTAAGTTATTTATTTGGAACGTTCCATTCATCCAATTGTACACCAAACAATATTTAAAAGAAACGTGTATACATGTGGATATATCATGGGTCAAAGCAAAGCTGATGTTGGTCTCACAGTATGAAATATGTGTCTTTATGTTTGGCAAAGTAGTCCCCATATTCATTTTTCGTTGCAGGGTGTGAGGATGGCAACATAGGCTGACTTTGATGCTCTGACATCTCAAAAATCGATTGCAATAACCCGAGAAATCCGAAGCCACCCCTCCCCCCATGACCTAGCCAGGAGGACAATGGGCACATATTATTGAACATAAATACATATTAATAGCGTGTCGCAAACTCGCAATATGCACTACATTCTCGTGCACTACATTCTGCAGACAATACCAATGTAGGTTCATGTTCTGTACAATATTTACCTATACATGTACCTTTTATGAATATTATTGAACGTTATACTTCTAGAACTAAATTATGTCAAAATGAGACATATAAAAGTATGGTGAAACGTGTGTACCTAACAGGAATACCATTGATGTCATTAAAAGTTGTTCTAAATGTCAATAGGTTTGAATCCACTGTTGCTCACAAGATTTCGAGAATTGGTACGGTACAGCAGTAAACAACGAAAACATACAAGTTTTACAACTCTTTGCCTGACATAGTGTGGTTTTGGATGGATTTGCTATTTTCAATCCGATATCCCAAAATAGCCCAAGTTATTCGTTGATATCATTATACTAGTGTTAAATAGATCGATATATCAACTCAGTAAGATGTCGTTGAATCACCAAGATGATGAATCGATCTATTTCCCCGCACAGTGCGACATTAACATGATTAATAAATGCACACACTATATTCTATCGACTCGCGAGCATGTTGCAACCAAAACAGAAGAACGCGATAGGTAAGTCCCACTTCCAGTCCAGGTCTTTGGTGGCAAGTCATTTGCAGCAAAATATAGTGGAGTCTAAATATTGCCACTTTCAAATGGAAAGTCATATATAGTGATTTCAGTGATGACCATGAATTCTTCTATGTCATGAACCTTCTGTGACATCAAAAAACAAATAGTTGCAACTCAAATTTATACACTACTCTGATAAACTTCCTTGGTTCTCCTTTTGATTTGTTTTATGTAAATGAGTGTAAAACAGAGACGGAAATTAAATGTTGAAATCAGAGACGAAAAAAAGATGCATTGTTGTATTTTTTTGGCCGTCTTCTTCAAGGATATCATAACCAAGTACAATGTACCGAGGCAAAATGTGTTGATCCTTATTTAATCATTTGGGACATCGAAATTATTTTTTACGTGTCAAAAGAACAGACATATTACCTTATATATGGTAGGCCTAGATAACTTTTCCTCAAATTGCATGGACCTGCTGTAGTTAGTGCATGATGATCCCATTATATCGTGCGTCGCTTCATTTCGTTCAAGGTGCGGTATGAGCACATTGGTGAGCTATGGTATATTTGAGTTGGTGCTAGTCAGTGACTTCGCCTCATTCCTGTAACTGCGGAAAGATTGAGGAAGCTTACAGACCAGAAAGAGTCGCAAAACGGCCCAAGTAGAGCACCTTACTCTGTTAATACTACTCACCCACTGAATGTATACCATATTTAATCCGTCTGGCACATTTTCAATCTTCATTGAACTTAGAAGAAATAGTAAGCTGCGCTACATGGGCCCGCAAAACTCATGATCATGATGATACAAATTGTAAAGTACCCGAAACATGAAGCGAGGCTCAGAATGCAAACCGAGAACAACATTAAACGGTAGAGTGGGGTTCAAACTAGCCAGGATCAGGCCTACGAATGTATATCGGCCTGGAAACAAGTGTGAGTTGACAACGGCGAACTAATAAAAACATTTATAGAATGAAAGGAACCCACATATATATGAATGATTCATGTTCCTTACCTCAGGACGAATACCAGCTAGTCTCTAAACTGTTGCGACAAGGATGTGTTTTACCAAGACTTATAGCGGCCTTTAAGGAATTCTATGGACGTCATCATGATCTTATTGATAAATACACAAAATCCATGACTGCCATGCAACTGGATCTATTTTCATGTTAATTGTGGGGAATTCATGACGGGTGCCACTAGTGGGGCAGGAATTGCTCACTCTTTCCGGAACACCTGATTTCACCTCCCAGTGGCCCATATGACTTTCTGTGCCCGGACTATGAGATTGGATAACGGACCCTGTTTTGTTCGCTCGGAATACTTAATACTGGGTATTGATTCTACGTCTACACGTACACAAATGTCATACAGATGAAACTGGCATACAGTTTAATGACATTGACTTCAATCACAGTTGGAAATACCCAAACCTGCATGTCCTTGTGTATATTTGTGTATTAACAAGCAATACTGTTGTTTGATTGTTAAGTAGAATGTGCGGCAAAAATGAAAAACTCACAATAGACAAGAGTTTTTGGATGACAGATAGCAAAAAATGAGACTTGAGTTTTCTCTTAGGCGCTCCATAAGTTTTCCCAAGTTTACACGAATTAGCGCCATGAACACTGAACCAAATGGTTCTCAAAAGTATATGTAAAATACTAGTTACTTTCCACACACATGAACACGTTTATGATATAGTATACTGGCGGTACATATAAATATTTTATATTCGTATTAATCATAACACGCTTGTTAATTTTCCTCTCACGTGGGACCACGATTACGATCGCTGTAAAATGGTGTGCATGGTTCACGAAAGTATATGTAAAATACTAGTTATACCTCACACATGAACACGTTTATGATATGTTATACTGACGGTACATATAAATATTTTATAATCGTATTAATCATAACACGCTTAATTTAATTTTCCTCTCACGTTGGACCACGATTACGATCGATGTAAAACGGTGTGCATTCCGATTACATTCGGTGCAACCACTGCCCGGAAGTCTAAATTAACTGCGGGACAGCGGAACTAGTGTTTAGTTCTGTGATACAATAGTACAGCCGACGGCCGCACAACTAAACCGGAAATAAAACGTCGGGGAGAAACACCGGCATGGTCAAAAGTACATTCGAGCGAACGCCTACCCTACACGCGTGACCGTCAAAGCGGCCTCATGACCTTGACTTCAAGATGGTCTGATATCCAGGAGTGGCTATTTATTGTATTCAAAGTCAAAGTAAGATCAAACTGTTGTGTCAGTACCACAGATCTGTGGGTTCAGACTTAGAAGAGGCGGTGCTAGAACCCTTTTGTTCCTGTAATAGTCACATATTGGTATCCACAATCGCGTTCGGGATCAGTGTCAACGTCCCAGATGTATACCGAGTGGTTCATTGGGGGTTGAGTGAGTCCAAGTGAGTCCATGTGCCATTTCTGGCAGATGGGCAGATTCGCCAGAGCGATCCCCCGAGGCCACAGCATCTGCTTTCCGCTGCGAATGAGCGTGAAGGACAACCAACTTGGTCAGCTCATTCATAACATGCTGAACAACCCTTCTTGCTTGAGAGTGTCATTTCTCACTCAATTCAATTCATCATTTTAAAGGTCATGCATATATTATATTGTAAACGTGAGCATTACTCGCAGTTGGAATTGGAATGACTGATAATGATTAACCATTGGCGCATCGCACCGTGCCTTCAGCCTTGACGCGACAACACCAGCACATGGGGGAGACTTTGGTGTCCTGAGGTGTTCCAAAGGTAATAAGGCCATTCCTGTTTAATTTTCTGTTTCTCGTCCCCGCGCGCCTAGCTTTTTGCGAAATTTTGAGAAAAAACAAACAAGATCAATATGTAATATTCTGGAAATAAAAGCGATTTTGACACACAAAATTCCGCCAGTCTCTGAAAAGCTTACCCATATTGGTCTTGCAGCAAAACTCATCCGACTGGCTTGTTTCTATACAAGATGTATCCAGAGTTTTGAACAGACCCCCACCCAAGCATCGTTTGCATTCAGAGAATCATTGCATGGTATATCGATTTTTATTTGAGGGTCTGTTTGTTTTTTCCGCCCTCCCTCCTAGCTTTTGATTTTCCAAAGGACGAGAAACAAAAAATTGAACAGGAGTGGCCTGATAATGTATTCTTATTCCTTAATTAGTGCAACTCGATACACGGTACCAAGAACGAGGCAATAGAAAAGGCCATGATATCAAATGACTTGTGATTACCTCACAATCCTAACAGCAGTACCAATCGTCAAATTCCCGAGGCTTGTGTATGCCCACGAGGCCCATGCATTTCAGATGATACCAACGGCCCATCTCACACCACAACTTCGAACAGTGTACCATCTCGCTCTTGGAAGCTGGGAATAGAATAATGAAGATATATGCATGTACACCTTGCAAAGTAAATGGCAAAGGGGATACTTGTGTGTCAAAAGCCTAAAATTGATACCTGTGCCACAGACACACCACCCTATAGCTCGGGAGTCTGTATTCGCACCATCACCCCACGATTCATCGCTGCTGAGAGTTCCCCGGAAGAAGAAGAAGAAGAAGAAGAAATAAAGTTTAATGGCACTTGGGGCTCAAGAAGGCCATTTCAGTGCCGAACAAACATATAATAGTAGTATCAAGAATGATAAGACCGCAAGTTCTACAATTAAAAATTTCTAGTGAAAGGTAAAAGCTTACAAGATTAATGGTGAAAGTATTTATGACTAGATCTAGACTCAAACAAGTAGACTAGAGCTGTAGACAAATTGTCTGAAAATAAAAAAAAATACCCCAATTTCCCGAAGGAAACTGAGGATTTTGAAAATATTAAAATCATTGAAAACATCATATATTGACTGACACTCGTAAAGCAAGCGACGAGTGTCAGCCAAATCTTGACAATGTACCAGGACATACTCAACCGTCAGTCACTCTCGACAGGGCACACACACTACATGACATGAGTGTAGAGTGGTTGTATAGTGGTATTTGGAGAGATTTGGTTGTGGATCCGTTCTCCAAATCTCCGTTCTCGGCAAATTTTTTTTGTCCAATAGGCTTCCAGATGCCCCTGTGAGGCCGAGCAAAGCCCCTGCGAGGAAAGATTTTTACCGAGTTGACTCGTCAAGAATCATGGGCAAGCTCCAATTCAGTGAAGCGGTCAGACCCAGAGCCACACCGTCCGTCAAGCTTGGCTGAGCACTGAACTATGTAGACTGTGGCCAGTAAGGACAATCTCTTATTGGCTGATAACCGGTGTAGCGCCAAAGAATGAGCCCCCTAAAAACTGTGTCGGGGACTCAAAATTTCGCGAGCAGCCTGCCAAATAGTGAGACCTGTATCATTATTTGGCAAGGCACTTGCTGAATTCTGAGCCCCCAAATGAGAGGGGGAAACCTAATTACAGTTAACCCTGGTCAGTGTTTTCATTTCGATACAGTGTTTGCCAAATGTCCACACTGCGAATGACCACATATATTCAGTATTAGATAATGGGCGAGAAAGCCTTCGTTTCTAATAATGACCTATGTCGAGCCCATTATCTGACTTAATGGATGCCTGCCATTAGGTTATTATTGCAAATAATTATTGCAAATAATGACCTCCGTTGAGGTTATTCAACAAAAATAATAACCTCTGTAGAACAATACAAGCATCCATTAATTGCATTTAAGTCCCCAAATATATTTGAATCTCGCACGAGACATGGTAAGGGAATCGCGAGTAGATCACACGCGACGATTACCGCTCAAAATACATATTGATAACAGCAGCAGCGTGCAGATTATTCCCCAACTGCACGCGAGCACTGTGTAACAAGCGCAGTCCGCGACGGAGACGTCTATATCTTCGACAGCCTCCAGCCGACGCTGTGTTCCCAGACCCCACCTGACACCGACGAATCTTCGACAATCTTTACGGACAAGTTTCATCCTACATGACTACAGATGTATCACAACAAAAAGGTGTTCTTGACTGCGGACTTTTTTTGCCATCGCCTACGCCACATTACTCTGCCACGGACTGCGACCTGAGGACTACCGACTGAACCAGCAAGGACTACGACAACATCTGCTTAACTGCTTGGAACATCAACCTGTAGCCAACAAGAATAGCCCAGAACACCTAGCATTAGATGGCTAGGATTCTAACCTGTATATAAACTTGTGCTTCTGTGAAATGAAAGAGTTTGTTTTCTGCATTCAGATTTTAGGCAGCCACACTTGTGTTGCCTTCATCTACAGATAACTCAACAACTCTTAAGATTGGTGATTTTGTCAAAATAACTGATGAAAATGAATTTCATAAAGGGTCGTCAATTTCACAACATGACTTGATGTAAGAGGTTGAATGGGCTCTAGAAGGCCATTTCATCCTGTAAGAGGAAGAAAACTCATTTAAATAAGGGTGATACTTCTGAAAAAAAAAGGCTGTTGGTATTTTTCTGGCTGGTGGATTGTGGATTATGTCCTTGATTGCGGACTATGTCCTTATGAGTTTGAATATTCTGGCGAACTGACATCCGAGCATTATTTTCTTTCTCTGTGATGTTGAGAACAGAAGCTTCTAGTACCCCCAATCCAAAGATGCTAGTGTGTCTTCCTGGTCAAGATCGGTCAGGAATCGGGAGTCACGCAAGAGATCCCTCACAGCCCGCACATTTCCTACTTGGGGTTGAGTTGTGGCCCCCAATCCATAAGTCCTCCCTAGTGTGGTCTACTCCGTGAGAACATGAACATTAACGGCACTTTGGGCTCAAGAAGGCCATTTCAGTGCCAAAAAGACTTGGTCAATAAGTGAACCGCCTCTGTGGCCGAGTGGATGGGACTGGTGGCTCTTGAAACGACGAAGCTCAGAGGCGGTAGGTGACGCGGGTTCGATCCCCGTCACCGGCACAAAGTAGGTTGAGTTTTCATCCAGGCAACCAACGCAAGGTTCCTCCATTCGAATGTGCTCTCCAAACTCAAAATTGTCACTCGACGGGGATGGGGAAGACAGGCAGAATTGCCTATCATCATGGACCGTCGTTAAATAAATATGATTAATATATAAGTGTGTTGTACAATGGTCAATAATAATATACAATTTGTCGGTGTTCATCAAGGACTGCTTTGAATCAATATATTTCCCCAAGCCCAGGTTATCGATTGGCCTGTGGCCCGCCAATAACCAAGCCTAAAGCCCTAAAGCAACTCCT
This sequence comes from Terebella lapidaria, assembly GCA_949152475.1. Classification (NCBI taxonomy): domain Eukaryota; kingdom Metazoa; phylum Annelida; class Polychaeta; order Terebellida; family Terebellidae; genus Terebella; species Terebella lapidaria. Next base: position 17,576,423 of record OX424563.1, on the reverse strand, counting down.
GATTGGGCACGCGGCGTTGAAGGATATGCCTTCATAAAAGAACCAGCCCATTACCCCGAATGTCCCACGCCAGTGCAGCCCGACTGACCGTAAAAACAAAGGCCGGGTGGTGTTAGAGACTATTTATGGTATCTGGCAACTAAATTATCCCGCGGGATGTATCGTAAAGAGTAAGGGATTTCCCCGATCCCGGGTTTCTGTCTAGGGGGCATATCATCGAGTTAAAGCTGTAAGTATGTTATAAATAGATAAACGACCATGTGTGACGTTTGGTAATGACTTGTTTTCGGTGTGGCCCAAAAAACCTGGTTTCTCTGATCGTATAGACTTTATGTAACTCCCGCTCGTTGTGATTCGAGAGCCGTCACTAAATTGGTGTCCCCCAACGCTGGTGTATCATCACTCCGTAGCTCACCGGCTTCACTTAGGCAAGAAGCAACTCAGATGTAAATAAATTGAAGATTTATATACATCAAATCAACTTACAATTGTATGGCTGGTCACCCACGTGACGTACAAATATGAAGTTCAGACATGGAGCACTGTATGATCACATTTCAAAAATAAATAGTGCACGAGGGCACAACTAAAAAGAGTTCTTAGCCGGCGGCGTCTCTCTGTCCCTTCCCGTTGAAGTTTCCCGTCCCGTTTAGTCGAATGGTTTCTCCAGGTAGTCGGTCTAATCCCGGTTGACTCTAAGGCCCTGAAGAAGGAGTCGTCCGCACGGAGTTCGTCGAGTCCCTTGGCTGTGGCGGTGACGATCTCCCCACGGTCGATGTCGCTGTTGCAGTGCTCTCAGAGCGGCCGTCCGCTCTCCCTTATATAGCCAGGGTGGCTGCGCGCGCATCTTCGTCCGCGAACGTATCTTCCGCACTCTTCTCCACGTGGTGAAGACTGCGTCCGCGAACGGTTCTTCCGCGAAGGCTCCTCTTCCGCGAACGGTGCTTCCGCGACTGATGCTTCCGCTGACGATGCTTCCGCAATCGTGCTTCCGCGAACGGTTCTTCCGCGAACGGTGTCTTCGCAAGTGGACTTTGTAGATCACGTGACCGTTCCTAACGAACGTTTCAGCGCGGCAGTTGCATGGTTTTGTTACAACTCCACCCTTTCTGGAGATCAACGTCCCCGTTGATCCTTTCTCTCTCTTCTTTTCTCTTCTTCCTCCTTCTTCGTCTTTTCCTGCCTGTCTGATGTTTACAGGGCTCTCTCCCTCCACTTCACTGGCGATCCACCTCGCTTTCGGACGTCTCCGCCAGCCTGTCCCGAGTGTCTGTGTACGCTCGGAGCTGTTCCCGGAGCAGCTTGGTCTCTCGGACGTGGGCTCGCAGCTCCTTCCGGTGGCTCTTCTCTCGTTGAGAGGCCTCCCCTCGCAGCTGCAGCACCTCGGCCTCGAGCTGTCTCTGCTCCTCCTTGGCTTGGAGCCGAGCCTCCGCTTGGGTGAGGTGGCGTCGTCCCATGGCTATCGTGGATGCCAGGTCCTCCAGGGCCTTCTCTCCGGCAGTGACCGCTCTGCCCAGGCCCTCCACATACGGTCGCAGTTGGTCCTCCTCCTCCGGAACGGGCTTGAGGTACCAACTCAGGTCTAGGGGCTTGTAGGTAGGGGCCGAGTCTCTGGGAACGGGGGGTCCGTCGTCCTCGGGGGTGGGGGCCTCCGGGGATTCCGCCTCTCTCCGCTCCTGCTGAGACTCCGGTTCCTCTTCGCTATTCGGGGGGTCGTCCTCGGGGTCTGGGGCGTCCTCTGACCTGGGGGCGTCCTCCCGGGGGCTTGACGGCGTGGAGCTGGTCGTCCCGCTGGCCGCAAAGCTGACAGTCTTCAGCTCAGGGGCAGACACAGTAGTCGGACCATCTCGGGGGTCGGACACGGGCGTGTCGGTCGTCGTCCTCCTCCGTCCTGGCTTGAGGGTGTTGCCGCTGGCATGCGACGTCTCATGCCGGTCTCTGTCAGCTCGGCGGGCGAATCGCTGGCTGCACATCTTGCAGAGGTGCCGCCCCTCCTTCTGCGTGTGTTTGGTCGCCACGTGTCGGCTAAAGTTGGATGCCGTCACGTGGATCCGGCAGGGGCTGCACCAGCGTCGCCCTCTCTCGGTGGACAACTTCCGGGCAGGGGACCGTCGACCTCCTCGGGGCTCCTCACGACGCTCCCGGCTCCTCGAGCGCTCCCGCTTCCGGTCAGGCTTGTCTGTCTTGGTAGGTGGGTCGCTCATCTTGTCGACTTCAAGGGGCAGAAAGTCAGCCAAGTCGAAATCTGGAACGTCCCCGAAATCTTCGTCTGCAAATGCGGGTATCTCAATGATCTGCAGAGTTGGTGTGTTCATGGTTGAAGTGATGACGGAATCGTAGGCCGGCCTGCTTATATAGAAAAGGCGCGGACCAGGGATCTGGGGGAAAAAGCATTGTCGTGGAACGAAATAACGTTTTTCGCTTGCTTCCGCGAACGGTTCTTCCGCGAACGCTGCTTCCGCGAACGTGCTTCCGCGAACGGTACTTCCGCGAACGCTGCTTCCGCGAACGCTGCTTCCGCGAACGGTTCTTCCGCGAACGCTCCCGTCATCGTTTACATCGTTTGGACTGCATTCCCGCTGTTTTCCACTCGTCCCTCGTCATCACTGGGGGTCCGGACTGGGGTCACATCGTCCGGATTGGGTATCCAGGCGTCGGTTTCAGGGGTGAACCAGCACCTTTTTATATTGTCAATGTGGACATCTTTAATCTTGCCACCGGGTCGATCTTGTATGGACACCATCCATCCGAGATGAGACTTCACAACGAGATAAGGTCCCGTCCACCCTAGTCCTAGTTTTGGTCTAGCCTTTGGAGGGTACCAATACATCACCCAGGTGCCCACCGGAAAATGTCGAGCGGCTGATTTTATGTCATGATGGCGCTTTTGTCGCACCGTAGCCGTCTTCAGGCACTCTCGGGCAGTCTCGTGAGCTTGTATGGTGGCTTCCTTCACCCATTCGACGTATTCGGACGCACACTCGGGGACTGGTCCTCCCAAATCGTCCGGTTTCGTCCGGTACCTCAGGTCCAATGGGGTGGTTGCCTCCCGTCCCATCATCATTCGAAATGGTGTACACCCGGTGCTTTCGTGTACTGATGTTCTATAAGTCGCCATCACGTAGGGCAGATGGTCGTCCCAGTCGTCATGGTTCTCGTCCACGACCACGGCCAGAAGGTTCAGCAGGGTCCGGTTGAATCGCTCGACCATCCCGTCTGATTTGGCGTGATAAGGGGTCGTCCGAGTCTTCTCCCCTCCTAGGATCTTGATCATCTCAAGGAAAAGCTTACTCTCGAACTCTCGTCCCTGGTCGGTGTGTATCTTGGCTGGCATTCCCAGGCGGCACACGAACTCAGTCACAAAGACGTCCGCCACCGTCTGAGCCTCATGGTTGGGTAGAGCGTAGGCCTCAGTCCACTTGGTGAAATAATCACCCACGACCAGTATATACCGGTTCCCAGAATTGGTGATCGTTCCAGGCTCCAAAATGTCCATGGCCACCCTTTCTAGCCGATCGCCTACCGGTAGATTTCCCATGGGGTGGTACTTGGGCCCCGGTCGCGGCTTTCTCCCACTACACTTCAGGCACTCCCGGCACCAACGCTCCACGTCCTTCGTCATACCCGGCCAGTACATCCTCGCTTTTAGTCGGTGGACTGTTTTGGTGACTCCCTGGTGACTCATCAGCTTGCCGGTGTGGACCTCCTTCATGACGGCGCGTCTCAGGACCTGTGGAACGACCAGTTGATGGATTGGTGCGTTCTGGCAAGCCGCTTGGTACCGCCGGTACAGAAGCCCATCACGTAGCTCCAGCTGGTCCCACTGTTGCCACAGAGTCTTCATTTGCTGACTTTTTGTTCTGACTTCGGGCCATGCAGGTCTCTCAGTGAAAATATTCTTCCACCCGAGGATGCCTCCAACTTCAGGGTCGGCTCGTTGAAGGGTCACTAGGTCCTCCTGGGAATAACCATTCAGGACCTGGGCCTCCGGGGCTCCCTCCATCGGATTCCGGCGTCCTCCCGTAGCCATAGCCCGCGTGACAGCTAGCATTTGTTTGTCTGGATCTCGGAGCACAGGGTTGGGGCATGGGTCCAGGAAGGGCTCCTCTCGGCAGCGCATCCACACGTCGGCCGTCGCGCCGATCGCTGCTCCGGCCACAACCTCCGGTCCCAAACCATGCAGTGCGAGGAGCATCATCAGGAGAAACCAAACCCAGGCAGAGGGGCGGAGCTGATGCAGGGTTCTGCAGACGCTCCTGGCTCCTTCCTCCGTCTGTGGGGGGCTCCGGTCAGGCAGGCATTCCTCGGTCGGCTGGGTAGTCGTCCTCGGGTCCTCCTGGCAGCGCACCTCCCAGATCTGGAATATCCCGACTCCATCTCCGCAATAGTAGTCCTCCGTCCAGGGCTCCACAGGGACCTCCCGCAAGATGTTAACTTGAGGTCCTCCGGGGCTCCATCCTTCTCCGCTGATCGGTGGAAGCAGATCCTCGTCAGAGAGGTCCTCCAGGGGTAGGGGACACTCCTCCTGAGTCGGACAGGCCTCCTCTTCTCCTTCGGGTCTTGTGGTGTGGCGAGGGGCGGGACAATCCGGTCTCCGGCACTGTCGGCATCTGGACATCCCGTCTGCATTCCCGTGTTGTACTCCCGGTCGGACCTCACACCTGAAGGCGTAGCTGGCGATGCGAGCTGCCCATCTAGCGATCATTCCTTCCGCATCCCGAAAGTTCAGTAGCCACTTGAGAGAGGCGTGGTCGGTTCGTAGTAAGAACGCTCTCCCCCACAAGAAATGTCTGAAATGGTGTATCATACTGACGACGGCCAGGAGCTCCCGCTTGGTGGTGCAGTAATTCCGCTGGGTGTCCCTCAGGGTTCTGGAAGCATAGGCGATCACCCGCTCTCGTCCGTCCTGCACTTGGGATAAGACGCCTCCCACTCCGTAGCCGCTAGCATCAGTATCTAAAATAAATTCTTGGTCCATGTCAGGGTACACCAGCAGGGGGTGCTCGGTCAGGGGTTGACGCAGCGCCTCGAACGCCTGCTGATGAGCCTCGCTCCAATGGTAGTTGACTTCCTTCTTTAACAGGTGGTTGAGGGGTCCCGCTCGGGTGGCAAAGTCAGGGATGAATCTGCGGTAGTACCCCACGAACCCAAGGAAGCTCCTTAGTTCTGTCAAGGTGGTCGGAGGAACCATTTTTGTTACAGCTTCGACCTTGGCAGGGTCGCACTGGATGCCTCGGTCGGACACGACATGGCCCAGGAAGTTGACCTGTTGTCGAAACAGCTCACACTTGGCGGGTTTCAGCTTCAGCCCGGCAGCCTGCAGTCTCCGGAACACGTCCTCGAGGTTGTCCACGGCTTCTTGGAAAGTCTTTCCAAGACAGACGACATCGTCCAAATAAATTAGACAACGCTTCCATTGGAGTCCCCTCAGTGCCAGCTCCATTAGACGTTCAAAAGTAGCCGGGGCCGTCGCCAATCCAAACGGCATCACTTTAAATTGATAGAGTCCACTACGGGTAGTGAACGCCGTCTTCTCCTTGTCCCTGTCGTCCATCTCGACCTGCCAGTAACCACTAGCCAAGTCTAGCGTCGAAAAATATCGTCCTCCTGACAAGGTATCAAAACTCTCGTCGACTCGAGGCAGGGGGTACGCATCCTTCCGGGTGACATCATTTAGACGGCGGTAGTCGACGCAAAATCTCAGTGCACCATCCTTCTTTTTCACTAGCACGATGGGAGACGACCATGGACTGTCGCTTGGCTCCACAACGTCAGCTTTCAACATCTTGTCGACCTCGTCCTCGATCAGCTCTTGTTGGTAGTACGGGGCTCTCCTCAGAGGCTGCTTGATCGGGGGGTGATCTCCCGTGTCGATGACGTGTTTCGCCAGGGACGTCCGGCCCAACCTCCCATCTGGTCCCATAAAGACCTGCTGGTGGCGTCGAAGGAGATCGCTGACGACCTCCACCTCCTTTTCCGTCAAGTTCGGATGCATTCCCTCCAGGAGCGGTTCTAAATGCTCCGGGCACTCTGGTGTCTTCGTCGACGATTCTGCGTGCATGGCGTGCACTCTGGTTTCGGGCTGCTCAGGCGTCCGGTTCCGCCACTTGGTGGAGTTTGGTGTAAGGGGCTCATGCTCCCTCCCGCTCTCCTCCCGGTACCACTGTTCCCTTTTAGGTTCATTCTGGGTTGTTTTCCCTCCATCGGGACGAAATCCCAGGTCGATCACGGCCTCTATTCCGTGAAGCTCGGCTAGGATGGTCCCCATCAGCACAGTGCAAGCTCCAGCGCCGGCGTTCAGAAGTACCACCGGTACCAGGCGTCCTCGGGGTCGTACCAGGGCTCGTCCCACTACGAGGGGGTCGTCCTCCAACGGCTCTCTTGCGGACTGCACGAGGCCGGCCTTCGGAACTCCTCCCTCACTTCCTGTCAGCTTGAGGTCCACCATCATCTCTGAAAAGGGTGGCAAGACGACCGTCTCCTCCGTCACCAGTGTGTAGACGGCGTCCTCGTGGCCCGAGCTCATCACTACGGTAGTGTCGCCCACCTGCCACTCGCCCTTACGCAGATCCAGCTGTCCCCCAATCTGTTGAAGTACATCAAGCCCCAACACTCCCGGGATCCCTAGTTTGGCTACCAGTACATCTGCCGACACGAGTCGTGTGCCCAGTAGAAGTTGAACTGTCATCTCTCCTTGAACCTGTAAGTAGTCTCCGGTTGCTGCCCGTAACCTTATTCTCGTCTGCCTTATCATTGCTTTATGTTCGTCATCCATTTGGTCGAAGAGACACTCGTCCAGAACGGTGGAAGAGGCACCCGTGTCCACCAACATACGAGTCGCCTTCCCCATAACGTGGCACGCCGCATACCACGCCAATGTGCCTCGGGCACCGGCTGACAGCGACACCACCTGGCCATTTCTGTCAATCTTAAGAGAGCTGCCACTCTCCTCAGGGACGCCGCCCTGGATAAGTACTGAGTCGTCCACCCACAGTGATGCACCACCCTGGTCCTCTCTGTCAGTCTTAAGGGAATCACTCCCCTCGGAACCGCCGCTCCGGATAAGTAATGAGTCGTCCACCAGCAATAGCTGCTGCGCTGGCCCCTTGGTCATTCCGCTCCACCGGCCCTCCGTCTCCTCTTTCACGCCCGCTTGTGGTTCAGTTGCATAGGGGGGTCCCTGCTGTTTCGCAGCCTCCAGCCTCAAGGTTGTAACCTGTTGGTTCTCCTTGCTGCTAGCAGAAACCTCGTTGATGTCTCCGTGGGTCCCCAGACGCTCCACGGCTCCATCGGTCTGCATTTCGTCGACGTCTCCGCGGGTCATTAGACGCTCCACGGCTCCATCGGTCTGCATTTCCTTGACGTCTCCGCGGGGCATTAGACGCTCCACGGCTCCATCGGTTTGCTGTACATTGGCACTCCCGTCTGTGTTGACAGGCTTGCCCTCCAAATAGTCGAGAATTCGATCCTCGAGCTCCTCCTGTGCCCATCCAGTTACTTCGGATGCACACCGGAAAAACCTATTAAAAATCTGTGAAACTAAAAATTCCCCCCTGGCAATGTGTTCTTCACGTCTTCGTCGAGCTTCTCGCCTGTGAAGCCGTGCACACACCTGCCAATGGCCCATACGGTTGGGGGCTGGTATGAGCCCTACTGGTTTTCCGACTCCTCGTCTGTCAAACTGTTCCGCTCACCAATCTCCTCGATTAGTCGACTCAAGCGCTCCTCCTTGGTCCGAGGTGGCGGCCGATCTGGACACTGGTACTTCCGATGACCCGGCTTCCCACAGTACCAACAGTCATCTGGTCCCGGCCTAGCGCTTGGTCCCTTGTTCTCAGCAGTGGCGGCCCTCGGCTTGATGGATAGCACCTGCTCACACAGCTCGATTAGTCGATCCAGCTTCCTGTCTTGGCTCTCAAAGAGCCCCTTGAAGTAGGGAAGTCTGGGTAGACCCGCTACGTTCGGCTGGTTGCTCTGCTGCCCACTGGTGGTAATCTCGCCTCCCTGCTGGTTCTTTAATAGCTGTAGGACCCGTCCTAGAGCTGGCTCGGAGTCCTCCGACTCTATGGACATCACCGGCTTCCCAGGCTTGGGTTTGACACATTCGTACTGGGTCATGAACGCTATGGCCTCCTCCATGGTCTTCATCTTCCTCATGAGCGCCATCACCTTCATGTCCCCATCTGGATGGCCCTTCCAGAAGTGGTCTAAGGCGATAGCCTCCTGAGCTGCGGAGTTCAGATCCGGATAACCACGGCCGGCCAGTCGCTGCAACTCATAGCCGTACTGCTGGGGTGTCTCTGCCTTCCTGCGGGTTCTCTGTCCCAAGGTCGCCTTGTAGGACTCCTCCTGACAGTCAGGGTCGAATCGTAGGGTCAGCTTGTCGGTCAGAACGTCGATGTCCCTCCGGTCTGCAGGACTCAGGCTGGTCAGCATTCGTCGCGCCTCTCCTGTCAAGCTCCCGGCTAAGTAGACGCCCTGTTCCCGCTTGCTCCATCCGTTGACCTCTGCGATGACGTCAAAGTGGGCCCGGTACACCGGCCACTCTATGGAAGTCCCATCGAACTTGTCAGGGGTCAGCATCTTCCGGTTCCTTCTGCCGTTCTGATTCCAGGCTGTGCTGTCCTCGGACGACGAGTCCTCCTGCCTCCGTCTCGGCCTAGGGCTTCGTCGGTGCAGCGGCGGTCCCCGCCTCGGTGGTCTCCTCCCCCGTCCTGGGTAACCATGGCTGCTGTCGGTCCCTCCATCAGATGAAGGCCCCTCATCGCCCGATGATGAGAAAGGGTGCTGTCTCCGGCCTCCCTGGGTGACTGAAATAGAAGCTGGATTTCTCCAGGAGGCTGGCTGTCTCAGTTGTCGACTGGGTGAAGACCTCCCTCTTCCGCGAACGCTGTCTTCCGCGAACCCTCCGCGAACACTGTCTTCCGCGAACCTTCCGCGAACGGACTCCTCCGCCAACAGCTCCCGAAGAAGTTCTTCCGCGAACAGGCCTCTTCCGCGAACGCCGTCTTCCGCGAGTCTTCCGCGAACGGACTCCTCCGCCAACAGCTCCCGAAGAAGTTCTTCCGCGAACAGGCCTCTTCCGCGAACGCCGTCTTCCGCGAGTCTTCCGCGAACGGGCTCGTCCGCCAAGATGTCTCGGAGACGTCCCTCCACAAAAGATGTACGTCCGCGAACGCCATCTTCCGCGAGTCTTCCGCGAACCGGCTCATCCGCGAATGGTCTTCCCCGTCTATTCTGAAAAACTGGAAAGGAAGATTGGTCGCCTGGATCACTCCTTTCGTCGAGCCGCCGTCTGGGTGAAGACTCCTCTCTTCCGCAAACACTCTCTTCCGCGAGTCGTCCTCGTCCGCGAACGTGGTCGTCCGCGAAGGGCCCTCCCCGGTCACAAGCGTCCTCGTCACCAAAGACTCCCCCTCGCCCACGAGCCCGTTCATCCACGAAGGATCCCCGGCTGCAAGCGTCCCTGTCGCCGAAGAATGCCTCTCGTCCGCGAATGTTCTCTTCCGTGAAAAGTCCTCTCCCTCTCGAGCTGCTCTCTTGGGTCGGAGCCCAAGTAACCCGTCCTCCAGTCACTCCCGTTTGTCGACTCGTCACACCAGACCGCTGCCCTGTTGCACCAGACTGCTGCTGGGACTGGTCCCAAAGCCGTCTCAATGCTGCATTCTCTGGAGGTGCCACACTTGGACTCTGCTCCGGTAGCTGTAGCCGATCCCTCCTCGCCCAGATTTCGCCGTCCTCCCCGTCCAGATTGACGTACTCCGGTCCCAGCACTCGTCGGAACTCGGGGCCCCTCCTAACGCTCTCAAGGTAGGTTGACCTCTCCCTGTCTCGATCGTGCTGCCACCCAGAGTCGTGTCTGAAAAGAAAACGGTTGTCGGGTGTCTGGCTCCGGGGTCTCTGTTGACTCGTCGACTGGCCCATGGAAGGTCTCGACCTCCCTGGTTGCTCCTCACTCGTCGAAACGTCCCGTCTACCCCTGGCTGTGAAGCTGCTCTTCCGCGAACGGTCGTCTTCCGCGAACGTTGTCTTCCGCGAACGGTCGTCGGCCTCTTCCGCCAAGGTCGTCTTCCGCGAACGGTTGTCGTCCGCGAACGTCTTCCGCGAACGGTCGTCTTCCGCGAACGTCTTCCGCGAACGGTCGTCTCCCTCTTCCGCAAAGGTCGGCTTCCGCGAACCGCTGTCTTCCTCGTCCGCAAGTGAGGCCGTCCGTGAAGAGTCTTCCTCTTCACCTCCTGTCTTCCCTGGGGCAGTTTCGTCGTTTTCGCCGGACATGAGTGATGCTGAGGTTCGTTCCCTGGCAGTAGACCCTCGGGGATCCTGGTCACGTGCGCCAAGTTGTGACGTTTGGTAATGACTTGTTTTCGGTGTGGCCCAAAAAACCTGGTTTCTCTGATCGTATAGACTTTATGTAACTCCCGCTCGTTGTGATTCGAGAGCCGTCACTAAATTGGTGTCCCCCAACGCTGGTGTATCATCACTCCGTAGCTCACCGGCTTCACTTAGGCAAGAAGCAACTCAGATGTAAATAAATTGAAGATTTATATACATCAAATCAACTTACAATTGTATGGCTGGTCACCCACGTGACGTACAAATATGAAGTTCAGACATGGAGCACTGTATGATCACATTTCAAAAATAAATAGTGCACGAGGGCACAACTAAAAAGAGTTCTTAGCCGGCGGCGTCTCTCTGTCCCTTCCCGTTGAAGTTTCCCGTCCCGTTTAGTCGAATGGTTTCTCCAGGTAGTCGGTCTAATCCCGGTTGACTCTAAGGCCCTGAAGAAGGAGTCGTCCGCACGGAGTTCGTCGAGTCCCTTGGCTGTGGCGGTGACGATCTCCCCACGGTCGATGTCGCTGTTGCAGTGCTCTCAGAGCGGCCGTCCGCTCTCCCTTATATAGCCAGGGTGGCTGCGCGCGCATCTTCGTCCGCGAACGTATCTTCCGCACTCTTCTCCACGTGGTGAAGACTGCGTCCGCGAACGGTTCTTCCGCGAAGGCTCCTCTTCCGCGAACGGTGCTTCCGCGACTGATGCTTCCGCTGACGATGCTTCCGCAATCGTGCTTCCGCGAACGGTTCTTCCGCGAACGGTGTCTTCGCAAGTGGACTTTGTAGATCACGTGACCGTTCCTAACGAACGTTTCAGCGCGGCAGTTGCATGGTTTTGTTACACCATGTATAAAAATATTAAGATAAACGACCATGTATAAAAATATTATGATAACGACCACGATCTTCCCCGACGGATAAACCGAACGTAAAACCACAGAACCACGCGTTGTTTGTTTTGCTTTGCATGTGGGCGTGTCTATGCACTGGCGCGAGTCAGGCCACCCACGACGGAGGCCAGAGGCAGTCGGCTGTAACGGCGAAGTGGTATAAAGCCATTCTTGCAGTATATGTGGATGATTATTTGACATGTTCCCCACAGCACATATGCCAGAGAACACACAAACTGCAATATCAACAAACTTAATACAATTACCGAAATTATCAAATACAAGAAAGCTCTAACACCAATATATCAACCATGGAAGTCTCTATACGCCTACACCTTCGGAATACGACTCTTCAATATAAACACCACTTTATATACCATGACCTATAAGCACAAAACGAACTTAAACAATAGGGAAAACAAAATAGCTGACATATTGATGAAATTTATACACAATAATACTACCCTGGACTGGAAACAAATTACATCGAAAACAATCTCAGATTACTACTCAAAACTAGAAAACCACAAACACACTATTACAACTAAATATGTACTAAGCCCATGGGAACAGTTATTTAGATTGAATGTAATTCATAAAAATCTCCCTAATTATATTTCGGAGACAAACTTCAAAGTTATACACAACATTGTGCCAACTAAACACTACTTCCACGCCAAGTTCCACAGCAAATATACAAAAGATCTGAAATGTAGACTATGTCATAAAAATACGGAAGACCTGGAGCATATTTTAACACGCTGTGAAAAAATAATACCAATTGTTAGATACCTCCCGACTAAGCTACAAAACAGGACAAACCTAAAACACAAAAATACTACTACAAAGGCACATAGAATACGATTTAGACTCTATGATAATAAGCATATATAGACATATAGTAATTCACAACTGGCAACAACAGACAAATCTTGATACAAATGCATGTATCTTTGTTTTCGACAAAGGCATTAATAAATATTTAAAGTAGCAATAACAAAATATAATTCATATCTATCATGCGATTTTACCAATATTATTATTTATCCACCATCAGAATAATAACAATCGGATAGAGAAAGTTACTAATTACATTCTTGAAATTAATCAACATATCTTCACCCAACAGAGAAAGAAGGATGGAGTCCACCATCATTGGGGCGTCGCTCCTGCGGGAGATGAGACACATAAAAGGAACGAAAGTGTTCTACTCCCCGGGGGCAACAGTAGGCCACCTTTTTCAATCTGTCTATACCGGTAAAATCCAGCCAGTAGGGCACGTACTTATTTTTGTGGGAATTAATAATATCGGGAGGGGGGACCCGATCCATGAAATCTTACGCCATATGGGAAACTTAATAAATACTCTAAAACAGATTACTAACATCAAATCAATCACAGTATGCTCTCTCCTACCTAGACCGATCGACTACAGAACAACAGAAGCAAAGGTAACATTATTGAATTGGGCGTTAAGGAACAAGAGTAAGGGATGGGGGGTCCACTTTAAAACGTGCTACAAAGCCTTCATGAGCGGGAAATACCCAAATCCAAACCTGTTTAGAGAACGTTACCCGGGAGGTCGAAAGGACCTACTACACTTAAACGCACAAGGGGTAGGTAAATTGAGAAACTTTTTTAAGCAAGTACTATCTAAGCTATGTGGGAAAGGATGGAACGTGGGATTAACGACACACGAACCAGTTTTCATCAACAAAAACTGATAAGTGAAAGCAACCGATGCAGATATATGCGCCCTATATGTTTTAATTGTAAATATAAGCTAAAATGCTATGACAGGACAAAAGAGTAAACGCTCTCTGGAAGTATGGTATCCCGAAGGTCTGCATGCCTCTTAGGTTGGAACATTCACACAAACGCGAGTACCCACTGATTAGTCAGAAACAGGGTTTGTCCCCAACTGCACTGTCTGGCGTTAGTAGGTGGGGAAAGCAACAAATACACCTACACACACGACACAAACTCTCCCGAAGTTGGTCCAGCCACATAGGTTGTCCCCACCTGCATTGGACTGGAGCATCCGAGGGATACAACACACATACACAAAATAAACAACCAGTACTTACCAATCCAGAGCTGGCTAGTCCAAAAGGACTGGCCAAGAGACCAGAGGGAAATGCAGTCATCCGAAAAGGTACTCTAGTATAAGATTAATTAAGGAAAATATAAAACTCTGACCAAGTAAAGATTAATATGTATTCCAAAATGAGATTGACGATATAGCGAAAACCAATTAAGGATGATGAAGCATACTGAAGGAAAACGGTGCAAAGTATAATTGCAATATCCATACACACCACTCATATAATTAGGGCTACATATTTCCCTCCTAGCCGTAATGCACATATCATCTATTGGTGTGACGAATTTGTATGGTTCCCAGTAATTCACGTGCATAGACATCTCCCGGTAATGTAGCCACATCCACAGTAAAGTTATCACACACATTTGTACACAACATACAAACAGGCTGTGTGACCTGGTAAATTTTGTACTCATATGTTGTTGAGCAGTGGTCAGTCATTGTATGCTATATTACTAAGCTAGAGTACATGCCAATAGGTGCATATATGCAGCATAGCATGTACATGTACAATTGGACAGACTATCAAGGGTGACGCTATCAATGTTATATGATTACAAAATATTCCGTCAGAGATGTCACCCATCTTTCTACACCCTACATTCAACCAATATGCTATAAACGCTGAAATATAGATATACACATAATGAAATGCATTACATACGGACATTGAGGACGATGTGTATGCCTCCTTGGTCTATTGATTATGCCACACTGTAGGCCAGTCGCCCCCTCCTTTTATACGGCCGAAAATCCCCCTGGTCGGCCTAGGCCAAAGGCACATACTTACGTCATCAGTCAGCACGAAAGGTTCAGGGGATGTCTCAAAAGCTCGAAGGGATTGTACGGTATCTCTTTATATATCATACTTACAGCTTTTTTCAACTCAATGTTAAATGTTAAATGTCTTACTTTGGTGGCCCATAGCACCTTTCTAAAGAAGAAGAAGAAGAAGAAATAAAGTTTAACGGCACTTTGGGCTCAAGAAGGCCATTTCAGTGCCAAACGAGGTTTGTTACTCTGAAATTAAACCAGTCTATATACTTGCACATTGGTTGACAGAACATGCCTCCTTCATCACCGTGTTTGTTTTTGCATTGCACAATTGTGTTGAAGGGTGTATTTTTCCACAAATCTCAAATTTGTGGAAAAATCATTAAACTCAAATTTAATGAAAATCAGTCATCAACTATGCTGTTTGGTCAGAAAGAAATGCGGTATTCATTAGCTACAGATCGGCAAAAATAGTATTTGTCTATGGCTCAGGTGTGAGGTGCTATATTTTTTACGTGAGATGTGCCACGGCTCAAGTGAGATTAGGTGTGGGTCACATGAAGGTTTCGATGATTTATTATAAATGATCATTTGTTGACGGTCTAGGGTGGATTTTACACTTGAGTTTCAACAGAACCGTTTGCTGAGTTCATCCTTTGATTTATTGCACAACAATTTTATGTGGAATTTAAAGACATTCACAGAAGTCACAGAGTGTACGTGGAACTTGTCAACGGCCAGCCCGAAAAGTTTCGATGCTTGGCACATCATTTTATATTCGCCACTTCCCTAGAATTGTGGAGTTGAGTGCTGCCATGTCCCAACGCAGAGTTACACCATTAACATAAGCTTAGGACGAAGTCCATACAAAACTGATAGAAAGGCATGACATAATCCCACCGGATAAAAGCCCACTTGTCAACTAGGACATAAATCCACTCTCAGTTATAAAGAAACGGACAGAAGCCCACTCTCAATTGACCATGACTACGACCGTGACATGACCAATCGGGATACCCAGGCTTAATTGTGGTGTGTTCATGTTGTGTATTCCGAAGCCCTTCAGAGACACGTATTGTAAGTGTTACCATTGCATGGACTTCGTTGACAATTAAATGTCCATCAATTGATGTGGACACTTGAATTGATGAATGATAAATGATGGCTTCTGAAGTCCCTCAGAAGTATGATCAGTACCAATGGCAACCTAGAGACCGTTCGTCGTGCCATTCGTCGAGAAAAACGTGGTGTTCTCCTAAAAGAACCATGGCTACCCTTCATCTTGAAGGTACCTGGACAACAACGGGTGGTGACCAGCCAAAAGACTTTCTTATCCATGACAGTGGTCCAGACTCCGCTGATAGGCTACTAGTCTTTGCGTCCGACGAGGGTTTGCGGTTACTCGTGAGGTCGTCACAGTGGCACATGGACGGTACTTATTCCATGGCTCCAAAGTTCGCCAAACAGGTCTACGTTATACATGTTCCTTTTGGTGGGTCTGCGGTTTCTTGTCTTTATGTCGTCTTGCCCGGCAAAAGCCAAGCTATCTACGAAAAAATGTTGCGGGCCATCGCAACCCAGTGTGACGTGCGCGGCTTCGGTGTCAATCCCACAACCATCATCACCGACTTCGAAATCGCAACAATCCAGGCCATCAAAATCACGTGAACACACAGGGCTGCTTCTATCATTTGACCCAGAGTACGTGGCGCAAAATTGAAGAACTTGGACTGGTATAAAAGTGATGAAAGTGTGCGAAAATTCTGTGGTATGCTCGATGGACTTGCACTACTTCCCATACAGGATGTTTCTGACGGGATTCAGCTCCTGAAAGACTCTGTTGCTGTTGGTCTTGAAGACCTTGTGAGGTACTTCGACGAAACATACGTCGGCAGATCGTTTCGTGGTATTCAGCTCCCTCCCATCCATCCAGACGGTCCACTCCCCCCACTTCGTCTCCGTCGCCGTGCCCCGCTGTACCCTCCTCAAATCTGGAACGTTCGTGAGAACGCCAAGGTAGTGACCGAACAAACAACATTTGCGAGGGCTGGAATAACGCGTTTAAAGAACTAATCGGGCACCAACACCCTGGCATCTTCACTCTTATCGAAGGCTTCCAGAGGGACTATGCACTGGTTAGCACAACTCTCCTGCAAGAACAAACTGGTGAACAACCTCGCAAGCGCCGCCGTCGCAACCTTGAAGCATTCAACACAAGACTCCAGAACCTGTGTGCCGCCCGCCAACAGGATGCAAAATCAGTCAGTGACTTCCTCAGTGGTGTTGGACAGTGTATCCGTCTTAAATGAATGTGCATGTCTTTGTGTGTGTTGATGTCAATATGTATATCTGTATGTTCTGATATGAATAAATACATATCATAGTAATCAATATGTATATCTGTATGTTCTGATATGAATAAATACATATCATATCAATTTTGTTTTAATTCGCACAACAAAAAAACTTGACTTCACCCCTAACAGGCTGGGATAAATCAATCGAGTGTGGGCTTTTTTCTGCCCCTGCTAAAGTAGTGGAAGGGCGCGAAGCGCCCCAGTGTGGGCCCTTGGGAGGACCCCCACACCCTTGGTTCGGACTCCCTGGAGTCCCTTCAAGGGGCCTTGGTTTTTTAAAGTGGTTTGGACTTGTGAGATTTTGAATTTGGACTTTGGTGGAAATGTTACCCAATGTAATAGATTTGGAAGAGTGGAGGTGTGGGAAAGGAGGGTGGGGTCTGGGTCCAGGTGGCTGTAAAATATATAAAAACAGAGAACATATTTAGTGATATGGTAAAAATTAGGGTTTGAAGTTGTCAAATATGGTAATATATACAGTTAAGATGGGTTAATTTGTATTTTTGGAATTTTTATAGTTAAATAAAATAAATTAAAAAAGATGAGTATATACATGATGAGGAATGAGTATGTACAAAATGAGGATGGAATATTTTAAGATTTTAAAATTGGTCCGTTGTCCGTACTCGTGGTCCGTGGACGGTTGGAGGGGTCAGGTCAGGATGTCCCAAGTTTGAGTGTTGTTGTGTTTTAGGTTTTGTAGACGTTTATGAGTGTTTCTGTTTCTTTGGTGAGTGAGTGTTGTTTGAATCTTTGGATGGAGTTTGTTTTGAGGTTTTGGAGGCGTGCGGTGATGGTTGGGATGTTTGCGACGTCGTGGAGTGTTGTTGTTGAGGTTGTACAGTGTAGGCGGAACGCTATTCTGATTGCAGTGTTCTGTATGACTTGTAGTCTGTTGATTTGGTGTTTTGAGGCGTTAGCTGTTAGTACGTGCCCAAACTCTAGCACAGGTCGGATGTAGGATTTGTAGAGGGATAGGAGGGTTGTGCTGTCCGCCCCAAAGTTCGATCCCCTGAGAGATTTCAGGAGGCCTAGTCTGCGGCGGGCTTTGTTAACCAGATTGTCAATATGAGGTTTTAGAGTCAGGTTTGGGTCGAAGGTGACCCCCAGTAGAGAGACAGTTTTAGAGTGATTGATCCTATCCCCGTAGAGTGTTAATTCAAAGTCGACAGCTTTAGAGGAGGTAGAGGTGGTGAAAAGGTGAGTTTTCGTGGGGTTTAGTTTTACCCTCCAGAGAGAACACCAGAGTTCGAGGTCATCCAGTGCCCTCTGGAGACGAGGAGTGGAGTAGTTAGGATTCTTATTAGATGTCCACAATGCCAGGTCGTCAGCGAATTGTGAGACCTGTATGTGGTTGTTAGGGTGGATAGGTATGTCGTTGACATACAGAATGAATAGAATAGGACTGATAACAGAACCCTGAGGAGTGCCAGCGTTTAGGGGTACAGAGTCGGAGAGCTTGTTAGTCACCCGGACAGAGATAGAGCGGTTATTCAGAAAGGAGGACAGGACACGAGTTAGGTACGTTGGTGTATTGTAGTGTAGGAGTTTGTAGCGGACTCCGTTGTGCCATACTGAGTCGAAGGCCTTTTCGACGTCTAGTAGTACGGCACTGGTGGTCCACTTTAGTGTGCTGTAGTGTTTGATTTGTGTGCCAAGTCTGTACACATGTTCGTTTGCTTCTTTATGACGCAGGTAAGCCCTTTGCCATTTGTTGATGAGTTTGTTCTGTTCTAAGTGTTGGATGAGACGTGTTGCGAGTAGTTTTTCTAGGAGTTTGCCTATACACCGGAGAATACTGATTGGCCTGTAGTTTAGTGGTATTTTGTTATCCTTGTCGGGTTTCGGGATCATTACTCCGGTGGCGTGTTTCCATGCATCCGGGAAGTACCCGGTTTCTAATGTCAAGTTGAACAGGTAGGTGATTGTCTCAACTGCAGATGGAGGTAGGTGTTTTAGAGTGTTGTATGTGATGGAATCATCGCCGGGGGCCGACTTTGATTTTGTTTTTGAGAGTTGGTCCATGAATTGTTGTGTTGTTATGTAGTTAATGGGAAGTTGGTTAGTGGTAGAGAAGTCAGGGAGGAAGACCAGGGGTTAGAGTTTATGGTGTTGTCTACAGTGTTTTGGAACCTGTTGTCGTATAGTGGACCTGTATGTGTTTGGTGGACTGTGGCTAGTGTGTCTGCAAATGTTTGGGCGGTGTCGGTTGGGTTGGTTGTGAGTGTGTTGTCTGATTTAAGTATGTGTGGCGTTGCGGTTGTTTTGGTGTATTTGTTGCCTGAGAGTTGGTTGAATAGTTTCCAGAATTTGGGAGTGTTGCGGTGTTTGTTGAGTTCCGACGTCGCATTGTGTCATTGTTCTTTTTTGTGCGTTTGTATGTCGTGTTTGATTTCTTTGGCTAGTTTGTTTATGGTGGTGTTGAGTTGTGTGTTCCAGGACTGTTGTAGTTGTCGGCGTAGTTTGCGTTTGTGTTTGATTTTTTGTATGATGGCTGTGGGAAGTGTAGATTTGTGTAGTTTGTAGGTGAGAGTGGGTGTTGCAGTGTCTAGTGCTTGGTTCATGACGTCACTTGTCCACTGAGTCAAGGAGTCGATGTTTTGTTTGATTATGACTGATAGTGGTGTTTTGTTTGCTGATTGGATGTTTGCATGTAGAGTTGTCTGGAACTTTTTCCAGTCTGTTCTGTTGTAGTTTTTGCGTTTGATTGTTGTGTTGGTGTTGGGTACATTTGTGTTGAGTGTGAGCGTGAGAGGTAGGTGATTTGTGCCGATGTCTGGGCCAACTGTTGGTGGTGTGGTGTGTTTTTTGAGTTCTGGGGTTACAATCGCCAGGTCTAGGACCTGACTGTAGTTCCCCCGGTGATATGTGGGTGTTGGAGTGTTTGTGACTGTGAGACCCAGATCTTCAACAATGTCGAAGAGTGCGTCTCCTTGTGGTGATGTTGTTGTGGAGCCGTAGAATTGGTGTTTGCAGTTTAGGTCGCCAATGAAGACAGCGTGTTTGTGGGTTGCCAATGTGTGTTCAAATATGTAGCTGTTTGGGGTGGTACTGGGTGGGTTGTAGTAGGCAACTACGGCTGTGTCTAGGTTGTTTATTTTTACTGTGATGCCGAGTGCCTGTGTGGTAGGATTTGTGTTGAAGTGTATTGTGGTGTAAGGGATGTGAGACTTGATTAGGATGGCTACACCACCCTGGTGTCGTGAGATGTCAAGTCGAGAGGCTGTGATGTAGTTTGGAATGTAGATTTTGTCTGCTGGTGATGTTTTTGTTTCATTGAGGGTGATGATGTCAGGACTGGTGTCCTGTGTGAGTACGTGTAGTTCGTGTTGACGTAGGTGGAAGCTGTCTACATTGGCGTGTGTTATGGTGAGTTTGCGAGTGTGCTGAGCGTGTCTGGTGAATGTTACTGATGTTGAGGGGAGGTGTTTGTGAATGGGATAGTGTTGTATAGGTGCTGTATGTGTGATGTTTTAGTGGGTGTCTTGAAGAGTGTAGTGATGATGGGTGCTATGATTGTTGCGACATTCTTAGGGTGTAGTGTTTGGGTCCCTAGCGCCTCATTTATTGATTGTGTGATTGCCGCAGTCAGTGTGGTGGCGATACGAACTGCGAGTGTGGGCTCTGTGGGTGGAGCTATGGCTTGTGCGTATGTGGTGCGTTTCAGGTCCACCTTTTGCATCTCTTGCTTGTAGGAGGGACATCCTCGGTAGGTAGGGGGGTGTTGTCCCTGGCAATTGGTGCAGGTGGGGGTCCTATCGGTGTTTGTGCAGTCTTTTGTTTTGTGTTCCTCACTACACTTTCGACATGCCGTATTATTTTTGCAGTTGTGTGTTGTATGTCCGAATTGCTGACATTTGTAGCACTGTTGGACGTGTCTGGGGGTGTAGTTTGGGCACCTGTACCTACGGTAGCCTAGTGTGATGCCCCCCTCTAAGTACTTTTTCTTTGTTTCTAGGTCAGGGCATTGTAGTTTGACCTTGCGTGTGTGTTTGTTTGTTTCGCTGGAGGTGAATTGTGTGCAGGTGTGTCCTGTTTCTTCTTTGATTTGGTCTGTTGTGATGTCTGTGTGTACGTTTTCGATGACTACGTAGGTGTTTGTGTTGTTGTTTTGTGTCGAGTTGCGTGTGGGGCGTACTTTTGTGTTAGGTATGAAGGTTTTGTCAAGTAGTGCAGACCTTGTCTCAAGATCGTTCGGGAAGATTAGGACAATGTCATTTTTTGTTCGAACGATCTTGTGTATGTTGAGGGACTTGAAGTGTTGTTTGAGTGTGATGGTGTTGGTTTTTTGTTTTTCAGTTAGACCCTCGATAACTAGAGGGTCGATGTGGTGTCTGGGGTGTTTGTGTGGATCTTGTGGTTTTGGTGGGTTGTTTTGCGTGGTGGTTTTGTGGTGTTTTGGGTTGTTTTGGTGTGTGGGGGTGGAGAGTTTGCGTTTCTTGGAGTGTTTTGATGTGGCTGTGGACCATGTTTCTGTTTGTGTGGGTTTGTTTGGAGGTGAGGGTGTGGGTGACAGTGTTGGTGTGTCAATGTGGACAAATGAGTGATTTGTCATTGTCAGGTTCTGGTCCAGTCTGTGTTTTTTTGTTGGAGTCCTAAGGCTGATGTTCATGTCTGAGCCGTCCATGCTGTTGTTGGGTGTAGATGTCGTGGAGAGAGGGGTCGTCGTCGTCAGGAGGGTGTCTATTAGGGTCTCCAGCCTGTCCCATAGTGTATTGTCTGCGTTCATGAGAAGGTTCAAAACCTTCTCCCTCTTACGCTGGACAGCCACCTGGGCCATGGCTTTTGAGCTGGGGGAAAGGCCCCCGTGTTAGTAAAGGGAGGGTCAAGTCGAGTGTTAGTTTACAGACAAGTAAGTGAAGTATTTTGGTGATACTCAGGGTTTTTGTAGATCTGACTGGATCCGCCGAATCCTCGTGTGTATCCGCCCTGTGCTTGTCCCCCAGTTGGGTGGCTTCCTAGTGTGAAAAGAAACAGTATTAGAAATCAATGCAGGTGAAAAATTTGATGAAATTTGTAGAATACCAGAGTGTAAACAAAGTTGAACGATAATAGGAGTGGGAAGAAAAAATTTCCCGCCAAAAGCAATCCAATCTCAATCTCAATCTCAATCTTAATGTCAATCTCAATCTCAATCAATCTCAATCTCAATCTTTCTGCCCCTGCAAAACAAGAGTGGGCTTTTATCCGGTTGGTCACTAATTGGAGGGGTGGGCTTTTGTCCGGTGGGATTATGTCCGCCCACCATTCAACATGAATTTTCAACAATAGTCACCATACTTCCCTATCATATATCATCATATTGTAACCTAGTATTGTAACTACAATATCACCTATACCATGTTCGAGTTAATCTCTATAATCAACGCTCACCAACTAATGTCACTCTTATTGTTATCATAATATGTTCCAGGTCAATGACTATTGTTATTCCAAGTACCAAAGACCAACCATCCATACAACTGTCACTTCCTAATTGTTTGTTTTAGATGTTATTGTGAGATTCATGTTCAGCCACCCTTACCATTGTCAATCACCCACAGCTTACCAATAGTTCAACTGTCACCTCTGTAATCAACCAACCATGTCCAAAATATTGTATTTAAGCATTTTCCATATTTATCAAAATAAATTTGCTAAAAAAAGCTTGCAGACGAACGAAACCATTCTGATGTTTTAAGCCCCTTAAAAGAAATATTCCAAAACAATATTATTCATAAAATGATTCCAAACTATATCACGGAAATAAACTTTAAAGTAGCTCATGAAATAATACCTACTAGAGAGTACTTTCGTAAAAAATTTGCCCATCATTTTACAAAAAATCTACAATGCAGAACATGCAATGAAGAAAGAGAAACCATAACACATATACTAACCAAATGCAAACAGATCCAGGAACTGAAAAACTACATACATACATTGCTAGCGAGTAAAATCAATACCGACTCTAAAATATGCTTGAAAGAAAATATTACATCAGAAAATGACTCTATAATCTTAAGCATATACAGGTACATAGTCATTATGACATGGCAAAAGGGATCAAATACAGACTCTACAGACATAATACACATTTTTAGAAAAGAAATTATGAAATATTACTGAAGTTGGATAACAGGTAGATAAATACTTTAAACAAGACGAGGCAAACACGGGCAAAAATAAAATTTCAGCCAGATCGGTAATAAATCGGTAATATATCGGTAACCTTTTTTTTTGACTGAAACGTATATATGTTCATATTCAACAAAGAAATCCACAAATACAATCATCAATAATACAAACAAAAAAAGTCTTATGGATATATAGCCATACAGATACAACTTCCATATATTTTGTAACCATATTACTTTGATCCAGGGCATGTCGACGACGATTCTGGGAGCGTCGCTCTTGAGAGAAATGCGACATTTGAAAGGCACTAAGGTATTCTATTCCCCCGGGGCGACGATCGGTCATATTTTCCAATTAATATATACAGATAAAATTACACCAGAAGGGAATATTATCATTTTTGTAGGTACTAACAATATTGGGAGGGGGGACCCTATTCATGAGATGCTGAGGCGTATGGGGAATTTGGTGAACCTCATTAAAGGAAAAACACGGGTAAACTCAATAACGGTTTGTGGACTCTTACCACGTCCGGTTGATTTCGAAAGTACAGAAAGTAAGGTAAAATTGTTCAACTGGGCCATAAGGAAAAAATGTAAGGAGTGGGGGGTTCATTTTAAATCATGTCATAATGCCTTTCTAACAGGATCTAATCCAAACCTACTCATGTTCCGTAAAAGGTATCCAGGGGGGAGAAGGGATTTATTACACCTAAACGCAGAAGGAGTGTGTAGACTACGAAATTTCTTCAAACAAATTTGCTCTAGTATTAACGGGAAGGGATGGAACAAGGACATGCGGGCTCAAGAGCCAATCTATTTTAACAAAAATTGGTAAGTGAATGTGAACACCCTATGTCAAATTTCACTATAACAGAGAACAGGAAGCCACAGTTATCTGGAAGTACGAAGTCCTGAAGGTCTGTAGGTCTCTGAATTGGAACACCTCATACAAAAGGCAAGTACCCGCTGATTAGTCAGAAACAGGGTTTGTCCCCAACCGCACTGTCTGGCGCTAGTAGGTGGGGAAAGCAACAAACTACACCTGCACACACCTCAAAAACTCTCCCGAAGGTGGTCTAGTCACATAGGTTGTCCCCACCTGCATTGGGCTGGAGCACCCGAAGGATACAACACACACACAAAGAAACAACAAAACAAACCAATACAGAGCTGGCCCGTTCAACAGAACTGGCCAAGAGACCGGAAGGAAGATGCAATCATCCTAACAGGTACAATAATCAAGATTAATTAAGCTGGTATTGTAATCACCTAAAGTATTCCAAAATGAGAAAGAAGATATAGAAGAAACTAATTAAGGATGATGAAGCGTGCTGAAGGAAAACGGTAAGTCCTGAAATAATTTAAGTGCGATGATGAAGACTCATGTAGGTGGTTTTAACATCCAAAAGACAAAAAAATAAAGAACGAAACAAAAAAGACGCCAATAAAGGTGTATCTACATGAGTCGGCATGAAAATGCCCCCCAATGTGGACCCGTGCTAGTAAGTCCTGAACTGAAAACCGACCACAAATTGGGGCCTAAGTTCTGAGCACATCAAAAAAATAAAAAAAAAATAAAAAAAAATTCTGACACTTTCTACATAGATGACCTGATTGAGATTCTAAAAAGAACACTGAACATCTATCCAAGAGATATAAAATACCTCATCTCCTTTGCGAGAAATCATTTCAGGGTAATATTCGAAATCGACAAACATGTCAAGCACCTCCTAGAACTGGGTAAAACAAAGGACATATCAAAAACAATAACCTTCCAACCTCCACAAGAACTGATTCAAACCTTGAGATGCTACAACGTACCTTTCGGACTCCCAGATGAAAGACTGCTACACCACCTCCTCCCCTATCTAGGAGGGATTAAATCTATGTTTAGGGGCACGCATCGAAGACTACCAGGTATTGAGGATGGCTCACGCCATATCAAATATCAAGATGAAATCAGCACCTTTCCCCCCAAATTAAAATTGACGGAAACTTAATTCTTTTGAGACGACCAGGAGAGCCAGTGCGCATGCAGTCATGCTACAAATGCGGGAGGTATGACCACCTTGCAAAAAAATGCCCGGACCAGTTCTGTAGGAAATGTGGCCACTCAGGCCACACTGACACAAGATGTGAGGAAGTGATAGAACAGTGGTCCTCCCTACCAGACTTGCCACAGCAAACAGATAAACAAAAAACACAACCAGACCAAAATGTAAATAAAAAACCCACAGAAACAATCACACAATCCCAGAATCAAAAACCAAAAACACAACACACATCAGGCACCCCTGACACGACATCTCTGGAAGAGTTCCCAGGTCTTCCTCTCTCTCCCCTACAATCACCAGAACAAACAAATAAAGTAAACAAACCAAGCTATGCTTGCATAGTAACCACACCCCCAGAAAGCTCCCTTAAAAATTCCCAGGACAAACACCTAACACCTCTAAGTAACGAACGAAAAAGACACTCTACTGAAAATTTTTACACGCCTAGATGGAAGCTATGTCATTGTCCACGAGCACGAGGCCGACAAAAAAGACAAAAATCAGACACGATCACCCAACAGAAACTTAAATCAAAAAAGAAAAAGTCGCTAAAAAACATGCCAGTGGACTTGTCTCCCCTGGTAGTCAAACTCCCACCACCTGCATCAAGTCAAACAAATAAATAACTTAAGCACATCCACAGATCAGAGCCCCAATATGGATAAATTAAACATAGCAAATCTGAATATCAATAGACGTATTAACAGGAAAAAATTTTCGATCCTAGACCTAATAAACACATATAACATTGACATATTGTTATTACAAGAAACAGGAAATATCAATACAAAAACAAAAGTAGTCTTAGAAAATCACTTCAATGGAAAATATTACACACATGTAAACAAATTCAGCAAAAAACGGGCAGGTGTTACGATGATATATAGAGCTAAAACAGGGATTAACTTCCACGATTGTAAACAACTCGACAACGACGGACGAGCTATGAGTTTAAAACTAACCTGGAATGAAAATAAACTCACAGTAGTTAATCTCTACTACCCTAACATAATACAACACCAAAGGGACTGATCATATAATCTCGACAATATACTTTAAAGATACGGACTTTATACTGGGGGGAGATTACAATTTTATTGAAAACAAAAACATGGATGTTTGCCGAAGTAGCCTTCGAGATAGAGAATATACAAAAATCATGCAACAGAACTTTGAAAACCTGAAAACCTTAACAAACACAGCAGATACTTGGAGGCAAATACACCCCAATAAGAAAGAATTCACCTTCACATGCACAAATCAAACACAATCACGATTAGATAGAATTTATATCCCAAATCATTACTTTGACAAACAAATTTCAGCGAAACACATACATGTCACTTTCTCAGATCACAACCTATTAACAATACAAATATCAAGTCCACAATGCACTAAAATAGGGAAAGGGATATGGATACACAATACCAGGACACTGGAAACACAGCCAAATCTAGATATAATAAAAAACTTATGGAATCAATGGGCAACCAATAAAGAAAATATGAATCCGATCCATTGGTGGGAAATGGGGAAGGTGAAGATTAAAAAAACCCTCATAACTTTAGCTCAATGTGAGAAAAAAACGGAGAATATTATAGAAAAACGCCTGGAAAATGAAATAAAAAAATCTCTATAATTCTACACCAAAGAACAGTATTATTGAAACTGAAATACGAATCAAACAGAAAGAACTGGACGATCTAAAATTAATAAAGCTTCAAGAAATAAAAATAAGAGCGAGGGAAGAGTATCTGGAAAAGGGAGAAAAAAAATACTGCCTACTTCTATAAAAAAACTCAAGGAGTATAACTCCAATAAAATCATATATAAAATAACAGATAATGAAAAAATCTTACAAGATAATGAAATGCACTTGTACATTAGAGAATTCTATAAAAATCTTTATACTACGGATAATATAAATGAAGCACATATAGATAACTTTTTGTCACCCATCAAACTACCAATGCTAGACGCAGAATGCTTCAAAAAAGATGAAAAATAATAAATCCCCGGGCTCCGACGGGTTAACAAAGGAATTCTATCTGTAATGCTGGGAGATTATAGGGAAAGATTTAACCGAAGTATTAAATAATTGCTTTTTATCCGGGGAAATGGGAGAGACTATGAAACAGGGGATTATGAAACTAATGAAAATATAAAAAATTGGAGACCAATAAGCTCACTAAATATCGACTACAAAATCTTAAGTAAAATCATGGCACTAAGATTATCGAAATATATGGATAGGGTCATACATTACAACCAAGCCTGTGGGGTAAAGGGGAGGGATATTTCTGACCATCTTTACCTAATAAAATACCTTAAAGAATATATTCTGGATGAAAAAAAACCCCAGGAAGGCATATATCTATTGAGACTGGATCAAGAAAAGATGGGAACTGGAAATGATTTCATTAGATGGGTTAAAACAATGTATTATACAATCTACTCTAATATT
This sequence comes from Terebella lapidaria, assembly GCA_949152475.1. Taxonomy (NCBI): domain Eukaryota; kingdom Metazoa; phylum Annelida; class Polychaeta; order Terebellida; family Terebellidae; genus Terebella; species Terebella lapidaria. The sequence goes on along the minus strand of OX424563.1, from coordinate 17,549,329 downwards.
ATGATCAATGGTAATTTATCTGATAAATTTCCTGTGACTAGGGGTATGAGGCATGGGTGTCCCCTCTCAATGTTACTATTTGTTATTGGTCTAGAACCATTTTTAGAAAAATTAGGAATGACCACCAGTATTAAAGGCTATAAACTACCAGACGGAACAGTATTAAAATTAATCTGCTTTGCAGATGACGTTACATTATTAATACAAAATCAAAGGGAAATTTCGAAAATATTTGAAATATTCAAAGAAAACGGGAAAATAATTATCCGGGGCAAAAATAAATGAAACAAAAACAGAGATTACGCATATCGGGAATAAGTATAATAATGAACTACTGGGGGACTGGAAGTGGTATTATAAAGATGAAATGAAATTATTAGGCATAGTATGGGGACACGAACAAAAAACAATTAAATTAAACATCGATAAAAAAAATAGATATTATAGAAGTAGAAGTCAATCGACTGAAGGGGCGCCAATTAACCATCTATGGGAGAGCAAACATGATAAATACGCTATTTATTAGTAAAATTTTATATATAGTTCGTTTTGTAACCATAACAAATAAACAAATAAAGAGGCTAAATCGTATTCTATTTTTATTTTTATGGGGGACAAAAACATTTGAACCATTATCAAGACAATCTTGCTATAAAAACACCAATGAAGGGGAACTACACATACAATATATCAACAAACTGAATACAATAACCGAAATCATCAAATACAAGAAAGCTCTAACACCAGTTTATCAACCATGGAAATCAGTGTACGCCTACACCTTTGGAATACGATTCTTCAATATAAACACCACTCTATACACCATGACCTACAAACACAAAACAAACTTAAACAATAAGGAAAATAAAATAGCAGACACATTGATGAACTTTATAAATAATAATAATACTCTGGATTGGGAACAAATTACATCGAACACAATCTCAGATTACTACCTAAAACTAGAAAATCACAAACATGCTATTACAACTAAATATGTACTGAGCCCTTGGGGACTTTTGTTCGGACTAAATGTAATTCATAAAAATCTCCCAATTCATATATCGGAAACCAATTTCAGAGTAATACATAACATTATACCAACTAAACACTACTTCCATGCGAAATTCCACAGTAAATTTACAAAAGATATGAAATGCAGACTATGTCACAAAAATACTGAAGACCTTGGTCATGTTTTAACACGCTGTGCAAAAATAGTACCTTTTATCAGATACATTTCCACCAAACTAAAAGACAGCACAAACCTAATATACAAAATACTATTACAAACACCCATAGAATATAATTTGACTCTATGATAATAAGCATATATAGACATATAGCGATTACAAACTGGCAACAACAGAACAATCTTGAAACAAACACATATATCTTTATCTTCGACAAAGACATAGATAAATATTTAAAGCAGAATTAACGAACTACGGTTCAAACCACGTTACCATGCAACAATCTAAATACCACACAGGTATGAAAATCATCCGATAAATAAAAATCGGCTAGAGAAAGATACCAACTAAGATTTTGAAATTAATAGGTATGATTTCCCTCAACAGAGACAGAAGGATGGGATCCACCATTATTGGGGCGTCGCTCCTGCGGGAGGTGAGACATATCAAAGGAACAAAAGTTTTCTATTCCCCGGGGGCTACAGTAGGTCACCTATTTCAATCCGTCTATACCGGAAAAATCCAGCCAGTGGGTCACACTCTCATATTTGTGGGAACGAACAACATCGGGAGGGGGGACCCTATATATGAAATCTTACGTGATATGGGAAATTTAATAAACACTCTAAAACATAGTATAAACGTAGGATCCATTACAGTATGCTCTCTTCTACCCAGACTGATTGGCTTCAAAACAACAGAATCCAAGGTAAAATTATTAAATTGGGCGCTAAGGAAGAAAAGTAAGGGATGGGGGGTAAACTTCAAATCATGTTACAAAGCCTTTATGAGTGGGAAACACCCGAATCCAAGCCTGTATCGGAAACGTTATCCAGGAGGACGAACAGATCTACTACATTTAAATGCACAAGGGGTATGTAAACTTAGCAATTTCTTTAAACAAATGTTATCTAAAATATGTGGGAAAGGATGGAAATTTAAAAAAAAAAAAAAGACGGTCAGTCAAGCACAAACCCAAAACCAAAATGAAAGTAGAAAACAAAATACTTCGGGTACACCTGACACAACCTCGCTTGAGGAGTTTCCAGGTCTCCCCCTATCCCCAGTACAGACCCCAGAACAGGCAGGCAAAAATAAACCAAGCAATGCGAACGTAGTTACCACCCCCCAGAGATTTCTTTCAACACCTCAAAAAACAATACCAAAACACCCCCAAAAGAAACTAGGAAGAGACATTCCACGGCAAATCCCACGCGCCTTGACGGCAGTTATGTCGTAGTGCATGAACAGGAGGTAGAAAAGGGAAATCTGAAACAGAACACTACAACCCAACAAAAAGGAAATTCAAAAAAGAAAAAGTCCCTAAAAAACGTCCCAGTGGAACTGCTCCCACTGGTGGTTAAACTCCCAGGACCACAATCAAGTCAAACAGATAAATAATTAACCATTATCAAAATATCAGTCCTCCATATGGACAAACTGAACATAGCAACATTAAATATTAACAGACGTATAAACAGAGAAATCTTTTCAATTCCAGACATTATAAGCTCAAGAAATATTGATATACTGCTATTACAGGAGACGGGAAATATAAGCACTAAAACAAAGGTCGTCTTAGAAAATCACTTCAATGGAAAAGAAACTGAATACACATACAAACAAGCTTAACAAGAAAAAGGCAGGGGTCACTATAATATACAAATCCAAAACGGGGATTTGTAAAACAAATACAACTGATACCTGGAGGGAACTTAACCCAAATAAAAAAGAATTCACCTTTACATGCACTAACCACACACAATCACGTCTAGATAGAATTTACATCCCGAACAACTATTTTGATAAAAATATACTAGCCAAACATATACCTATAACTTTTTCAGATCATAATTCACTATACATCCAAATATCAAGCCCACAGGTAACAAATATTGGGAAGGGGATATGGATGCACAATACCCGTACATTAAACAAAGTTCCAATATAAATATAATACGAAATATATGGGGACAATGGGCCGAACATAAAGAAAGCATGAATCCAATGGAGTGGTGGGAAAGGAGTAAAGTGAAAATCAAGAAGACCTTAATAACCTTAGCCAAAAGCGATACAAATATGGATAACTTAATGGAGAAACGACTCAAAGATGAAATTAAAAACCTATACAACTTAACGCCCAGAGACACTCTATAGAAAATGAAATTTGGACTAAAAAGAAAGAACAATGAAAATGTCCATCACATAAAGTTAGAAGGAATAAAGATAAGAGCGAGGCAGGAATACTTGGAGAAGGGAAAAAAACACCGCATATTTCTACAAACAACTAAAGGAATACAATTCACATAAAATTATATACAAAATTAAAGATGGAGAAAAAATTTTGACTCATAAAGAAATGCATACCTATATCAGAGATTTCTATAAAAAAACGAAAACATAGACAAATTTCTATCCACTATCGAACTACCGCAGCTAGATCGGGAATCTCAAGAAAACCTAGGAAGACTAATTTCTTTAAAAGAATGCTATAATGCGCTAAATAAAATGAAAAACAACAAATCCCCAGGCTCGGATGGCTTAACAAAAGAATTCTACATACAATGCTGGGATTTTATAGGGAGAGATTTAACTGAAACCCTAAATAATTGTTTTTTCTCCGGGGAAATGAGTCAATCCATGCAATAGGGAATCGTCAAGTTAATGTTCAAGAAGGGAGATCCGGAAAACATAAAGAATTGAAGATCAATAAGCCTACTAAACGTTGATTATAAGATATTAAGTAAGGTAAAGGCAACAAGACTGTCAACATACATGGAGAAGATCCTACACCATAATCAAGCATGTGGAGTGAAGGGAAGGGATATATCTGACCATCTATACTTAATCCAATATTTGAGAGAATACATTCTAGACACAAAAAATTCAAGGGAGGGTATATATTTACTAGGACTAGACCAGGAGAAAGCTTTTGATAGGGACGAACTTAACTATATTTCCAAAGTGTTGGAAAAAATGGGGGCGGGGGAAGATTTCATGAAATGGGTTAAAACTATGTATAACTCAAAATACTCAAACGTTATGATCAATGGAAATTTATCTGAAAAGTTCTACGTAACCAGGGGAATGAGGCAGGGATGTCCGCTTTCAATGCTGCTGTTTGTTATCGGTTTAAAACCTTTTCTAGAAAAATTAAGAAAAACGACTAGCATAAAGGGATACAAACTACCAGATGGAACTGTGTTAAAACTGATCTGCTTTGCAGATGATATTACCCTACTCATACAAAATCATATGGAAATTTCAACTACTCTTCAACTGTTTAGGGAATATGGGGAAATATCAGGGGCAAAAATCAATGAAAATTAAGACGGAAATAACACATATCGGACAAAATTATAACTGAGAATTACTGGGGGACTGGAAATGGTTTCATAAAGACGAGATGAAACTACTGGGTATAATATGGGGCAACCACCAAAAGACAATCAAGGGAAATATAGACAAAAAAATAGAAATTATAGAAAACGAAATGAACAGACTAAAGGGTCGACAGCTGACAATCTATGGTCGGGCAAACATAATAAATACATTACTCATCAGTGAAATCCTATATATAATACGATTTGTGACCATAACAAATAAACAAGTAACAAGATTAAACAGAATTTTATTCCTTTCCCTATGGGGGACAAAAACATTCGAACCACTGTCTAGACAATCCTGCTACAAGAAAATAAATGAGGGGGGTTTAAACATACAGGATGTCAACAAATTAAACACCATTACTGAAATTATTAAATATAAAAAAACTTTGATCCCAGACTACAAACCATGGAAATCGATATACGCCTACACCTTCGGGATACGCTTCTTCAACACAAACCCAACCTTATATAATATGAGCTACAAACATAAAACGCACTTGAACAATAAAGAAAATAATATAGCAAACACAATACTAAACTTCATTAAAAACGACACGACAATGGAGTGGAAAAAGGTAACACCGAAAAATATTTCTGAATACTACCTAAAGGCACAGCATCATAAGCATACCATAACTAACAAACATGTACTAAGTCCCTGGAAACAGCTATTTGAATTAAATATAGTCCACAAAAATCTTCCAAATTTTATATCAGAAATACATTTCAAAGTGATACATAACATTGTACCAACAAAGCGATATTTCCATAATAAATTCCATAGTAAATATACAAAAGACTTGAAATGCAGAATATGTCATCAGCAAAACGAAGATCTCCCACACATTTTACCACAATGTCAAAACATAAAACCTCTTCGCAGATATATCTCAACCAAGCTAAGTGACAAAACACACTTAATAGACAAAATCTTATTACATAAACATATTGAAAATAGATCGGATTCCGCGGTAATAAGCATATACAGATATCTAGTAATTAGCGGATGGCAACAACACAAAATTTTTGACTCAAACGTATATATTTTCATCTTCAACAAAGAAATCAACAAATAAAATCACCAATAATACAGACACAAAAAATCTCAACCCGTAACATAATCACACAGATACAGCCTTCATATATTTTGTGATAATACTACTTTGGATCCAGGACATGCTGACGACGATACTGGGAGCATCGCTCCTGAGGGAGATGCGCCATTTGAAAGGTACCAAGGTTTTCTACTCCCCGGGGGCGACGATCGGCCATATCTTTCAACTACTATATACGGATAAAATATCACCAGAAGGAAATACTATCATCTTTGTAGGCACAAACAATGTTGGGAGGGGGGACCCTATTCATGAGACATTGAGGCACATGGGAAATTTAGTAAACCTTCTTAAAGGGAAAACGCAGGTAACGTCAATAACTATTTGTGCACTCCTACCACGTCCCATCGATTTTGAGAGCACAGAAAGCAAAAGTCAAACGGTGTAACTGCGCCCTAAGGGAAAAATGTAAAATATGGGGGGTTCATTTCAAATCATGCCATAATTCCTTTCTGACAGGATGCAATCTTACGAACCAACCTATATCAACAAAAATTGGTGAGTAATATAAATACCTGTTTATCAAATCTTATTATACCAGAAGAAGAAGAAAGAATAAAGCTTAACGGCACTTTGGGCTCAAGACTTATTATACCAGAGGACAAGAAGCCACAGTAATCTGGAAGTACGGAGTCCGGAAGGTCTGTAGGTCTCTGAGTTGGAACACCTCATACAAAATGCAAGTACCCGCTGATTAGTCAGAAACAGGGTTTGTCCCCAACCGCACTGTCTGGTGCTAGTAGGTGGGGAAAGCAACAAACCTCAAAAACTCACCTCAAAAACTCTCCCGAAGGTGGTCCAGTCACATAGGTTGTCCCCACCTGCATTGGGCTGGAGCACCCAAGGGATACAACATACACACACAAAGAAACAACAAAACAAACCAATCCAGAGCTGGCCTGTTCGACAGAACTGGCCAAGAGACCGGAAGGAAAATGCAATCATCCAAAAAGGTACTAAAGTTAAGATTAATTAAGGTTAATTAAGTATATATTGAACATTTATTTAAGCACAGGAAAATAAATGGTTAAATTGGTAAATGTCTTCCAAATCATAATCAATGATGAATAATTAAATAAACCTAGGATGATGAAGCGTACTGAAAGATCACGGTAAGTCCTAAAAGTTCTATAAGCGCAATGATGAAGGCCCATAAGGATGGTTTTTAAATGAAATAAAAGAAAAACAAAAAAAGTAATAGAAAAAAGATACCAATCAATGTGTATCCTGACATGGGCCGGCATGTGAATGCCCCCCACTGTGGTACCGTGTGAGTAGATGCTATTGCACTGAAAACTTGCCACATCTGTAGGGACTAAGTTCTAAGCGCAAAAAAAACGCGTTAGACATACTCTACAATATCCTGTTGTTATTCTACTAAGACAATACCAAATAATTATTCACCACAGCAAAAATCTCAGAAAAACTCAACAATATCACAATCAGGACTCAATGCAGCAAACAAATCTCAGGAAATTTTAAACCAAGCAGCAAGGTACCAACTCAACTACAGGAACACTGGGAACCACCCACTACTCAGGACTAAGTAATAATCCAATTCGCTATCAACCTTCCAACAACTCAAACCGCCATTAGCTTCATAACGATCAATCATAGCATAGGGCTGTCCAGCTTGGCCAAACCCTCATCACTTTCCCAGCAGGACTAGGTACCAGTCAAAATGCAGCTCCGTAACAGAAAAGTTCTTAAAAAACTGGAACCTAAACCTAAACCCCCACGGAAAAGTAAAACCGACTCCACTCAATCAGACACTATCATTCCTTTCATTCTGCACTCACATGTCCCGGCACCTACCATCCACGTACTAGACACCCCGCTGAGACCTCTAGGGGAGCTTCCGGATCATCTCCGCCAGCATATCGCAAAAGCTCGCGTCTTCGTGTTTAAAGCGCTCACTCTTTAACTTAAAATCACTAATCTAGACCAAATCATGGAGGTCATGGAACCTTCCAACATAAACTTTGACATCTTCAGCATCCAATCAGACATTGCGGAAACACACTTCCCCCTTCTGGCTCAACTCCACTACCAATTCCGTCTAGGTCGACAACAATTCCTTACCAGGATCATTGCTTTACAAAGCAAACCATCTTATGGACCAATTTTATTGCTATTCGGTTACTAATCTCCATCCCTCTTTGGTCATTCAATGGGCTCTCCATACAGCCCACCAGTTATTTAAAACGGAATCATTCCAACAATATTTAAAATCTCAATCAGCAACTGGCTCAATATCTCCTGGAGTATCACTATCCTAAAAAAGAAGAACAACAACAAATCCTAGCAGATCTAATCTCAACCATTAAACCGGATTCCAAACCAACAACTCCTCAAACACAAAAACCTCAAACTACCCCTCAACCATGTTCTCAACTCACCTCTAACTCAACGGACCAATTTGTCCTCCCTAAACGAACCTATCGACAAACGACTCTCACACCTAAATGTCATCAAAGTTCAAAACCAGGTCTGCCCCTTGTCAGCTTACCCTCAACGTCCCCTACATGAACCTCTTTTTTTCACACGTGAAAAGCATTCCCATTCCTCCGCAAAATTCTTCACAAACTCAAAAAAATCAACAAAGTTAACTTCAAAACTAGACTTCACCAACCTTCGAATCAACTAACTAATCAGAGCAAACGATTGTCCAGCACGGCAAACCCCATTTGCTCATCTAAACAAACTAATAATCTAAACCCTAAACCGCAACCTAAACATTCATTCATGTACCAGAGCAAACGGGTGTCCAGTACGGCAAACCCCATTTGCTCCCTTAAACGAAGTAAGAACCTAAACCCTAAAACTTAACCCCAACAATTGTTCACCACTTAGAGCAACCGGGTGACCAGTACGGCAAACCCTACTTGCTCTTCTGATCAATCTAAAATCCCAAACCCCAAAACCCAACCTTAACGCTTGCTCACCAAGCACAACCCTCAACCCACCATATATATAGGAGACTCAGTGCCAAACGAGAATATAAAAGTAGTATCAAGAATGGCAGGAGTTGATGAGGATTGGCATTTACCCTTGTCACTGACAAGATTAATTTTGTTTTGATTGGAAACATCTGGAGTAGGAGGTATGACGTCAAGATCATCCTCTTCATAGCTGAGGAGATCCATGACCTCAGTCTCCCCCTCCAGAATGTTCCGTTTGACTAGATTTTCAGTCACCTGTCTAGATGACTGATTATTTGAAGGTGGTATGACATTTCGTTCTAGCTGTTTTTAGTCAACTGTCTAGATGACTGATTATTTGAAGGTGGTATGACATTTCGTTCTAGCTGTTTCAAAACTGGTTTTGACTTTGATGGTTTCGGTGCTGGAGTGTTTGTAGCTGTAGACGAGGCAACCTTGGGTTTGGGGGCTGGCTTAGGTGGAACCTTTGGAGTAGCTCCACCCAAGAAGTGCTCCATCTGACAACCAACCGAAGCATACGTTCTTTTGGTTACAGTGGCATAACTGGGTTGACTTCCCGAGAGAGAAGATAGGGATTCCAATATCTTCCTCGCCACTGGGAAGGAACAATTCCTTTCTGCTTTGAACTTCTGCACTTTTTTTCACAGGACCACATGGGACAACCCTTTGAGGAAGCCATGTGTTCACCCTTACAGTTAGCACACTGGACTTGCTGTTGGCAGGTGGGGAAAGCAAGCAAAAGTACACCTGCATACACCACAAAAACTCTCCCGAAGATGGTCTAGTCACATAGGTTGTCCCCACCTGCATAGGGCTGGAGCATCTGAAGGAAACAACACACACTTGCAAAGGTAAACAACACAAACAAACCAACGAAGAGCTGGCTGGTTCAGTAGAACTAGCTAAGAAGAAGAAGAAGGAATAAAGCATCACGGCACTTTGGGCTCAAGAAGGCCATTTCAGTGCCAAACAAGGATATAAAGTAGTATCAAGAATGATAAAACCGCAAGTTCTACAATTAAAAATTTGTAGTGAACAGTAAAAGCTTACAAGGTTAGTGGTGAAGAATTGATGACTAGATCTAGACTCAAAGGAGTTGACTAGAATTTATATGTCTAAAAATAACATATTCCCCAATTTCCCAAAGGAAATTGAAGATTTTATAAATATTAAAATCCTTGAAAAGTTTGTAATGGACTGACACTTGTAGAACATGCGATGAGTGTCAACCAAATCTTGACAATGTACCAGGACATGTCCAACGGTCAGCTACTCACGACAGGACACACACACATGGGCCTCCTCCCCACGGAGCAAGTAACCCTGAGTAAGGTTTGTATACCCTATACGAGCCCGTGACATGACCACTTCATTACGCCTTGTTATATACCTGCTCATCCCAGAATGACAAGTACGTGTGGATGAGCAGCTTGAATTCAGAATGTGGCACCCTGGAAGATCTGACGTCCAGATCAAGAGCTGCTCTGGCATCCTTGTCAACACGCTCATTTCCAGGTATGTCCACATGACTGGGTACTAAAAAAAACGACAACTTTATGCATTTGAAATATATGGTAGGTTCAGTTAAAATATCCAGAAATAACGGATGCCCATATTACTTTTCTCTATAGCCTGCAGGGCCGACAGAGAATCTGAGCAGATGACAAAGCCTATTTCTCCTGACCGGCGGATATGGGACAGTGCTAATAGTATAGCTTTCAGTTCTGCTGTGTACACTGAACACACATCAGGGAATGAATGAATGAATAAAGTTCAACGGCACTTTGGGCTCAAAAAGGCCATTTCAGTGGCGAACAAGATTGTAAAACACATAAGTTGTCCCCACCTGCATAGGGCTGGAGAAGAAGAAGAAGAAGAAATAAAGCTTAACGGCACTTTGGGCTCAAGAAGGCCATTTCAGTGCCAAACAAGGATATAAAAGTAGTATCAAGAATGATAAAACCACAAGTTATGCAATTAAAAATTTGTAGTGAACAGTAAAACCTTACAAAGTTAGTGGTGAAAAAATAATGACTAGATCTAGACCCAAAGGCATTGACTAGAATTTATTTGTCTAAAAATAGAAATATACCCCAATTTCCCGAAGGAAATTGAGGATTTTATAAATATTAATATCGTTAAAAACATCATGCATTGACTGACACTCGTAAAACAAACGACGAGTGTCAGCCAAATCTTGACAATGTACCAGGATATGTTCAACGGTCAGCCACTCTCGACAGGGCACACACACAGGGGCCTCCTCCCCACGGAGCAGGTAACCCTGAGTAAGGTATGTATGCCCTATACGAGCCCGTGACATGACCAGTTGATCACGCCTGGACATTTCGTTCATTGGGGTACAACAACCAATCGTTGGTTTGACTTTGTGTAATTTGTTATCAACCTGCTCATCCCAGAATGACTGCCATTCTGCGTACAAGTACGTGTGGATGAACAGCTTGAAATCAGAATGTGGCACCCTGGAAAATGTGACGTCCAGATCAAGAGCTGCCCTGGCAGCCTTGTCGGCACGTTCATTCCCAGGAATGTCCACATGACTGGGTACCCAACAAAATACCACAACTTTATGCATTTGAAAAGTACGTTGATGTTCAGTTAAAATATCCAAAAGTAGAGGATGGTCAATATTACGATTCTCTATGGCTTGAAGGGCTGATAGAGAATCTGAACAAATGACAAAACCCAGTTCTCCGGACCGGCGGATGTGGGACAGTGCTAACAGTATTGCTTTCAACTCCGCTGTGTACACTGAACACACATCAGGGAGACGTTGTTTGTATGTTCTCCCTGAGGTGACAGCAGCACAGCCTACTTTATTACCATCCTTAGAACCATCAGTATAGATAAACTTAAAATTTGGATAATTTAACTGAACATCACTAAAACTACTGTGAAAATCCAAAGGGTTGATGGTAGACTTCTTCCCAATCCTGAGAGAGAAGTCAGTTATGGGAGTTTTCAATTCCCATGGTGGAACCTTTGAAATTTTTGACTCGGCTATTGTGTTCAAGTCAATGTTTAAATCCGCCAATAGATGTTTCATGCGAATACCAAAGGCTCAAAAAGGCCATTTCAGTGGCGAACCAGATTGTAAAATAAAAATGAATAATGTTAATACCATAGGTTCGAGTTTAAATTCTGTAATAAAGGGTAAAAACTACGAGGCAGCTCGTGAAATTATTGAATGACTAGAAACATATTCAATGACTAGCATAATAGACTACATGTCTAGCAATAAAATATAATCCAATTTCCCGAAAAAAAATTGACAATCCCGAAGGAAATTGAGGATTTTATAAATTTCCCAAATTTTAATTGTAAATTTGCCGTTTATTGTTATTACTCACCTCTAAACTACTACATGCTCCTTTTCGATCCTTTGGATCGTTCTGGATAGAAATTCGCGTACTGAAAGCAAGGCACGATCGTCTGCCTGCATGACTCGAGCGCTCCTTTTGCCGCCAAAACCGCCGCGCATATGCGCGCGCAGCTGCGCAGAAGCTTCACTTTTCTGTCCAAAAAACGACAAAAGGAAGCCCCTAGCACACAACTGGCGGGGATGGATGGGAGGGCCTTTACTGTAGTAGTTTAGAGGTGAGTAATAACAATAAACGGCAAATTTACAATTAAAATTTGGGAAGTTTATTTTATACATCACCAATCTAAACTACTACATGCTCCTTAGAATCAAAGGATAGGCGGTGGAGCAGTAGTGCTAGAGAGTCATGAAAACAGACGATAGTCTTGATTTCAAGCGAATCGCTAAAATGCTACATTTTCGATATATCTTTAGTAATATAATAAAGATACTCACCTAGCGGTGTGATCGCTTGCCTCCGACATGCACGAATTTCTTCTTCACCCATCGGTGGAACACGGAACTCTACTTGAGACCGTAACATAAAGAACTCAAACACAAACACAAAGTGTTGCTTATATACACGTGCACGTTAAAACCAAGACTTTTCTGTCCAGCTGGTTCAAACAACAGCTTGCGCTACGACCAGAGGACCCAGTCTAAATCTGGACGACTGGTCCTGAAGTTCGGCAGCATTGGACAGATAGAACCCGATGAATGTCGTAGAATTAGTCCACATTCCAGCCCTCACGATATATTCCAACGGAATATTCGACCTGGCCGCCAAAGACATCGAGATGTGTCGGATTTGGTGGGACGATATTTTGTAAGTGACTCGATCGTCAGCACCTGACTCCGCATAGACAGTCCTCACTACAACCTTCACCCATCGGGATAGTGTAGCTGTGGAGATATCCGTAGCCCTATTAGGCTGATAGGAAATAAATAATCGATCTTTCCTGATCGATCTGGTACGATCGATGTAGATTTTCAGCGCTCTTACCGGGCACAATAGAGCGTCCGGCTCATTCCGTCCTACGTAACCGCCCAGTGACGGAATTACGATAGGGGAGAACGCTTTCCCGCCCTCAACTGCAGCACGTGTTTTAGGCATAAAATCACGTACTGGGTATAAGGAAACGGACCCATCCGCGCCAAATGCGACTCGCGATACGTCGATCGCCGCGACATCTGAGCGTCTTCGACCACTTGCTAGCATAACTAGCAAGAAAGTCTTAAGAGTTAACCTCTGCAAGGAAACTTCCTTGAGAGGCTCCCAAGGTGCTTTAGTAAGACAATATAGCACAAAAGCCATGTCCCAATCCGGTAGAGTAGGAACTCCGCGTGGCCTTTGCGTCCTAAAGGACGCCAAGAGATCAGCAAGGATACGATTATTAGTTAAATCGATCCCCCTAGCACGGAATACAGTGCCCAGCATGGACCTGTATCCCTCGATCGTAGTAGGCTTCAAATTAAGCCTATCAAAGAGATAGCAGAGAAAGTCTAGCACTGCATTCAGAGGGGCAGAGAGCGGATCAATGCGCCTTCCGTTACACCAACATACGAATACTCTCCATTTAGCCTCATACATTTTAGAGGAGGATCTCCTATTCTTTCTCGCGAGATGTACGGACACCTGCTGAGAAAATCCTGCCTCCTGGAAGGATCGCTCGATAGCCTCCACACGTGTAATTTGAGCACGTGGACGGAATCGTGAAATATATCCCGCCCCGGTTGCTTCAGCAACCTGTCCTCGATCGGGAGAACCCGTGGTACATCGATCAGGAGGGACAGTAGCAGGGGGAACCACGCCTGCATCGGCCAGCATGGCGCCACCAACAGAATCTCGCACTGAGACCTGGCTACTTTGTGCAGCACTTCTGTTAGGAACCGAGTTGGCGGGTACGCATACCCGAACATCCCGTCCCACGACTGAGACATCGCGTCCACAGCCAGTGCCTCGCTCTCTGGCAGAGGTGAGAAGTAGACCGGGAGCTTGTGATTCCGAGAGGTTGCGAACAGGTCTATGTTCGGTGTCCCGAACGCCTGACAAACGCGCCGAAACACCCCCGGATGCAGACTCCACTCCGTGCCTATGATTTTGTCCGGTCTCGACAGAGCGTCCGCTAGGACATTCCTGTGACCCGGCAGGTGCCTCGCCCTGATAAACAGACGGTACTTGAAGGCAAACCTGATCAGACACTCGGCCTCCAAACAAAGCTGACCCGACCGAGTTCCACCTTGTTTGTTTATGTGCGCCACTACTGTGCTGTTGTCTGTGAAGACCAACCACTTCGTCCCTGGGGGACTCTGAGGCCCCCAGATCTCGAACGCACGTCTCACCGCTCGCAGCTCTAGGACATTGATGTGCAACGCCCTCTCGCTCGTGTTCCACCCAGCAGAGAGTTCGTGCTCGTCCATATGAGCTCCCCAAGCCAACTCTGACGCATCGGTGAAGAAGGTCCGATCGGGCAGATACTCCGCCAGTGGCATCCCTCGGAAAAGATTCCGATGGTCCCGCCACCAATGCATTGCTTCCCGAGCACGATCGTCCACCGATACGACCTGGTCTAGTCGATCGGTGAGGATCCGCCATTGCAACGCTAGACACCATTGAATGGGTCTGAGGAAGCACCTGCCGAACGGCACCTGTTTCTCCATCGACGCCAACAGACCGATGATGGACAGAAACTGTCGAGCTGTGATCGACGACTGCGTCAGCGCGACCTCCATCGCCGCAATCGCCTTGAGAACTCTCTTCCGCGGAGGAAGAGCTACTCCTCGCTCTAGATCGTAATCTACCCCGACATACTCGAACCTCTGTGTCGGGGACAGATGAGACTTCGCCCAATTGGGGAGGTGAAAAGATTCCGATGGTCCCGCCACCAATGCATTGCTTCCCGAGCACGATCGTCCACCGATACGACCTGGTCTAGTCGATCGGTGAGGATCCGCCATTGCAACGCTAGACACCATTGAATGGGTCTGAGGAAGCACCTGCCGAACGGCACCTGTTTCTCCATCGACGCCAACAGACCGATGATGGACAGAAACTGTCGAGCTGTGATCGACGACTGCGTCAGCGCGACCTCCATCGCCGCAATCGCCTTGAGAACTCTCTTCCGCGGAGGAAGAGCTACTCCTCGCTCTAGATCGTAATCTACCCCGACATACTCGAACCTCTGTGTCGGGGACAGATGAGACTTCGCCCAATTGGGGATCCAGCCGAGGCTGGTCGCCAACCTGAGGACGAACCCGGATTGCTCTATAGCCTGAGACGGGGAGTCGGCTATGATTAGCCAATCGTCAATATAATGGTGGAATTGAATTCCAACCGATCGAAACCTGGCTGCCATCGTATTTACGATACGGGTGAACACGTAAGGGGCGGTGGCTACTCCAAAAGGAAGTACCCTGAACTGATACACCGAACCTTCGAAGGCGAACTTGAGGTATCGCCGATCGGCTGGGTGTATTGGCACATGTAAGTACGCGTCCTTGACGTCGATACTGACTGCCCACTTCCCCTTGGACAGAGCTTTCTGGACGGAAAGCGCCGACTCCATCTTGAACCTGGGTATGATCAGGAATTCGTTGAGGTTTGACAGATCGAAAACGGGACGCCACCCGCCTGTCTTTTTCGGCACTAGGAAGATGAGAGAATAGAATCCTCTCTCGTCCTTGACCACCTCGATCGCACGTTTCTCTAGCAACTGCTGCACCTCGTGCTGCAGAAGCTGAAACTTTTCCCGATCGCCGGGCACAGGGAAGAACCACGCTTTGGGTCTGATCGGTGGTTTTCCAGCCTCCCATCTGAAGGTGAGACCGAACTTCACCCATGCCACGACTGAATTGTCTGACGACGCCAGATCGCTCCAGTTCTGGACGAACTGAGCCAGACGTCCCCCGACTGGACCAGGTTGTGGAAGATCGAATTCCGACAGAACTGAACCTTCCACAGAGCCTACGCTTTCCCGCAACGAGTCACTTCTTACCAGAAGCTTTCCCTTTGCCCTTGAAGCGTCCACCCCCTTTGCCTCCACGCTTGCCATCCCCCCTGGGGAGGGGGAGGCTGCGCCCCCCGAAAGGGCGGCTGCGTAGAAGCGGGTGCATGTGGTGCCTGAGGTTGGGCAGGCTTCTGACCCTTGGTCTTCTTGCCTGTCCCAGACCCCGCCGACTTCCCAAGCAAAGCCTTGGCCATAGCCTCATCCCGGAGATGTTCCCGCATGACGGAAATATCCGATCGAGAGAGGTTGGCGTAGGTATAGATCCAATTGTGCGCCCAGGTGCGCACTGTCACGCTCAGCAGCATGGACCACTCCGGCCAAGACGCCGAGTGCTGCATGAATGTTGGCGCGACTCCCCTCCTCCAGATCCGCCTCGTCCACAAACTCCTGAACCAAAGTGGTCAGGTGATCCGTCAACGAGAGCTGCCCCATCAATTGATGAGACAGCGTCTGCCAGTGAGAAAGGCGAGTCTTTTTCACATAAGCTGACCAGACCGTACCCTGCTTCCGGGAAAGCAGGTGAAGGTTAGGGTCTTCGACCGGGACGGAAGTCTGATGTCCACCCTCGGACTCTACAGTCCGATAGGTGTCGATCGACTCAGGTCGAACACGGCTAGTCGGGAATGTCGACTCCGTACGAGCCACATCCTTCTTAGCCGTAACTCCCTTGTTGATCTTGTCGAAGGACTTGACCAACGCGGGAGCCACAGGGAGCCGGATCGGCCGACGAACTGGCGCCGACGCGAACCTACCGGTTCCCCGTGAGGGCCCTGGAGCATCGATCGGCAAGTCCATTCGCCTTGCGACCGACTCCAAAGCCCACCAGAAGTTAGAACCCCCGGCCTGATCGGAAGTCTCATCCTCCGAGGAGGACGACTCCTGATCAGCTTCCACTCGACCCCCCCGATCGTTGGACCTCACAGGTCCGATCGAAGACCTCGATGACCCCAAGGGTACATCAAAGGACGGGCGAGGGAATGCCTGCTCAGCGATCGCGCCCGTCCGGCGACTTACATCCGCGTACACAGGACTTGAGTGGCCCTGAGGAACGACCCCAGCACCACCCGCCCGATCGTGCCCTGATCGAGGACCAGGAGCACGACCGCCGAGTGAAGACTCCCGATCGCACGAACGATCGAGAGCCTCACCCCCAAAAAAGGGAACTCTCCCCCCTCGAACCTCGAGACCGAGGACCCGAATGAGCCATCCAAGATGCTCCGCCGATCGAAGCCCGAAGCCTGATCGTCGCCCACCGAGAGGTCGGACGAAGCCTGAGCCACATCGAAAATCGATGTGGTCTCAGCACCACGGCGCTTAGAGGAAGCACGCTTCCTCTTCTTGGAAGGCCCCGGGGAAGAGACGACGGACCCCTCCACCTCGATTGGCCCCGACTGAGGGACGACGAAGGTGGAGTGCGGTTCCTTGGCTGCTTTCGCCTTGGCAAGAACTGAAACCTTCTTCTTAGAAGATTTCGACTTCCTGCCAGCAGGGGGAGCAAGCTCTCCCTGCGACGAAGGGGCAGCCGAAGAACCGGCCGGGACTCCCTGTCCAAGCAGGGAAGAGAGACCCGGCAGGAGGGGACCCTGAAGGGACGATAACGACTGTGCAAAGAAAGATTGCACAGCCGCGTTGACCATGTCCTGTGTTAGCCCCAGGGGCTGGCTAACACCGGACGCAATCTGTGCCGTCACAGGCGGAGTCTCCACCTCCATGGGCGACTGGCGGACTTGCGGAGCCGAAGCTTCCGCAAGCCTCAAAGCATCCCGACGAGCCAACGAGGCTTCGGAATACTTTGCAGTCGCCTGCACGAAGGAAGAGGGACGCCAGAAACGACACAGATCACACCTCAAATCCTCCATAGATACCGGGCCATGGTCTAAACAGTCGAAACACAAACTGTGTTTCTCCCCTCCTCGGAGGGTATTGACCAGACACTTCGGGCATGGACGTTCGTCCATGGCACCGGTACCAAGGGAGGATTGTGAAGTCATGATCACGAAAGGGAACTAACCACACACAGTAACAGGGCGGGCAAAATACGCAAACCTGAGACCGCGCTGAAAAAGAACCCTAAGAGGACTACGAATATATAAACTACAGTATACGTATACACAATATATACAGTAGAAAATTAACGTAGAACTATTGATAGATGTAAACAACAAGTACACTATCAAGTACGACGGATGGACGATAATAGGGTGAACTGGCTATACAAATCGCTGACGATCTAGCAAGTAACAAACTATCGACCAATACTTATCCAAATAGACACAAAACGATGTCTATGAACGTGGCAGGTGAAATTCCGTAAGAATATAACGCAAAAGTCTAGTTTGCAGACTAAATTCTACGAATTCACCGGGAACCAAAATCCAAAGCTGCCAAGCAAAAATGGCGGTGGACAGAAAAGTGAAGCTTCTGCGCAGCTGCGCGCGCATATGCGCGGCGGTTTTGGCGGCAAAAGGAGCGCTCGAGTCATGCAGGCAGACGATCGTGCCTTGCTTTCAGTACGCGAATTTCTATCCAGAACGATCCAAAGGATCGAAAAGGAGCATGTAGTAGTTTAGATTGGTGATGTATAAAATAAACATTAGAATCATTGAAAACATCGTATATTGACTGACACCCATAAAAAATACGACGATTGTCAACAATATCTTGACAATGTACAACGATATGCTCAACCGTCAGCCACTCTCGACAGGGCACACATACAGGGAACAATTCTAAAGCTCCCAGCTAACGAACCAATTCATTGTAAAAAAAAGTTTCTATCGCTCATGCGAAAAACTACGGAGCCTCTGAGAGGACATGGAAGAAATATTTTTAGCACATTGTTATTGCGTTCCCTCGCAATATTATCGCGTTCCCTCGCAATAATATTGCGTTCCCTCGCAATATTATCGCGTTCCCTCGCATTCCGGATCGCGTTCCCTCGCGATCTTATTGTGTTCCCTCGCAATCCGGATCGCGTTCCCTCGCATTGTGCTGACGCCAATGACTTCTGAGAAGGTTATTCTACAAGATCGCGAGGGAACGCGATCCAGAATGCGAGGGAACGCGATAATATCGCGAGGGAACGCGATCTGGATTGCGAGGGAACGCAATCTGGATTGCGAGGGAACGCAATAAGATCGCGAGGGAACGTGATCCGGATTGCGAGGGAACCAATAAGATCGTGAGGGAACACGATCCGGATTGCGAGGGAACGCGATAATATTGCGAGGGAACGCAATAACCGTATGTCAAAAAAAAATTCTTCCATGTCCTTCCAGCGGCTCCGTAAAAAACACTCTTCACACAAAATCATAAACTTTGAAATCCAGTCCACGAATACTTCAGCTGAATGGCCGTTTAGAGTTTTCATTTGAAGATCAGTGTATAAGGACTATTCTATAATATCAATTCACGAAGTTTCACAATAGTCATCAAGGATTTCATCCGTGAAAACGATTGGGAGTTTCGATGCACGTGGACAAGAAGAAGAAGAAGGGCAAATTTTTGTTTTGTTTGTCTCCATGGACTTTCCACATCACGGAAGCCCCCATCGACGACATACTAGAGGGTTATGATATGACAACTGAGAGTGAGAACGTCATACGTCAGGCTGAGGCACGATATACACGCAATGGCCATGGACGATGGACTGTAGGACTCTATGGACTCGAAGGAATATTTCTAGAAGCACAGGTGTTTTCTCCGCACGAGAACCTATTGTCAAAATTGGCCACCATTATGAATTTTTTTTATCACTTTATTTCTGAAATACATGACCGTAAACTTAATAAGTATCATTTTGGGTAAGTGGCCTTTTTTCAAAGTTGGATTTGCTGAAAAGAAATGAAGGAGGAATTTCAAAATTCTAAAAAGATCAGATCTTCGACGTTGCCTATAAACCCTAAAACCCACACTGCAACTACAAACACATCCACCGACACACGACATTCCATATATTCTCCACTCTCACCTTCCAACACTACAAGTCCATATGTAGCGTGCCATCGGGTTATTTGGCACCTTGTCTGAGCATAAGTATATGTACTGAAATGTGTGAGAAGAACGAGCCTCGAACACACGGAATAAAACGAAAGGGTAATATGTTCAAACAACAATGTAATTTATTTAACAATGTATGTAAACCATGTGGTGTGTAAAACAGGTAAAATGGGTAATGGTCATCATCATGGCTCCATAATATTAATAATATACGTTCTAGAGCAAAGCAGAACCATGTAAAGCAATGCACCAGATTTAAAATCCAGTTACTGGCCCTTGTAACTTCATAAAGTGAAAATGGCAAGTCATGAAAGTGTAAATGCAGCCAAACCAGTGGGGCAAAGCATTTCCCCGAGGAAAATCAATGCCAGGGTACTGAGCACCATAAAACAATTAACAGTGACTTACACCGCGGCTGTAGTAGAGTAGAGTAGTATTGAGCTTTCAAATGTTGCAAGGTGAAGCCAAGGCAAGGAACACTAAGCACCCAAATGAGCGACTGCCTCTTCGCCTTGTGCTGCTGGGCTTATATAGCCACGGCCAGGGAATCACGTGATTTAAACTGGACTTAACAATTATTTCACAACACACCATGAACAGTAGCAATATTTATATCATATGAATCCGCATGTAAAATGCTACACTCTAGTGTATATGAAACCTAAAAATACACACTAGTGAGTCAACAATCTTAGTTTGAAGTTGTTGTTTATATAGCAAAATGGCGCCACCTGGCGTCGAAAATTACGTTTGAAAATGCTCCAGTTTCTCCCTGATAGTGTCGCCTATATTGCATAATTGGATATGGAAATGGTACCAAAGTGTCACTAAAGATACGCTGCATCTAAATATAACACAGTTTATTGCAAATTATACATAAATACAAGAAACTAGGCGGACTGAGGGAGCATTCATTGTAAATCTTATCAAGGCACCAGGACATGCTATTGGTAAGACGTGACAAGTTCATCTTTCCTCGACATATATATTAATGGGGTACAACAAACAAGCGTTGGTTATCAACCTGTTCATCCCAGAAGGACTGCTACCCCTGAAATCTAACAGGGAGAACCGAACAGAAAACATGTACTCACTGTTCATGTAAATATTCAGCAAAGTACAAGAAATGTTAGATAAATTACAAAGTTCGCTCATATTTGGCAATGCTTTTGGGGTCAACAAAGACTAGACAAACCGGCTTGTCAAACACAATTTGAAGTTTGGACGAGTATGAGAGCAATACGTCCAGAGACTGTAAACGGCAAATCAGAAAAATTGGCAATGAATAAATCAACTCTCTGACATGGCAGTTGTTCACACACGTGAGCACTCGACGTGTCGAGGTGGTCAAGGTACGTGGAGATGATGATGATTTCAATAAAAAAATCTAAAATGTGTAACTCGTGATAGAAACAATTTAAGTCTAGCATGGTAAATGTCACCGAAAAAAAAACACAATGTCTTGCTCAAAATATTTTATTTTATTTTTTTCAAACAAAGGCACTCGACTTTTCCAGCGACCTGGAATGAGTTCCTTTCACGCGTCAAATGGCTGGTTAGAGAGCTTCCTCAAGCTTGACAGTACCGTTCTTGGGACAGCAACTTCACGGAGTGAAAAATCTGTAGTCCAATCAAGTATCTCAGGTTTTTTAACCCAGTCGGGGCCAGCCCTAAAATGCATTCTGTGTCTTTCAAATAAGTTTTCGTCTTTTAGATTTGTACATAAATAATACTTGTGTATTATTACATTGAGTGCTCGTGATGAGAATAAATGATTGATACTGACAAAATGTGTTGATACACGTGTGCTAAAGTTGCACTTGGTGTCTAGCTGTCTCATGTTACAGTGGTATATACAACCCCAAAAATATGTTGGGTTTTTATGGAATAACATTGGCCAATTTAACTGTCTACAGCCCCCTTGTTCATTGTATGTAACACGATTGGTTTACCACAGAGTATCTGAGGTGTGATTGAATTGGAATTAGAATGAATTTGATATTTGGAAGTTGAGAAATGCATGCATGTATATGTCTGCCCAAGCGTGCATCTGTTTATTGTAACGTAGAACTAATTGTAACTATCATGCCTGTAACCACTGTTCAAAGTATCCTGACGCCAGTAGCCTTTGCAGGAAAATCGTTCGATCGAGCAGAAGCAAACTATTCCACAACAGAACATGAGCTGCTCGGATCATCTTCACGTGTCATACACTTCAAGGTATATCTGGAAGCCAATGGCAGTTTGCCTCCCCATACTGCTCTCAAGAGGATTCTGGGACAGAAAAACCTGACATAACGACTGGCCAGATGGGCTTTCATTCTGCAGGGATACAGGCTCACCACATTCCACAAGGATCTCTGAACGTTGTTCCAGACGCCATCTCCAGGATCAGTCATGAAGAATCACACACCAAAGTGGATGATGAAATTGATAGCTTCCCTGATCTATGTAGCATCATAACAATGACACCATGCAGCTTCACAAGATGAGCCTCAAAAGATTCATTCATCAAAACATGTCCAATTTGCCAATATTCTAGACACATTTTTTTAATACAATACAGATGATAAGTTTGTGACTCCATGTCAACTTTCCCATTCTTCACCACTAACCTTACCAAGGAAGACTCACATCCCGACTTAAAAAGGAAGTCGTCAACCGAGAATCTAGCACAGAAGTCTATGATACATCCAAACCTGAACAAGAAATAACCCCAATCACCGGCAATTTGAACGTAACACACACATATTTTAATCGAGCCGACGGTCACTTCATCATAGCAGAAGGCGGCCTACACCCACCGATGTTTGATGGGTTAAGCAACGTACGTCTGGCTGGACAGTTTGCATCATATTGCACTCTGAGGAAGGTAACCTCGAATGAGACAAAGATCGTCCTCTTCCGCATATCTCTGAGTGGGAAAGTTGCAGAGTGGTGTCGGGGCCTCCCACGAATAGACACATTTGATGGTGTGAAAGAAGCCCGTTGTCAAAACCTATGGGCTAAGCCAATATGCCATGTGGAGCCAAGAACGTGAACTCTACTCTAAGAAACAAAAAGAAAATGGTTCTGTGCTTGACTTTGTGGCGTCTATGCGAGTCGCTGCCATGGACATAGATATAACAGAGCAACAACTGATCCGCCCCATCCTCGGCGGCCTTCGATCCGCACTAAGGCCCTTCGCTCTTCAGCATAAGCTGAATTATGTGGAAGATACCATCACCTATGCATCCAAGGTAGAACCAACCACAGAAATCCGCAACAATGCAGCGACAACAGATGTTCTGGCTCCTATGATGAAGAACGTTATGACGACTGTGAAAACGACCCTCGATCAACACAGAGCCGACATGGAAAAGCAGATCAACGCCATCCAGTCAATCCAGAGGGCAACAGAGTGGAGACCCCAGCAGCAGGACCAGCCTCGACAAAGGCAATACAGACAACCCTGGCTACCACAGATCCAGTCTGCACAAGCGAGACGTTTTGTCAAAGTCCCAGTGGTTTAACTGTTCCCATTCTTCATGTCAGTATTTAGCGAAATATAAGAATGATACGAATCAAGGAAAGTGGTTTCAAATCTACATACATAAAGTTTGCAAAACAAAAAGCCAGACGTTATGTGCAATATGCACAATATTGAGTGAATTTGTAGTTGTGGTGTTTGTGAAGTCACGTGTTGGTCCTTGCTCCAAGAAAGGACCCGTGCGAAATTTAATCCCGGTATAATGCAGTTTTTGGTTAGTAGCCACAGTTAGTTGTTTTCGGGAATGAATGTCACAATACGCAAACACAGAACTGGGAGAAAGTCCACTACTCCAAATGAATACTCAATTTACTACAATTATTTCGTAGTAATTCGGTTCTTACCTTACATTTTTCTCTACACTTTTGTGTTTCAAGGCATGTATATATCGCTTACAACAAACCGTTTAACACACACAAACACAACCATTGTTTAGGTTACATACTGTGCAGACATATGAATTCAAGTTTGGAATATAGGCTGAACAAGAGAATTCCCAACCACTTACGTGAAATAGTTCCTCCTGGAACAATCGAAGATGTTTTAAGGAATTTATGTGAAACACAATCCAAAACAAGTGGGTCGTGGACAGCCCGGACACAATATCAGTGCCTTCTATGTGCTTGTGTACACAGGTCGGCTGCTGGCACGTTTCTATCGGCCAACAGTGCGCTAACTCTTACTCGATTAGCTCAGCGCTCTTAGCCCGCTTCGCTTCAGTGGCTCTGTCACAAACACAAAAGTTCGCAGAGTGTACATGCAGTGACGGATATATTGTACACTCTTTGTTTCCACCCAAACGCGCGTGAAAACATACTATTAAGGCCTAATCCGTCTCACACCCTTTTAATCCTTATTGAAAATAGCAATGGAAGCGAATTTTCCCGCCCATGGAAAATTGCCCAAAGGTTACGAGCGGTTACCGGATAAATAAACACGTATGTTAAACCACAACTGTTTTTTCACCAGAATTGCTGTTTTGACCTTTTAGCGTCATTGAAGGTCAAATTCAAGATCACCATTAGTGTCAAGCATGTGGAATGTCCTACCACACCGGGGGAAGAAGGGTCCGGGTCGGCCACACCCAGCCGGCCTCGGATCCTATTTTAGAGATCAAAGACGGTTTGGGCGAATACCTGCATTTACTCAAGGCTATTCTGGCATGCATAAACAGCCAGCATACTGACCAGTGTTCAATTACTGTACCATAATCGAAGTAGGATGATTTAATGATCTGGGTAGTCAATAACACACATATACACACTGTCATATGGCATAGAGCGTTGACCGACCTAGTTCTTTTGTTTATGGATTAGGTCATGTTATTGTCGCTGTAATGCTAACGTTTTGCAGTCTGATGCCGACACATGGTGAGTAAAATAATTTTTTGCCAAATACTGACCATACTACCTGAAAATGAGGATTCAATGCAGTGTTCGAGATATAAATGTTGAAGCCCGTGCTGTCCAATTATCCATAGGGATATGATTTGTTCAGAAATAGGCCCTCGCCCACAGATGTGGTCCACAAATGTGTAGTATCCAAACATTGATCACAATGTGTTTGATACTTATGGGTCAATTCTACATCAATTTACTCAGTAAGAAGCAGTCGTCAATGAAAAAAGTTTGGTCTGTAATTAACAATATCATTGGAAAAAAATCCACCGTCAGTCATGTTGATACACTCATAAGAGCGGGAGTTTCTCTACAGGAAATTGAGAATGTATTTAATGAATATATTTCGAATATCGATGACGAACTAACTGGTAAACTACCCCCAACACCTCGCCAGAACACCCCATGACTATATGGATAACACATTACCTCAAAGCATATTTTTTACGTCCCATCACAACTAATAAAATTATAGAAGAAAGTGGGAAACTGAAAGATGGTAAATCTCCTGGTTTTGATCATATGAAACCCAAATTGCTGGAATCCGCCTACCATGTGATATCGCGTATACTACCTCATATATTCACCATTTCCTTATCGAATGGAACTTATCCATCACTATTGAAAGTAGCTAAAGTCATCCCTATTTTTTAAAAAAGAAAGCGTAGGTCACCAGAAAATTATCGTCCAATTAATTTGCTGTCTTGCTTTAACAAAATACTCGACAAAAAATGATTGAAAAACGAGCCAGGGAGTGTTCGTGTCAAAATAATAGCTTGAACGAGTATCAGTTCGGATTTAGGAAAAAATAGTCAACAGCCCAGGCTTCGCTGGAAATAACTAATAATATTCGCACGTATCTGGATTTGAGGGAAAATGTATTGGGAATATATTTGGATTTAAAGAAATCATTTGACACAGTAGATCATAACGTACTCAAGATGAAAATGTCATATTATGGACTTGGAGGGAAATGTTATAACCGAAATCACCAATGTATCAATGAAATAATAATGATACATTATCAGGAATGTATCAATGAAATGATGATGGATGGTATTGTAATTCTTCGAACTACTACAGACTTATCGCGGTGCCACAATAAGTGAAAACTTGTCATGGAAACATCATGTACATCATGTTTGTAATAATTTAGTCAAATACCTTACTGAAAATGTAGGGATTCAAATGTTTTATGATTTCATTTATTTAAGAATATGTTATGGTATAGAAGTTTATGGTGTAGTCAAAGTGAGTCATTTACACCCACTACAGATTATGCGAAACCGTATCCTTAAAATATTCATGAAGAAACCGTATAGATTTTCAACAAATATGCTGTTCAGAGGTTATGATTTATTGAAAGTATCAGACATCCATTCATTCCAAAAGCACACATTTTTATCCAAATATCAACTGAATGAACTCCCAACTATGTTCGATAATCTTATAAATCTTAACCGAAAGCTTTGTGGAATCACCACCAGGCAAAATACCTCATTTACTGTTACCAAATCAAATACTAATCACGGCAAACTATTGTTGAACAGCTATTGTACCAAACTCTATCAATGTCTACCTGTACAATTAAACCAGATATATTCATTAGCAACTTCCAAAAAAACATGTCAAACACAATTTAATGAGCAAATACTCGTAATTACCAAAGCATTGTAACTGACAAATATGTTCATATGTGTGTATGTTTATGTACGTATGTATGTATATAAATGTGTAAATACAATTGTTTCAATCATGTATAACATATCATGACTATCGTTTTGCTTGCATTCTGAGCTCTTTTATTTCTGTGGTTTCTTGTTGTAACTTAGTATTCTGTCAATATTTATTTCATTTTTGTGGTCACCAGTCCGATGAGCTTGTCTCTTCTGGTGTCCAGCATGTTCCCTTGGCTTGTTTTGTTAACATACCGGTATGTGAAATCATTTTTCTCCTTATTCTTCTTCTATGGGGGTTCATGAAGTTCCATAAAACGTTCTCGAATTCGCCTGACACCGAACTTTGAGATTGGATAATGGACTCGATTTTGTTTGCTGGATACCTTATATTTGGGTATTGTTACCATATTTATTACTGGGTGTTCAATAACGACATATGACAAATTGTGTGCACTTCTAATTTCAGTATCATAACCGTTCAAATTCTGTTCAAATTGTGTAACCGACGGAATGGCGTTCAGTTTTTGCAAGTGAAGTCTGTCTGATATTGTGCAGACTTATATATATACTTGATTCCAACACACAAATTTTAACCACTATTTTAAAGAAAGGAACAAATCTTGCGAGCAGAAATTTATTGAGCTTGAGAATACATATATAGATCTTCATATTTCCAAGACTGACGTGGATCTGACTGGAGCCAATCCGGCAAGAGATCATATATGCATGTGAAATCAAAACGAAGGAAAAAAATAAGAGATGCATAGATACACATAGTTTAACAAGCATGTTGGTTTTGAGAGAGAGAAATAGTGAGATGTAGTTCAGTTGAGTCGTTTTATTCTTCAATCGCAGTTGTCCCGAGGAGAAAGTTTGCCGTTGTCTTTTGACTTCTACACGATCCTGGTATGGGAAGTCTTCACGTAGAAGCCACCACACTGCCCGACAGCCTAATTGAGTAATTTACATATTCAAGACAAATGTTGTTGTTAATATTAGAATCAATCATTGTGATTCATATAACTGATTGGTCGTTCACCTGTTCAATTCTGACAGTATCATGGGCTGGCACTGGAATCGTGATGGTTTTGCTGTGTGACTTTGACCATATCTCATGATCGGTAACACTTCGCTCCCAGTTGAAACCAGTTGTGAACGATGTCGACACACTAGCTGTGAACACACCTTTCAACTCAGCACTCACCTGTGAATAATTTATTGACCAATAATAAAAACATGATATTATTCTATAACAAATGTACCAGTAACATCATGACAAACAGCAGACTGATTATTTTTTACTTTGGCCTATGCAAACCTCAGAAGTGATGGATACTTCAACACTGCCACCGTTGGTGCTGGTGGTACTTGTGCCTTTTTCGATGCCTGTGGTTTCCGTGAACGAACAGTCAATTTCATACGGCTTGGTGTTTTCACAGCTGTCGACGACTGTCCAGGCGTCAGATGGTACACAATCGATTATGGGAGACACAGCCACATCCAGATGACAGTCTATCCAGTCATTGGCACCAGGGTTGCCATTATAAGCCCCGTTTATTTGGATACACTGTCTGTGGGTCATCTTCACGATCGCATAACCGACCTTACTTTCGCACTCGCCGACACCACACAGAATGATGGCTGTTATTTTCTGTCGATCGCTGCCATCCATCCTCACCCAGTACAAGTGGCAATCGATCCAGTCGTCCACAGAGGGGTT
This sequence comes from Terebella lapidaria, assembly GCA_949152475.1. Classification (NCBI taxonomy): domain Eukaryota; kingdom Metazoa; phylum Annelida; class Polychaeta; order Terebellida; family Terebellidae; genus Terebella; species Terebella lapidaria. Next base: position 17,520,977 of record OX424563.1, on the reverse strand, counting down.
CCCATTGTATCTACCATGTAATTTATCGCAATGCCTTCTGGTCATTCTTGAAATTCCATAGATGCGGGTCTTGTATGAGCTGGATGATTGGTCCAGATCTATGCCCCATGCATATGAACTCGATACCCTCCCAGAACTTGGAACCAGGCACATGTCCAGGTGGCAGTCGATCCAATCCCATCCACCAGGATTGCCATTCCAAGCCCCACCCATCGTGCGACAGTGGTATTTCTTCATTCTGACTATACCATAAGCCTTTCTCTCGGTACAGGTTCCGACCTTGCCCAATACCAAACGGTAGCTTTGGGCCCATCCCACAGCTGCGAGCAGAAGGGTCAATAGTAGGATTCCGTTCATGGTGCTGGCGACCTGCAAATATATTTAGACTAGGTGCTTTGTGGTCGCTAACGACCAAGCATATGTATTTTCCAACTGTTATCATCTCCATCCCCAAAAGATGTTGAAGCCGATATTTATTTTGTTCATTTCAGTATGGTGTGTTATTTGAATTAGCTTTTCCTGTTTGGCTCTACATATTGGAGAGCCACCACCGATGATTCAATTATCAATGGCTCTCGAAGGTAAATATGTTCAAATCGTTTTACCATTTCTACAGTGTAGATTATTTACTATTGTAAATTTTGAAAAAAAATCTGTAAAAATTGAAGCTTGACCAGCTACATTATCTTATTCACTTAAAATCGAATCAATGACCGAAATTGTAAGACCTACATTCCAAAACAAATATCTGATATTGACTGGTGTTCACCTAAATCATGCAAATTCAACTTTAACTACAAATATTCCCCAATCCCCATCAACGCTGATAATTTATCTGAGATGTAAAACTTTTCTGATATATCAAAGTGAGCAGCTCATATATCATAATGAGTTGGATAGATCTCGTCAAAATATGATTGCTCACAACAAAATATGGGATCCATTCAAGAAATTCGACCCCTAGAATGTTTAAGGGGTCCATGGAATTGGTGGCAATGGTGAATTGTTGGGGGCCATATATATGCGTCGAGCACACTGTATAACTTGAATTGCGTATTGCTTGATTATATAGTACATATTTATCATATATGAGGACGAAGTTACGCCTAATTATGCATGACACACCGGTAATTTACACGGTCATGAGATCACCAAACCGGGATCATCCACTACTACAGTAGGATTCATTTGAACATGAAGGCTTACCAAAAAAAGGGTTTCAGAAAGTTAACGTTACCGCATGACCCTTATCGACAATAGGTTATTTGCATTTCAATATTTGCATACAACAGACCAACTTTATAATTGCAATTCCCAACATTTTTACTCTCTCGAAGATTTAATAGTTGATTTTTTCAAAGATCAGTCTTTGTCCAATCAAACATTAATATGGACATCAGTCACAATCCCAACAACATGGGAGAGATTGGATTGAGAAATAGACTGGTCAATACGTATTGTCTTTATGTTCATTTGAAACTACATTGAACATTTGTACACCATCGTTCCGCGTACGTTGTTGAAACCAACCCCGAACATCCACTGAGCAATGGATGTTAATACCGTCCGGACACGTCATAATACACACGTGTGCTGTACTAATACAGGTGAGAGTGCAACGTCTGGGAGACTATGATTTCTCTAAAAACAACACAACAAAGTCAATGTACTTACCTGTACTTTGTGTGGACTGCTTCGAATTCGTCGAGTCCCATGTCTCTTCCCTGTGGAGTGAACGTCTTATATAGCCCAAAGACATGATTCCCCTTGTAACAGATGGTTACAAGAACTATGACCCAGACTAGAACAGCCAACCAGAACATGACACGCATATCGTCTGATTCATGAACAACCAATGATAATAGGACGTTCTGAGCCGATCCTACAGTATTGTTATTGTCATTCTGATATTTTTTTTTGATATAATTTCTGTCATATCTGCTAAATCACAACGCGATTGTCGCGATTACAGGCAGTAAGTACATATGCCCAGGTATATCCTTGATAAGCCATGCGAACGTAGATTGGCAATATATCATATTTTTTTTACCATAACCATTCTAGACCAGAACAGAATATACATATTCATTACGTGATAAAATATAACAATCGAGTAACAATAGATTAACGCAAAAAGCATACCTTACCAGAAATGGTCCAATAAGAACAACAACTCACAATATCTGCAGTAAAAGTGAAAGATACACCTACTTCAGTAGTATTTGAGAACGCTAGCTTCCAGTGGGAAATGCTCAAATAACAACGATTCACATAACTTTAGGTTACCGGACCTATGGTCCGATAACCTATTGCCGTCGCGTTGCGTCCGTCGTCCGTCTGTCGTCCGTCGTCCGGCGTCCGGCGTCCGTCCACATTTTTATCTTTAAAGTTTACAGGCAGATTTTCCTGAAATTTTGCACAAAGTTGCCTAAAAATATTTCAAGAGGGGGTTAATTTTTATTTTTTTGATTTTCGCATTTTTCTCAAAATGGCGGCCATTTTTGACGAAAAATGGCCAATTTTGGACTTTGGCGGCCATTTTCTCAAAAACTGTCTGATCAGTTTTGAGATTTTTGTTTCAAAAGATTCCCCTTATGTACCTTTATGATGTGTATAAGTTTTGTTGCCCTTGAATCGCCGGTCTCCGTGTGGCGGCCATTTTGAATTTTTGACGGGTCGGCGAAAAAATTTTTTTTGTTCCAAATCGCGTTACTATCCATTTTGGGTCATTTCTAGACAAAAAAAAATTTTTCACCCTTTGAAAAAAATTTTGGACTTACAAAATTTTCGGCACTTTTTTTCCTTCATAATGAGAGCTGCCGGGACTGTACTCATAGAACGCTTGAAGATAGAGCTTAGATATTGACACTTTCAAATGGAAAATCATATATGGCGACTTGGATGGTGACCTTGAATTTGACCTTGGATGACCTTGAAAGGTCAAAACAGCCATTTTTGGGTCGAGAAATGCTCAAATTTGCACCTGGCCTGTCTTTTCTCGAAAACTGTCTGATCAGTTTTGAGATTATTGTTTCAAAATATTCCCCTTATGTACCTTTATGATGTTTATAAGTTTTGTTTGCCCTTGAATCGCCGGTCCCCGTGTGGCGGCCATTTTGAATTTTTGACGGGTCGGCGAAAAAAATTTTGTTTGCCCCAAATCGCGTTACTATTCATCTTGGGTCATTTCTAAACGAAAAATTGTTTTTCACCCTTTGAAAAAAATTTTGGACTTGGGAGCATAATGGGAGCTGCCAGGACTGCACTATCCTCAAGTATGCTTGAAGATAGTGCTTAGATATTGGCACTTTCAAATAGGAAGTCATATATAGCGAGTTGGGAGGTGACCTTGAATTTGACCTTTGATGACCTTGAAAGGTCAAAACAGCCATTTTTGGGTAAAAAAAATGCCCAAATTTGCCTCTACAGATGAAATGCATGTAGATAGAGCTTCAGTTTGCATTATGAACATATAGGAAGTCATATATGGAACAACTAATGATGACCTTGATTTTGACCTTGGATGACCTTGAGTGCTAAATGTCTGACTTGAAATCTTGAAAGTGTCCTCTGAAGCATAAACTTTTGCACATACAGGTTAGGATTGTGTATAAGCCTGTAAAAAAATCATGTATAAATGGCACATTTTCTGGTGAGCTTGAACTTGACCTTAAAGACCTTGAAGGGCGAATCTCAAAATCTGAAATTGGCCTCTACACACGAAATACTTGTTGATAAAACTTATATGTTTGTATTATGAACATACGAAGTCATATGCAGCATACCTGATGGTGACATTGAGATTCACAAAGATGACCTTGACTGGTAAATCTCAAAATCATATGTCACCTACAATGCTTGAAACCAAAATTGTCCGGTAACCTATCTTAGCCCTTGGGCTAATTTTTCTATACTTTTGGGCATTGCCTTTCAGTATGAGTTGCCCACGTCATCATTTCATACATTTTGTGTGATTTTCCTACGAACAGCAGCGGTTTTAACCAGAACGTAATCCTTTCTGGTTTGATTCGTTCTGAGCTCAGTGTTGTGGAATTCGTAATGTACTTAATCCATATGGCACAGTGTTTTCCACGTGATATTAATTGATACAATAATGATGCAGTAATAATGATACACTGTGTACAGTAATGATGGATTTTATTCCCTGGAGAAATGTTTTTCACAAGTGATTACATATAAGAACCCTTCTGGAACCAGCATGATGTAGATCACTTTATATTATTTTGTATACGAGATGTATTCTGTGTTTAAACTGATATCGTGTTTGCTAATTATGAGATTGGACAAGCTTTTTGGGGGTATATTTGAAAACAAATTTTCATCCACAACTGCCTGAAATACAGAGTAATTTCAATTTGGGATTACCCATACATCCGCAATTCATTTTATCCAGCTGTGCATTGTGTTTATTCAGCTTTGCAGTGTGTTTTCAGAAGGACTCTCCAGTTTTGTGTTTATCATATACAGCGGAATTGGGGCAAAAATTTATGATGTGTTCACGATTTTCAAATCATAATCATAGAACGGCAAACTATGAATTGAAAAAAAGATATCCACATTTTTGGGTGCAAAATTGCCATAAGCCATTATTGTCTACCGAATCGCTACAATCAGGCAGTACCATACAATATCATTTATAATATTGTATTGACTAATTATGTCCCTGGTGATGGCAGTGTGGTTTGGGATATGGATGTTCAGACAATGTTTTCATCTAGCAAATGATACTCATGTTTTTAGTGGATATATTTGAAACACAACGTGTTAATGTAAGAAATATGCTACTAAAGTGTTGATATAAATTATATAAATTATGCGTGTTCGATTCAGTAGTATGGAATACGACTGCTTCGAATGCACCAATGACCAGAGTCATGTTGCATGCAACATCGATAACATACTTTGTGATTAACTGCACTGATGGATCTCACATCACTTCACATATACACAAAAGGATCCAGGCATATAAAAGAGATTTTTTGTTTTCAACTATATGCACTAGTTTTCAGGAACGATTTCCAGTTTCAATCGGTTTATCTGACACGTATCTTTGAAAAACAACTCGCTTCGATGTGAACTGGGTACATGCACGTGCGTGCCGGGTTATATAACAAGAGATATGTGACATAGATTCCAACGCTCATTACGAAAATTGAGTCAAGTTGTATCAAAACATGTGCATAATTTCACACTGGTGTTCAAACAAGAAAGCCCATTTCACAAGTAACGGAGTGATGCAATGTATGATTTTGGTATTTCCCTTGGCATATATGGCATACATATTCGATCTTGTAGATAAGTGTTAGGTTCTTCACTAGATGTTATTTTGTTGTTTCGTTTTGTTGATGGTATGGGACGTCGTTGTGTCGTAACTGGTTATTATAAATAATTAAGATGTTTTCTCTTTTAGTCCTTTATTCACAAATACATCTTTACTCTATGGCGGTGGGATCTCAACTGAATACAAACTCAAACTTACACATGAAGCGGGAAACCGGCTTTCTGGAAAGGGGCATGGTCATTTACCATGGAATGCTCGTGCGTGACAGTCTGACCCCAAGGGGTCACGTACAATAAACATTAGAATGCCGGTCTCTGGATCTGCGAAACTCATTTATAAACTTTGTGGATATCTGACATCTCCCCCTGCATTTAAGTGTCCACGAGCAATAGAATTTTGAATACAATAAAAACATTGCCAAATAAATGATATAATCCATACAATCATGTGGAACAATAAAGGAATGACTCGGGGTTTTTTTTACAATAAAACAGAGCATGTATCTTGCAGGGTTCTACAGTTGTACTACTTAAACTTGTCATTAAGCTCACATTTGACGTACATACAAATTAGCGCGCGGAATTCGTAATATAGATGCGAGGCCGACTGGTTAAGGTAAGCAATCACAAATAACACGTCAAAATAAAACCTAATAACAAAGTCACCAACATTATACGGCATGACAATTCACTAAATTTCTACGCGTCGTAATTACAACATGCACATACTATATTACCATAGGCCTATTGATATAAAATCTAGTATGCATTGTACATTTATACACCAATATTTCGTCGCTTCATATCATCTCGTCAATTTCATCACACACCCGATAATGCATTTTCATAGCAATAAGCGGTAGTCACATCATACTATAATAACATTCTATGAATATACGTGATTTAGGCTTTAACACACATACATAAAGATTGAACATACGTGAACATTCTTTACGTTCGTTTGAGACTCTTTTTATCGGTCGGGATGTTTTTATGTGTGTCATTCACGAGCTTCTTCATTTTAGCGCTCAGGTCTGCATATGGGACCCACGAGTTATATGAGTGGTCATAAGTTAACCACTTTACTCGACAATACCACGATTTCATGTGATATTTTTTTCTTAGAATGCGTTCCACTTCGTGAAACTCCGGGCTTTCACACTCCTTTATATCAGTGGCATCTTCGGGTTCAGTATGTTCGAGCTCTGCATGTTCGGGTTCCTCTTGTGCCTGGGGCTGATTTTCACGAAGATATCCATGTTTCAGCCTGTCGATATTTACGCGGTTTGGGACCATCTTGTTGTCTGTCGTGCGTCTCAGGCGTACATGGACAGCGGACGGTTTTTCCACGATGTAAAATGGTCCTTTCCATGGTCGGAGGAATTTCGCGGAGTTGCCTGGATCTGTAACGGGCTTGTACATGTACACTACATCACCGACGCTGTACTCAGACATCCGTGTCTTTCTGTCCGCGATCTCCTTCATTTTGGACCGATGTTTTTCTATGTTCTCTGCTGCCACTCTCCTGGCGAGTTCGAGGCGTGCGATGACGTCACCCACATATTCAGCTGCATTTGCTGGAATATCGTCCGGAATATCGTATCGCAGAAGGTTGTCCAGTGGGCTTCGCCCGTGGCGTCCGTGGTTCAGGTAGAATGGTGTGTACTCGCTTGACTGTAAACACGGAGAAGTGTTGATTGCATATTGGATGAAGGGGATAAATTTGTCCCAATCGTCTGTCGCGTCATCAATATATTTTGACAGAGCTGCCAGTATTGTAGACATGGTCCTTTCTGACTGACCATTGCAGCTTGGATGGAACGATGTTGTCTGTGTTTTCTTTACATCCAACAGTTTGCATCAGTGGCGTAGACACCACTCCGGCCACTCCGGCCATGGCCTTACCAATAATTTGGAGATTGCATATACATATTGCAATGATTCATGAGAAATAAACTAGTAATCGCTATTAAAAATATTGAAGTAACCTAAGTGTAGCAATGTGGATTTTGAGGGGGACAAGAGCAAAAGGTGTGCGCGCCCCTTTAATTTCAGGACCCTGAAGACATGTGTCTTTTGTTCCTGTTTCCCCCTGAAATATATTCATTTGCAAATTTGCGTACGGACTATATTATGTAGACTAATTATTTTCTTATGTACATGTGCATGTGATAAAATCATCTATTTGTAGGACATAAATATTCTATTTTGCCTCTCTTCTACGTTGCACAAGCTGTATTTTGTTGGATCTTTATTTAGCACCCTCGTGGAACTGCTTCACATTTCATCACATTTCCAGTTCTGAGAACCTAAAACTTCGATACCGAGCATCGAGAGGTAGTTGGCTCCTGGGGCCCCAGGCGGGCCCGGAGTCCACGCCTGCTTGTTGTATTATTTAACCACAAACTTAATTCTTCTGTCAATTGAATATTACAAAGTGTGAAATCAAGTTGGAAAATAAAAGCTGGGACATATTGAGTGGACGGGTGAAGTAGCTTATAAATATTTTGTTAATGTTCTTTATGTCACTTACGATGTCAGAATGGCGTTAGCCTATGATTGACATGCCTGTATATTCACTTGGCACTGGCGGATTCAGGGGGGGGGGGGTGCACCCGGCGCGCACCCCCCCTATTGGGCCGTGAAAAAAAAGAAAAGAAAAAAAAGAGAGCAAAAAGAAAAGAAAAAAGAGAGAGCAAAAAGCTATAGAAAATGTGGGTATGCACCTATGTAACGAAATATGAGTGTAATTTTCTTCGTTTGATATTTTTGACCGGGAGGGGGGGGGGGGGGGGTGGAGCGGAGGGGGGGGGGGGGGTAGAGCCCCACAATATTTTTTTCAACAAAAAAATCTGTGACTCAGAAATATGTTAAGGTGCATTACAGCGTTACATAGGCCTAACATTCGTTGGTCAATAATTATGCAATTGAGTGTCATTAACCATGAGTTCTTCAAGTTATATGACATATGATATGTAAAGTGACAATGAGTAGTTTTGGGATAAATAAATCTAAATACCAGCAATATTTACATGCATGTGTGGAATGAAAAATACTCAATACAGCGTTACATAGGCCTAACATTCGTTGGTCAATAATTATGCAATAGTGTGTCATTAATCATGAGTTCTGCAAGTTATAATGACATATGATATTGTAACGGTTTTGGGGCGTACCCAAAGGTTTCCCCTAGGAAATTATGTTAGTGTTTTGTCATATTATGGTTAAATAACCGTTTATTAGGGTGTATATGTGTTTAAAGGTTCATACGGTTCCGTATTGTTAATGTTTAAAGGGTTTTCCGTCTCGGAACTTAGTAATTTATGATGTCGGTAAAGCCGGAGACGGAGCCGGAACCGGAGACGGAACCGGACACGGAGCCGGAACAATGGAGTACAAAAACGTAATGACGTTATTTCCGGAAGGTCATGTGATCAGCCTCGTTTTCGGTTTAAAAGGTGACGTGTCAGCCACTGATTGGTTCTAGAGTGTTTTTAGAAATCCGGAAAATATCAGTGTTTTGGCGGACTATGACGTCACAATAGGTTGGTCACGTGACGTGGGTCTCAGGTCTATAAAAGCCCCCGCTTCACAGCGGACGGCGGAGTTGGTGTCCTGACGTCGACCTGTGCAGACCCCTTCTCCCATAGCAGAGTACTCCCTTGTTCCGGATAGAGTCATCCAGATGATAGCAGTTAAGTCTTCCGACTGTGAACTTGGAAAATAAACATGAAAACTTCAACCGAGTTGTTTTTCCGTGTTCGTTAGGGAACTGGAAGTTATAATAAAGTTAGTTTCCCGGAAAAGACAGTTATACGGAGTAAAGGGAGATAAGACTACAGTCGGTTAAGACCAAGTTGTAACGACGTCTTAGGGTGATCTAAGAACCCAGATCACCGAGGAAGGAGTCGGAGACGGAGACGGAGGTGGAAATCAACGGAGCAACTACGGAGGCGGTATCGGACGGAGCAGTTGCAGAGACGGGAAAGACGAAGCAGTTGCAGAGGCGGTACCGGACGACGGAGTTGCAGAGGCAGTACCTGACGGAGCGGTTGCGGTAACCGGAAGTAGGAACACTTCCGAGATACTCCATTTCAGGTGCGGTACCAGGTTGCAGTGAGGCGGAGCCAACCGGAGCAGATTGCAGTGCGGCGGAACCTGGCAGAGCGGTTGCAGTATTCGGAAACGGCAACGTTCCCGGATTCTTTATTCCAGGCGCAGTCGCAGTTTGCAGTAAGACGGAAAACGACGGAGCTGTCGCAGTAAAGCGGTTTCCCGACGGAGCAGTTGCAGTACCCGGAGACGGAAACGCCTCCGGATCCTTACTTTACAGGTGCAGTTGCAGATTAGCAGTCGGACAACGGTTAAGAGGTCCATTCCAGACCACGCTACCAACCTTAGAGACTTCTAGCCGGAGTTCAACCGTACAGCAGTAGCAGTTTCCCGGAGTTTTACCGTTTCAGCTCCGGTTAAACAATAACTCACCCACCTCCCTAGAAAACCGGTTCATCAAGACGTCACAGAAGGGTGCAAACCCGTTACAACTTTTTGGTGGCAGCGGTGGGATCATCTGCAGTATGACTACTAGACGGGGCAAATTGGCGGAACAACAGCTGAAGGCAGCCGTGTCGGACACGGAGCAGCCTGTAGGAGCAGTAGGAGCTGAGCCGTTGCAGATGCCGGTTGCGGAAAAGGAAGCAGTTCGTCCTGCCGAGCGAAAGGTGTTGCAGCCGGAAATGCAGAAAGCAGTTGCAGAAGAGCCCCTCCGGGTTCCTCAAGGAGTACAGCCTGCAGAGCAGTTAGCAGAGGCGGAAATTAACTTTCCGGACCAGGCTGGCGATCGGGAACCGGATGCGGACCCGGAAGGCGGAGAGAACTTAGTCGACAACCTGACCAGATTATTGGCGACCCAAATGGAGGTGTTTCAGCAGCACCTGGCAGTAACCGGAAAGCAGCAGCAGGCAGAAGCAGTACAACAACCAGCACCAAGGGCAGGAGTAGCCAGATCAATGACATACGACGGAACTGATCCGTGGCCGGAGTATGAGGCTCACCTCCTTGAATACGCTCGGTACTACCGTTGGACAGCAGAGGAAAAGGCGCTGAACTTATGTGTCAGTTTGAGAGGTAACGCCCGCAGCATACTACTGGATCTGTCCGCGGAGCAGAGACGCAGCTTTGATACGGTTGTGGCGGCATTAAAACAGCAGTTTTGTCCGGGGGAGAAAACATTTGTTTTCCAGGCGGAATTGCAGACACGGAAATTGCAGCCGGAGGAGGAGCTGTCCGAGCTGGCCAGAGACATACGGAGCAAGACGCGGCTAGCTTACCCAAAAGCAGATCCGGCAACAACAGAAGTGCTCATGAAGATGCATTTCTGCAACAGCCTGACTAACCGAGATATGCGGTTGTCGGTATTGAAAAGCCACCCGGAGACGCTGTCGCAGGCCCTGGCTTTCGCTACCGAGTACGAGAGCATCATGAAAACGGACAACAGCAGACCAGCGGAGCGACACCGGACGAGGCAGCTGAACACGGAGCCAGAGTGGAGTCAGCAGGTGAATGAATTGCGGAAGCAAGCCGAGCAGACTCAGCAGCAGTTGGCGGATCTGATGACTCAGGTCAAGGAAGCGGTTAGCCGGCAGCAGCAGCAGCGCAGTTCCCGAGCGGATTTAGAATGCTTCAACTGTGGCCGGAAGGGGCATTTTGCCCGAGACTGTAGGCAGCCGAAGCAGCAGCAGCAGCGGCGTCAATCACAACAGCAGCAGTCGCCGCGACAACAGCAGCAGCAGCAGCCGCAGCAGCAGCAGCAGCAACAACTGCAGCAGCCACGACAGCAGCAGCAGCAGCCGGAAAACTAGAGCGGGTCGCGGAAAAGGGGAAATCCGGGACCCGGAAGAGAGGACACCCCCATAACCGGCAGGTGGTTCACGGACCCGGTCCCAGGGGCGAGGTGGGCATGTGTGTGACAGCCAGAGTATGCGGAGAGCCAGTAACGCTGATAATCGACACCGGCAGCACTGTCACAATGCTCAACCTACAAACCTGGGAACGGATCCGGAAACCCGGAATGAAGCTGAAGCGGTCGCCGATTCGTCTTTCAATGGTTGACGGAAGTAACATACGGACACATGGCCGGAAAGAACTCCCACTCAACATCGCAGGAGTAGCTGAGACCGTGACGTTCGAGATTGCAGACTGTGAAGACGAAGGAATACTGGGAATGGATTTCATCCGTTCCCGGATATCCGGCATAAATTTCGACCGAATGACCATGCAGATGGGCAGCCAGGAGGTGTTCCTCACCATGTTCGAGCAGACCAGGGAGCCGTTTCCGATCAACGCTGTAGCAGATTACCAAATTCCGCCGGAAACGGAACAGCTGATTATAGGACAAGCAGAGAGTGTCCGTGAAGCAGAAGGAGTACTAGAAATGCCGCAGGAGCCTACTGAGAAAAGACCTTGGCTGATCGGGAGAACTTTATCCCGGATAAAGCAAGGAACAGTCCCGGTTCGAGTGATCAACGTGATGGCAGAGCCGGTAATCATCAAGAAAGGAGCGCAGTTGGCGACGATGACCACCTTAGCAGCCGGTTGCAGTGTTGTGCCGTTGGCGGAGCGGAGCCGGAAGGTGCAGATTTCCACGGAGTCGGAGGCCGGGCGGAATTGGAGCGGGTACGAGAAGCTGCGGCAGTTAGCAGAGCAGACCCAGGATGCAGTGCCGAGTCATTTCCGCGAGAGAGTAACCGACCTCCTATTTCGGAATAAGCTGACCTTCAGTAATGATGTCGGAGAACTGGGGCAGACCAACGAGGTGCAACATCAGATAAACACGGGCAGTCACCGGCCGATTAAGCAGCCAACCAGACGAATTCCGCCAGACAAGAGAGAGCTGGTGAGCAGTCTGATTCAGGAGATGAAAGACAAGAACGTCATTGAAGAAAGTAGCAGTCCGTGGGCTTCACCGATTGTCCTCGTGAAGAAAAAGGATGGGACCACCCGGTTCTGCGTCGATTACCGGCGGTTAAATGCAGTCACGGAGAAAGATGCTTATCCGTTGCCGAGAATAGACGACACCATAGCAGCCTGTGCAGACGCTAAATGGTTCTCCACTCTCGACCTGACCAGTGGCTACTGGCAGGTCGGGATGGATGAAGACGCCCGGAAAAAGTCGGCCTTCTGTGTTCCTGGCGGCCTTTACCAGTTCAAAGTGATGAGTTTCGGCTTGTGCAATGCTCCGGGTACGTTCGAGCGGTTGATGGAGAAGGTGCTAGGCGGTTTGTCCTGGAAGACCTGCCTCATATATCTGGACGACATCATAGTCTACAGCAAGACCCTGGAGGATCACATCCGTGATCTTCAGGAGGTGTTCAGCAAGCTGAGAGAGGCAGACCTAAAAGTCAAACCGTCAAAATGCAAGTTCTTCCAGCCGGAGGTATCTTTCCTAGGTCACATAGTCGGCAGAGACGGTATCTGCACCGACCCGGCAAAAACGGAGGCAGTACGGAAGTGGCGGACACCCACCAACCTGACGGAGCTGCGCAGTTTTCTGGGACTTTGCTCCTATTACCGGAAGTTCGTGCCGAAGTTCTCCGAGATTGCAGCGCCGCTGAATCACTTGACGGAAAAAGGGGTGCCGTTCCGGTGGCAGACGGAGCAAGAGCAGGCATTTGCAGAGCTGAAGAACCGCCTAGTATCGGCACCGATACTCGGGTACCCAAGGGAGCAAGGCCGATATATCCTGGACACGGACGCCAGTGACACCGGGCTGGGAGCAGTACTGTCACAGAAGCAGGGCAACCAGGAGCGGGTGATAACCTACTTGAGCCGCAGCCTAACCAAAGAAGAACGGAGATACTGTGTCACCCGGAAGGAGCTCCTGGCGGTTGTGTTTGCGGTACAGAAGAATAAGCAGTACTTGCTGGGACGACACTTCCTTCTTCGCACGGATCATGGCAGTCTTACCTGGCTTATGAATTTCAAGGAGCCCCAGGGGCAGGTAGCCCGGTGGATTGAGCTCCTGAGTGAGTTTCATTTCGACATCGAACATCGTCCGGGGCGAATCCATAATAATGCGGATGCCTTGTCCAGATCCCCATGCAGCCAATGCGGAAAAATCGACTGGAAACAAGCCAAGATAGACGCCTGGAACTACGGAGAAAGAATCCGGCAGACACGAAGTGAAGAAACTCCTCAGCCCAAGCCAAGGAAGGGGGGACGCCGGAAGCGGTCAAGGGGATCGGGCGGAGAAGCAGAACTGACGGAGGAAGCAGTCCCAAGGAAGGCGGTTGCAGTAGCGGAGAAAGCAGCGTCCCGGAAGCCGGTTGCGGTTGCGGTGACGGAGAAAGCAGCGTCCCGGAAGCCGGTTGCGGTTGCGGTGACGGAGGAAGCAGTGTCCCGGAAGCCGGTTGCGGTTGCGGTGACGGAGAAGGCAGTTCCAGGAAAAGCGGATGCGGTTGCAGAGCAGATTAGGCTGGCGGAAAATGCGGACCAGGATACTGTGCTGGGGCAGAAATATCGACCAGATGATTTGCGGAGAATGCAGCAAGCAGAACCTTGGTACCCACTGGTGACGTCGCTGATCGACGGGAGCGTTACAGCTGGCAGTGCAGACTTTTCCAGTATGAGCAGCGAGGAGAAAGTGCTGTACGGGATGCGGAAGACCTTGCTGAAAGTCGACGGAGTAGTCTACCGGAAATGGAAAACGGCAGAAGGAACCAGCCGAATGCAGTTAATAACCCCGAAGGAGCTGAGACAGGAGATTTTCCGTCTGGCCCATCAGAGCCGGACGGGAGGACACCTCGGAAGCAGAAGGATGGCGGCTAGCATTCGGAGGCGGTATTTCTGGCCGGCTATGATGCGGGACATAAAGCAGTGGGTGCTGAGCTGTGACGAATGTGCGTCAAGAAGTATGCAGAACTTGAAACGATCTCCGATGCAGAAATACCGGGTTGGAGCGCCCATGGAGAGGGTGGCAATGGACGTGATGGGTCCGTTACCTAAATCCACCCGGGGGAACCGGTACATCTTAGTAATCGGCGATTACTTCACCAAGTGGGTAGAGGCTTACCCGATGCCGAATCAGGAAGCGGTGACGGTTGCGGACATATTCGTCAACCAGTTTGCAGCGCGGTACGGTATCCCGATGGAGATACACACCGACCAAGGCAGAAATTTCGAGTCCGACTTGCTGAGAAATGTTTGCAGAATCCTGGGGATTCACAAGACACGGACAACCGCTTTCTGACCTCAGTCGGACGGTTTCATCGAGCGATTCAACCGGACGCTGCAGCAGATCCTGAGCCTGTACGTAAGCGAGCGGCAGACCAACTGGGATCAGCTAGTACCGTTGGCGATGGCAGCTTACCGGAGTACCCCGCAGGAGACAACCGGGCAGAGTCCCAACTTGCTGATGCTGGGCAGAGAAGTCAACACTCCGGTAGAGTTACTGATTGGCAGACCGCCGGGAGAATCAACAGCAGAAGTAACAGAGTATGGCAGTCAGCTCCGGGAGCGACTAGAAGCGGTATACAAGGCGGTTCGAGCGAAATCTGGCAGAGAAATGGAACGGCAGAAGAAGCTGTACGACCGGAGGAAGGTCGACAATCAGTTCCAGCCAGGAGACCGAGTGTGGATGGCGGTCAAAACACGGAAGAAGGGCAAAGCTCCCAAATTGCAGAGGAAGTGGAGCGGTCCAAAGCTAGTGCTGAGCAGATTTACCGACGTGACCTACGAGATTGCAGAGAGTGAAACTCGACAGAAGGTGGTTCACTTCGATTTGCTGAAACCGTATAATGGTGTCAAGCATCCGAGATGGATGAAGCGGAGAATGGCGGATTCCTGGAGGCAGACGGAGCCGCCGAAGCAGAGTAGTGTTCCGGAGACGGAACCGACGGTCTCTGAGTCGGATACGGACTCGGAGTAAAGCCGCAGAGGACGCAGAAATATGAGAAGACGGAGTGAGCTGTAGAGCAGGAGAAGGAGATAGCTGAGACCCTGGTAAAACGTTGAGTTCCGGCAGAGAGCGACCGCAAGAAGTTGGAACAGTGAGCAAGTGCTGGTTCCGGAAACAGGGCGGAGAAAGGAAGCAGAGCGGAAAGCGGTGCAGAGACCGGATAGAGACATCCTAGAGGTTCTGACTGGGTTGAGCGTATAGTCAACCAGTCCAGGGTAGCGGCCAGGGGTCCAGAAGAACCTGGGTTAGCGGTCTAGTATCTCCAGAGTAGCAGCTACACGTCTTCCGTATTCGGAGAATTAAGACGGAAAAGTTTTCCGGCTGTAGACATCCGACCGGAGTTTCCACTTAGCAGAGACAGTAAACCGACTGCAGATTGACAGAAACGGAGAAACATCACCCCAGATAGGAAGGCGCCTCCTTCTGGACAGAATGTATGCAGTTTCCAGTGTCGACAAGCAGTAATACCAATGAGCAGATATGCAGTGGACGAAGCAGTACAGATGGCGGAAACGCCCAACTTGCAGTCTAGATGTTCGTCTGAGAGGCAGATTCAACTGGCTGAGACTCTATTCAACCCTCCTGATGGCAGAGATACTTCAAAATTGCAGATACTTCGCTCGGAGAAGCAGTTGAAAGGGAGCCGGAAAAACCCGGAGAAGCCGGTTGAGCCGGAGACGGACACCTCTCGGTTAACGGTTGAGTTTTTGCATAATTGTGACGTCACTCCTGAGGCAGCCAATCAGCGTGGAGCTTTTCAAATCACGTGAGCAGAAAGGGTATATAAGGGCCTTGAAATCGGGCTCTGACAGCAGTTGGAGAGCAGACCTCGAGCTGTGCACATCGCAGACAAAGTTTGGCGGAATCGAATCAAGTCCAGCATTTTCCGGCAGCAACAGATTTTGCAGTGAAAAACGACTAAGTGTTTCCCGGAAGACCACCAGTCCGGAGAAGCGGTGCAGAAGCGGTGCAGAAGCGGTGCAGTAAAAGCGGTGCAGTAGATCGACAATTTCAGTTTCCCGGCCTTCCGGAATGGCCTACTCGGCGTTCCTTGATAGACAAGATCGCGGCCGGAGCAGAGATTGGGCAACCCCGCAGCCACTGGATTATAGCCGGCTGTGTAAGCGGTGTGACCGGATGTTTGAGAGTGCGAGGGACCGGAGACGGCATGTGTGCCCAGCCCAGAGATTTCATTGCTGTTTGTGTGCCTTCTATGGCAACCGGGCGAACGACCTTAGGAGGCATCTCCGGGAGATGCACGGGTGGAAGTACCCTTCCGGGAACCGTCCTCCTCAGGACGAGGCCACCCTCAACCATGTGGGAACCTTTGATTCGGCCTGGCGGGGAACAGCAACGCAGTCCCGGCATAGGCGCTTCCGGCGATTCTGCACCCGGTCACCAAGGGAGAATACAGTTCCGGAAACTTATGCGGACCAGCTTCCGTTTGGCCCTGACTGGGATGCCGGAGCAGCCGCCCCCATCGGACAACCGGAGCAGTTAGATCTCCCGGAATGGGTTCCGGATCCACAGGGCTGTCTCCGGGCAGCTGACGACGCTCCTCCGGAAAGCTGGGATCAGGAGATGGAACTAATTGCAGAGGCGGTCAGAGCAGTTATGCCGGATCAAGCAGACGATTGGGAGAAACCCGAAGAGGAAGATCAGCCGGTGGAAGACTGGGAGGCAGAGATCCGAGTGTGGGAATATAGACCACCTTCTCCCACTTCGGAGCCGGAGACGGATGAGTCGGAGTATGAGACGGCAGATGAGGAATCCTGGACGGAAGCGAAGGCAGTGTAGCGGTTGACGGAGGCGGCTGGCAGTTTGGCGGAGACGGAAGAAGCGGTGGCAGTTAGCAGCAACAACACAAAAAAAAAAAAAAAAAAAAAAATATTATTTATCCAAGAAGACCACCAGGAGGAGTTGCAGTTTGCTGAGCAGCCAATCATCAAGCAGATAAGCCAGTCACGTGACTTCCAGAGACTATAAAAGGGGCAGTTAGCTGTTACCGGATGCAGAAGGCAGTTTGCTGTAGCTGAGTCAACATCGACACTAAGCAGAGAATCAGAATGCCGAAAGTAAAGACAACACCCCGCAAGCCCCGCCCTCACCGGTGTGGAGACTGCAACCTAGAGTTTAAGAGCAAGCACACGTTGCTCCGGCATGTCACGGAGCAGCACACAAGTGAAGTCACCGTCTTCGCCTGTCCGCAGTGTGACCATTGGAGCAGACGGAAAGAGGGAACACAGAAACATCTGCAGTCCCGACACGCAATGGACGCGAACCCGATTCGACTGAGGGTGGGCAGAGAGCAGTTTGAGGAGAAAAGCCTCCGGTCCAAGATGACCCCACGGAAAAGCAAGAAGCCGGTAACACGGCTTGACCAGTTGTCGGATACGGAGTCGGAGTCGGGAGGTTCGGTTTCGTCCCGGACCCGGTACCGTTCCGGTACCCAGTCGGTGGCCACACTAGCAGCCGACGTTTCGTCCACGGAGGCGGAGAGCAGTTCGGAAGAGGAAGCGGAGCTGAAAATCATGGCAAGTGAAGACGAGTTGCAGGAACCAGGAGACCCGAAGCCGGTTAAGCCGCCTGTGACCCGGAGTTCTTCCCGGAACACCTCCCGGAAAAACAGCCCTGACCCATCTCGAGGTACCGGAGCAGATCGAGACCGCGGAAAGAAGCGGAGTCGCAGCCGTTCGCCGGATAAATCCGGACGCCATCAACGCCGAGAATATAGGAAGGAGAGCCCGGAGCGAGGCAAGGACCGAGGCGGAGAACGTGGTCGAGAGGAGAAACGACACACCCCACCCAAGTCTTCCGGAGGCAGCGTCAAGGGAAAAGGCAAGGGGGTGTATGACTACAAGTTCCGGCTGTTGGAGGAAGGTTCCAGCGGAGCAACGGCAGAAGTGGGAGTGGCGGACATTGCGGAAATGCAGAGCTGAGACGATGAGGAAGACCTTTTCCGGAGTCCACCTCCGAGAACAACTAGCAGTGGCAGAGCAGTGAGCAGTGTGATTGTCCGGCCCGGAGGCGGAGCAGAAATCAGATCCAGCGGCCGAGCCGATAGCAGAGCAGATAGCCGAGCCGATAGCAGAGCAGATAGAGCAGATAGCAGAGCAGATAGCCGAGCGGACAGCAGACCCATTGGCAGATCAGGAGGCAGACCGGAGACCAAAACGGAAGGCGGAACCCGGAGCAGAGCTGGCAGTGAGACGGAGACCCGAGGATCCACGGAGCGAACTTTGCCGGCAACCATTCAAGCAGTAGCCGGAAGCAGAACCAGTTCAGCGGCTAGGGATGACGGAATGGAGTCTTCCGCGTCTGAACGAAGCCATGCGGACGTGCAGAGAGCCCGGAGGAGTATCCTGGTAGACCAAGCCAGAGCTACACCCGGAATCCTGTCTCCGGTGGAGACCCGGCCTCGACAGTCTTCCAGTAAGCGTTTCGGAAGGAGCCAAGTCCGAGCACCAACCCAGAGTCCACCCTACACATTGAACGCTCTACGGTTCCGTATTGTTAATGTTTAAAGGGTTTTCCGTCTCGGAACTTAGTAATTTATGATGTCGGTAAAGCCGGAGACGGAGCCGGAACCGGAGACGGAACCGGACACGGAGCTGGAACAATGGAGTACAAAAACGTAATGACGTTATTTCCGGAAGGTCATGTGATCAGCCTCGTTTTCGGTTTAAAAGGTGACGTGTCAGCCACTGATTGGTTCTAGAGTGTTTTTAGAAATCCGGAAAATATCAGTGTTTTGGCGGACTATGACGTCACAATAGGTTGGTCACGTGACGTGGGTCTCAGGTCTATAAAAGCCCCCGCTTCACAGCGGACGGCGGAGTTGGTGTCCTGACGTCGACCTGTGCAGACCCCTTCTCCCATAGCAGAGTACTCCCTTGTTCCGGATAGAGTCATCCAGATGATAGCAGTTAAGTCTTCCGACTGTGAACTTGGAAAATAAACATGAAAACTTCAACCGAGTTGTTTTTCCGTGTTCGTTAGGGAACTGGAAATTATAATAAAGTTAGTTTCCCGGAAAAGACAGTTATACGGAGTAAAGGGAGATAAGACTACAGTCGGTTAAGACCAAGTTGTAACGACGTCTTAGGGTGATCTAAGAACCCAGATCACCGAGGAAGGAGTCGGAGACGGAGACGGAGGTGGAAATCAACGGAGCAACTACGGAGGCGGTATCGGACGGAGCAGTTGCAGAGACGGGAACGACGAAGCAGTTGCAGAGGCGGTACCGGACGACGGAGTTGCAGAGGCAGTACCTGACGGAGCGGTTGCGGTAACCGGAAGTAGGAACACTTCCGAGATACTCCATTTCAGGTGCGGTACCAGGTTGCAGTGAGGCGGAGCCAACCGGAGCAGATTGCAGTGCGGCGGAACCTGGCAGAGCGGTTGCAGTATTCGGAAACGGCAACGTTCCCGGATTCTTTATTCCAGGCGCAGTCGCAGTTTGCAGTAAGACGGAAAACGACGGAGCTGTCGCAGTAAAGCGGTTTCCCGACGGAGCAGTTGCAGTACCCGGAGACGGAAACGCCTCCGGATCCTTACTTTACAGGTGCAGTTGCAGATTAGCAGTCGGACAACGGTTAAGAGGTCCATTCCAGACCACGCTACCAACCTTAGAGACTTCTAGCCGGAGTTCAACCGTACAGCAGTAGCAGTTTCCCGGAGTTTTACCGTTTCAGCTCCGGTTAAACAATAACTCACCCACCTCCCTAGAAAACCGGTTCATCAAGACGTCACAGAAGGGTGCAAACCCGTTACAATATGTAAAGTGACAATGAGTAGTTTTGGGATAAATAAATTTAAATACCAGCAATATTTACATGCATGTGTGGAATGAAAAATACTCAATCAGAGCCAGAGAGAGCGCTCAGAATCAACAACAGAACATGGAAAAAGCTCTGGCTTCTGGGGCCCTTGAGCGGGCCCCAGACCCCACGCCGTGTAAGCTACCACCTATCCAACTTCGCTCGGTCGCTTGACTCCTCTAACCAGCTTGCCACCCCCCCACTCCTCCCACCCCTCCAATAATAAATCTAGTCCGACACACTTTACTTTTTACTGAAACTGTCATTGAATATACACAGGGGATATTTTTGTATCCCCCGAACGAAGTTCGGCGGATACTATGGATTTGTCTTCGTTGCGCCGCCGCCACGTCCGCGTCCGCAGACACTTTCTTGTGAACGCTCTACATATTGCAAATCTTAACAGATTCTAATAATTTTTCATACAGACACATCTTATGGTAAGATCCCGACACCAATCGATTTTGGTTGCCATAGCAACCAAATTGGCCGATTGGCGACACCGTTTGTGCTCAAATTAGCCTGTTTAACAGACATGGTTTGTGAATGCTCTACAGATGGGAGTTTTCAATGAATGATAATGAAATCGCACAGACTCGGAGAGAAAGACCCTCACACGAAACCTATCGTTTTTCAGAATGATTGAATAAATATAAACTAGTTAACGGACTTATTACAACCATTAAAATACCGACTTGAACATCTGTGATCAATCCAATACCCTGTACTAGGAAAACAAATATCACTGGATTCTTGTTCAGAATAGAGAACTGGTGTTTTTAGTGAAAACAGATCGATATTATCGAATAAGTTAACCTTAATTTTACTAGTTAGGTCTATTATTGACCACAATTAAAATAGTTAAGATGAGAAACATTTATTATTAAGCTCAACAAGGTGAAGGTTTTGTCCAGTACAGATTTCATGAGTGCAACCGAATAAGTTAACCTTATTATTACTAGTTAAGTCTATTACTGACCACAATAAGAATAGTTAAGACAAGAAATATTTATTATTGGGCTCAACAAGGTAAAGGTTCTGTCCAGTTGAGATTTTATGGCTGTAACCAAATAAGTTAACATTATTTTTGCCAGTTAAATCTATCATTGACCCTAATAATAATAGTTAAGACGAGAAACATTTATTATTGAGCTCAACAAGGTAAAGGTTTTGTCCAGTAGAGATTTCTGGGTGTAACCGAAAACATTAACATTATTTTTACTTGTTAAGTCTATTATTGACCATAATAAAAACAATCAAGACAAGGAACATTTATCATTGAGCTGAACCAGGTAATTGGAATTTCACATTCAAATCTAATTTGGAACATATTTGGGGGTGAAAATAGACCTTTTTGTGAAAACTTTGATCTGGCTCCAATGTTGTCATCTTGAAATGCAGTTTTGGTCAACTTTTACTTTGAATTTCAACCTGAAACCAAGTTTGGCACATATTATGAGTTGAAATATAACTTATGGTGAAAAATTCGATTTGACTCCAATTTCGTCTTCTTGAAATGCAGTTTTGGTCAACTTTTAGTTTGAATTTCAACCTGAAACCAAGTTTGGCACATATTATGAGTTGAAATATAACTTATGGTGGAAAATTCGATTTGACTCCAATTTCGTCTTCTTGAAATGCAGTTTTGGTCAACTTTTAGTTTGAATTTCAACTTGAAACCAAGTTTGGCACATATTATGAGTTGAAATATACTCATAACAAGGTAAATGTACTTAGAAACTTAGGTGAAAAGTTTGATCTGGCTGTAATTTCGTTATTTTATCGAACATGTCGAAATGGAAAGTCATATGCAGTGGTTTGAGTGGTGATGTTGAATTCGACCTACAATAAACCTTGAAAGATCAATGCAGCAATTTTGGTAGAAAACAAAACAGTTGTGGCTCAAGATTTTACATTTCTGTGGTAAACTTTTTTAGCCCTTGCTCTAGTTTTTCACACTTATCATTAATATATTTGGGGCAACAAGGATGATAGGGCTACGGGGGATACACCCAAGCGGTCGTAGGCGACCGGAAGCGTCTAGTTTATTTTTTTTATTTGTTACAGACAGGGTTCTTTATAAATCTGGATATAATTCTGGATGTCGGCATAGCTTGGAAGATCTTATCTTTATTATTAAATGATTTACCATCACCATGTCTGGTGCATAAGAACCTTAAAACAGCCTTAGAATGGTAGGACTATCAGACCTTCCTTTCTTTGAAAATCTATCCTTCATTTACAACAGAACTAAGCAGACTTCTAAAGTAAAATTCTACTTATTGATTTCACAAGGTTCAGTTGTAAAATACACCTTAGAAACCATCTCCGAGAAACTAAATTAAAAAAATATTTCGGGGGCGTACGGCCCGAACCCCCAGACCGCATAACGCTTCACTCGCTAGTCAGTGATGTATCCTCCATTCACAACAAAAACAGACTCCTAAAGTGAAAATCTACTTAGTGATTTCACAAGGTACAGTTGTAAATACACCTTAGAAACCATCTCAGAGACACTAAATTCAAAAAAATTATCGGCGGGCTCACGGCGCCCCCCAAACCCCCAGACCGCATAAGGCTTCGCTCGCTACGCTCGCTCACACTTTTTCAAGATTACGTACATTTAAGAAGAGCACCCCCCCTATTCAAAAATCCTGGATCCGCCCCTGCTTGGAGAAAATACATGCCAATTACTATTAACCTGGAAATAATTGTATATTCTTAATTGGAGAAAGGCTATTGAATTCATAAACATCAACGACATATTTAAGAATATAAGAAGTATATGTACACAGAAACGGGTTTGTTATGTGCATACGAGTATAGTGTATATGGCAATAGAAAATCATCACACTTGTTAATGTGTTGAGTATCTAGCAGTGAATATTATTTTGATATTTATTAGTGCAGGTTCTTAGATCATAATTTTGGACGAATTGTTCACATTGTGATAAAAGCATGAAACTTTGCAGAGGGGTAGAGTATCACTCACTGGTCAATATAGGCTAGGGAGCCATTCTCAATATGACCTGTGGCAATATATGGCAGCCATTTTTCTTTTTGCAGTGAATCGACCTAAAACGGCCTGTTTGAGAAATTGGTTATTTCTACCTGTGCATGTCAAATATTATTCGATATCAACAAAATTGGTATCAAACTGACCGGAATAACAAGACCACAACACTTATAACAGAAAAAAGATAAGTATATCGAACATTCTACAGCTTTATGCCCAAGAAACAGTTTTTTTGCTTGAAATTTATCAATGGATCTCGTAGTCGGACATATACAATAGGTGTGCCTGCACCCCCTCACCGCATGATCATCTGAAATCTTTTTTTTTCACAAGATCACTAAGATAACTATTTTTTTTAGTTAGATTTCATCATGTTATTGATTATTAGGGAGATTCCAGAGACCCACCACTGGCGAAAATGGTTGTTTTGGGCCTTTTTCAAAATGGCCACCATCGAAAATGCCGAAATCATGTTTTGGGCCATAACTCGGCTTCTATTGCAGGTACAGACATGGTTTTGGTGTCTATACCCATGTTTTTGATACTGAAGAATCTAATTCTGTCATTGCTGAGTACCTGTGTCTGTTGGTTGCTTCAGAATTAAAATTGTCTGACAAGTTGCGAATGATATGTGCAGAAACCCTGAGAGGGAACCAGAGTGATAGTAAAAGCAGTTCCATTCCCACATAACAAGCTCAGAAGATAAGAATCAATTTACAGAAATAGTGCCAAGGTGAATTCTTTTGAATTCCTGGACACATGATATGATGATGAATGCGACGCTCGTTTGTAGTCATTAAAACGAGTGCATTTTTCTGTCATTTGACCTGGTAAGAAAGTCAAAAATGCACATGAACCAGTATTTGGGGTCTGCGGAAGCCATCTTTATTAGTTGTGCATGTAATGCAACACCTGTTCACTTCACGGGAAAAAAAGGAAATCCAAGATGGCTACCAAAGCCAACAGATAATTTTTGAATATATGTAGGTCTCTGCATAAGAATTATCAGTATTGGAACTGAACAATCCAATAATAGACTATTACAAATCCCTTCAAATCCCCTTACAAGTAATTTCCCTTCTATTGCATTGTAATCATGGCACAATAAAATGCCAGTAAAGTTCCCTATCATTCTTCGATCGTTTTATCAGCTGTCATGAACATGGGAAGGGTCCCTGCCTCAACACCCACCAGTTATGTTTTGCGTGGCAAATGAAGCATGGTCATTGTTGAAAAGCTTTCCTGTTGACACAGTAGCATAATCGTGCTGATGTGTTTAATACAATAAAAATGATTACCCCTTATGTATGGCACAAAAATTTGTGTGTATTTTTTTGTGCAGCACAGTATGACAGTTAACTGAAAAGAATGCAGTAGCTGCCGAAAAATTATATGTCAATCCTAGCTTAACCTCTAGTCTCAAGAACGATCACACAGCAAATAAGCAATGGTATATACATGTTCATTCCAACTTGGATCTTCTGGATTCGCAATGTGAAGTATATTTTGTACAGTGGCATATGACACAAAGGTCAAAGACATCCTTGACAAAAGGCATTAAGGTCTAGATGGGAACCATCTTTGTTGTCTGTTTCAGTCCATCCATGGTCTGTGGTGTTTTAAACAGCCCCTACTGGTTAATGGGCTCTAGTTCGTGTCCTTAATTGGAGGTATTCTGATATGTTGTTCTAGCACATCACTTGTTTCAGGAATTCATTGCATATGACATCCCGACAAGGTCAACGTTGATATCATCAGTGATAAATTCACGATCCTATTTCATGCATTCACTGGATCTGACAGCGCGTCCTCCTTCATATGTTAGTATCATCTGAGCTGAGAGGATGCAATTGGTCTGTGATGATGCAATTGGTCTGTGGGCTGTCCTTCATTGGATCTATTATTTATGATATTAACATTGACCATGTAAGCACAGGGACTAGAGCCCTTTAACCACTAGGAGTTGTTCATAACCCTACAAGGCATGGATGGAATGAGAAAGACGGCAAGAAATTTCCCATGTTAACCACAATATCTTGTGTCAGGGATGTTTCGTTCTTGATGTCAAATGTCATTGCACAAACCCTTGTCAATTTTGCGAATGCAAAAACTTGGAATGTATACATGTAAATGCCATTCCAAATTTGCCATGTAATCATTCTTGAGACTACAGGTCAAATCTATCATTGGCATAGAACATTTATCTTGAGTTACTGCATTGTTTTCAGGTAACTGTCATATCGTTCTGGACAAGCAAATCACATGTCATTACTGTATCTTACATAAGGGGCAACTCCTGTGTCAACCGGAAACCAATCAACAAGGAACATGCTCCATTTGCCACACAGAACAAAACTGGTGCATGGGTGTTGAGGCAAAGATACTAGTATTTCCCATGTTAATGGCAACTGATAAGATCAACAAACACGTGGTAGAAGTGACCTTCTATGGTGCCTTGATTCCAATGCAATAGAAGGGAAATTACAGGATCCGTACTGATCTATTATTGGATTGTTTAGTTTTATCATTACTGGCAATTTTTATGCAGAGGCCTTGCTTAAATTCAGAAATTATCTGTTGGCCATGAGGACCATCTTGGATTTGATTTCTGTGAAGTAAAAAGTGTTGCATTCCATGCACAACTGAAAATGATGGTTTCTGCAGACCCTAAATATTACATGTAGTTCGTTTGTATTTTTCACCATCTTACCAGGAAAATGCAAAATTTTCCAGAGACCACAAACGAGTATCGCATTCATCATCGAGTCATGTATCCAGGAAGTCAAAAGAATCCACCTTGGCACTAATTCTTCAAATTGATTCTTATCTTCTGAGCTTGATATGTCGGAATGGAACTGCTTTTACTATCATTTTTGCCTCTTTAGGATTTCTACTCAAATCAGTCACACCATGGTTGGAAATGTGCTTTTCGCCAGTTTCATTGTCAGCCATTTGTAACTCTGAAGCAATCAACAGTCACAGGTACTCAGCATTGATAAAAGTGGATTCCCCAGTATCAAAAAACATAGGTATTGACACCAAAACCATGTCTCTACCTGTAACAGAAGCTGAGATATAGCCCAAAACATGATTTCAGAGTTTTCAACGGCGGCCATTTTGAAAACGGCCCAGAAAACCATATTTGCCAGCGATGGGTCTCTAGAAACAGTATCACCCGGTAATGATCAGTGATATGTTTGAAAATTTCAGAAAATCATCGGGGGAGGGGGAGGAGAGGATGCAGGCTTACCTATTATACATGCCCGACTATGAGATCCGTGAATTATTCACAAAATTCAAACAAAAAACTGGGGTTTTTACATACTGCTGCAGAACATTCAATATAATTATCTTCTTTCATTATAAATGAGTTGGCCTTGTTATTCCGGTCAGTTTGATACCAATTTTGTGGATATTGGATAATATTTGACAGGCATAGGTAGAAATAAGGAGTTTCGCGAACCGGCCGTTTGAAGTCAATTTACTGCAAAAAGAAAAATGGCTGCCATTTCCGCCACAGGCCATATTGAGAATGGCTCCCTAACTTATATTGATCAGTGAGTGATACTCTACCCCTCTGCAAAGTTTCATGCTTTTATCACAATGTGAACAATTTTTTTGCTAAGAACCTGCACTATTATTTTCCACTTTAATGAATATGGAAATATTGTTGATTTGAACGTATGATAAAAATAATAAAAAATGTCTGCTATATAGCAGCACATTTTCGAGCTCTGAGAGCTCCATATTTCACCAGAGAGCATCCAGAATTCATTGGTTTCTGGGGCCCTATGCGGGCCCCAGACCCCTAGCCTGTTGCATTCGTAATCTACCCAACTGTCCCCACCTTTGCGACATTTTGTGTCCGCCTCTGTGTAGTACTAGGTTGCATGCCCAATGCAGGGCTATTTTGTGTCGATCTGTCTATTCTATAATCTTTTGCTAATTGCATGCTGGGGTATTATTATGTGTCAAAAAAGTATTATTTGCCATCTAGTGTTTCATGCATACATGTAATTACTATTTATATTCAAAGTGACTTTTCCTCGAAAATGCAAAGAAGAGAACAGCTGTGAAAGTGTCTAGAAATCAGCAGTTACTCTCCCAAACATACACCAGAAAGCACCGTACAGAGAGTAGATTTCTTTTTTTTCCTCGGGGGCCTTACGGCGCCCCCCGAACCCCCAGACCGCTATGTTGATAACCGCCTCTGTGGCCGAGTGGATGGGACCGGTGGCTCTTGAAGCAACGAAGCTCAGAGGCGGTAGGTGGCGCGGGTTCGATCCCCGTCACCGGCACAAAGTAGGTGGAGTTTTCATCCTGGCAGTGCAAAGGTTTCTCCATTCGAATGTGCTTTCCAAATTATAAATTGTCACCCGACGGGGGATGGGGAAGACAGGCAGAATTGCCTATCATCGTGGACCGTCGTTAAACAAATCTGATTATTATATATATATTATATATGTGCTGTATCACTAGGGCCGGACCAATAATTATATGGTGTCTACGCCTCTGGTTTGCATGTTTCTTTGACCACGTTCGAGAGATAGTTTGTGCCTCTGTCTGAATGCAGGTATGACGGACTCCCGTGATAACATATCACGCGACGTGAGAATGCATCCGCAACTGTCGTAGCTTTTATGTTCTCTAGTGGGACGAGTTCGACATACTTCGTCATGTAATCGATGAAGACGAGAAGATACTGATTGTTTGACGTCTTACAGGTCGGGAGCTTTCCCAGAATGTCGGTACTAACTTGTTCCCAGGGTTCCGACGTGGGCATGGGCTGCGTGGCCAGGCCTTCCACAAAGCTGGCACTCGAGCGCGGATCGGGATTTCGCGCCAAAAGAAACTGCGGCCACGTCTGGATTGGCTTGTCCCTCTGCAAGGCCTAGGGTCTCTACCTTCTGTTGCAGCTGGAGAAGGGATCTGTTTTGTGCCTCGATTGCGGCCACCAGCGGTTGAGTATCCTGGGGCTTGTGGAGCTGTGATGTAACTTCAGCTAGTTTCGCGGCTTGTAGCGCGTCCTGTGGGGTCTCCGGTCTTTGCGTAATAACGTAGCTCTGGATTTGAGGGGGCAGTCCTCTCACGAAGCAGGCCATGCGTTCCAGGGCGGGTTTTTCCAGTTTCCTGCATAGCGTGTCTATTTTCTCATAATATTGGTCCACAGTAGAATTTCCCATTGTTATCCCCCAGAGCTGTTGTTCCAGGAGCCACGGTGGTTGTGACTGTATGTACTGCTTGTGGAACTCTCTGTACACACTCTGCACGTTGGACCGTTTGCTTGGTTCCAAGGAGGCAAACCAAGTAGCAGCTGGTCCCCGTGGTGACAGCTGTAGACACGATAGTGTATCTTCTTGTGTCGGTTTTTGTAGCTTTGCCCAGGTTTGGAAGCTATCCATCCACAGTGCTGGGTCTTCACTGGGGCTGTTGGCGAAAGGCTCTGGCTTCAAACTAGTTGTTACTGCGCCGGGCTTATGTGATCTCTGCAGGCCTTCTTTGAGTGAGTTCATAATGCTTGTTAAAATTGTAGAGTTAGAGTCAGAGTCACTTACATGAGCAGTGTCTGTTGTTTCACGACTTTTATCCGCTTGGCTGCGAGTGGTCACACCGTTGTTTTCATCCGCCATTATGTTAATCCAATGTCTAGTCCAAATTTATCCAATATATGCTGTTAACCCGGCTCTCTCCACCAGATGTTAAGTTCTTCACTAGATGTTATGTTGTTGTTTCGTTTTGTTGATGGTATGGGACGTCGTTGTGTCGTAACTGGTTATTATAAATAATTAAGATGTTTTCTCTTTTAGTCCTTTATTCACAAATACATCTTACTCTATGGCGGCAGGATCTCAACTGAATACAAATTCAAACTTACACATGAAGCGGGAAACCGGCTTTCTGGAAAGGGGCATGGTCATTTACCATGGAATGCTCGTGCGTGACAGTCTGACCCCAAGGGGTCACGTACAATAAACATTAAAATGCCGGTCTCTGGATCTGCGAAACTCATTTATAAACTTTGTGGATATCTGACATAAGTTATTCTCACAATTAGACGGCTGCGGTCCTAATATTCTTGACTGGTTC
Organism: Terebella lapidaria; assembly: GCA_949152475.1. Classification (NCBI taxonomy): domain Eukaryota; kingdom Metazoa; phylum Annelida; class Polychaeta; order Terebellida; family Terebellidae; genus Terebella; species Terebella lapidaria. The sequence goes on along the minus strand of OX424563.1, from coordinate 17,491,798 downwards.
TCTGGTAGTTGTAAACTAGCAACATTTCAAACACTGTTCTTGATGACGCTAACGTTTTCCTGCTCCCCAAAACCGCTCGCACCCGAACCCGAAAACTGGGCAATACAAGTGAGTTTGTTTGGAATTTTTGCTCAGCACAGGCAAAAGCTATCACAAAAACACATATATTTGGCGCACAGTGTGGCCCTGATAACACCAGTGTGACTTTGATTTTATTCCGAATGTGTTGTATATTAGGTTTCTTATTGGCATCATCAAAATCTGGTTCTATTGGTAATAATAGGTTAATACTAGTAATACAGAAGAGAAAGAATGCTCTAGCTTCAGTACCCCAAAGGATACCCCACCCGTAGTTAATCCCTATTCGGCCCCCTCAGCTAAAATTCCGAGAAACGTATGGACACTAATGTGGTTTCCACGTTTTAACATTGACCCTGAAAACATATAGAGTGCCAAGGTCGTGTTTCTATGTCAAATAGTTCCAAAGATGTGGCCAAATAATGAAATCGGTAATACGGTGGTGGCCATCTTGGATTTCTCGATTTTGAGTGGGAACCTTTGTTTTGCCAGCGTGGATCCCATTAAAATCGGATTCTGCATACTCAGAAAACCCTACAAGTTTTCATGCTTTCTTGCGGAAGTGAACATCTTGGCCTTATTTTCTTACATATCTGCCCAACTAATACAATAAACAAAGGAGAACATATCTATAGATGTATATCCGACCTTCAATGGTTTTAATGTTGCTCAATGTTTTGGATGAAATTGATAGCGTCTATTTTGTTGTAATACCACAATGTCATCACATTTTATCACTTTTATGTCGGAAACTATAAAAGTTGACAATCTTCCCTAATTGTTCTGCCAACATCAGAAATTTAGCTCAATATTTTTGTTGCGCAACTGTATGCATATGTAATAACGGTAAACCAACATCGTCGGCTTTGATTCCCGGAAATTTCGGCACGGTGGCTAGGCTACGCGTTATTCAGGGAGTGCCCCGGCGCAAAATCGTGAGTATTACGCGTTATTAGTGAGAAAATGGCATAGGAAACGACACAGTTTCCCACTTCAGATTGGGAAAATTAATGAAAAGGTTCTTTTTCTTCCTAAAATTTCGTTTCCACGGAACATCTCAACATGCAAACATCACGTAAGTTACCATGATTTAGATGCAAACATCGTCATATTTACAAGAATGGACACACAGTTCGTGACAACACTCGCATGCTTGCGACTCATTTGTGAAATATCATCGGTTACTCTATCAAGATTAATTACGCCAGTGTGAACATTATCAATTGAAACTAATGATGTGTATGTCGGTGAAGCATATGTGGTGATTTCGCCCCATGATCACGATAGGAGTTTGGTTGTTAATACTATTGTAACGGGTTTGCACCCTTCTGTGACGTCTTGATAAACCGGTTTTCTAGGGAGGTGGGCGAGTTGTTGTTTAACCGGAGCTGAAACGGTAAAACTCCGGGAAACTGCTACTGCTGTACGGTTGAACTCCGGCTAGAAGTCTCTAAGGTTGGTAGCGTGGTCTGGAATGGACCTCTTAACCGTTGTCCGACTGCTAATCCGCAACTGCACCTGTAAAGTAAGGATCCGGAGGCGTTTCCGTCTCCGGGTACTGCAACTGCTCCGTCGGGAAACCGCTTTACTGCAACAGCTCCGTCGTTTTCCGTCTTACTGCAAACTGCGACTGCGCCTGGAATAAAGAATCCAGGAACGTTGCCGTTTCCGAATACTGCAACCGCTCTGCCAGGTTCCGCCGCACTGCAATCTGCTCCGGTTGGCTCCGCCTCACCGCAACCTGCGACTGCACCTGAAATGGAGTATCTCGGAAGTGTTCCCACTTCCGGTTACTGCAACCGCTCCGTCAGGTACTGCCTCTGCAACTCCGTCGTCCGGTACCGCCTCTGCAACTGCTTCGTCGTTCCCGTCTCTGCAACTGTTCCGTCCGATACCGCCTCCGTAGTTGCTCCGTCGAATTCCACCTCCGTCTCCGTCTCCGTCTCCTTCCTCGGTGATCTGGGTTCTTGGATCACCCTAAGACGTCTTTACAACTTGGTCTTAACCGACTGTAGTCTTATCTCCCTTTACTCCGTATTACTGTCTTTTCCGGTGAACTAACTTTATTATAACTTCCAGTTCCCTAACGAACAAGGAAAAACAACTCGGTTGAAGTTTTCATGTTTATTTTCCAAGTGCACAGTCGGAAGACTTAACTGCTATCATCTGGATGACTCTATCCGGAACAAGGGAGTACTCTGCTATGGGAGAAGGGGTCTGCACAGGTCGACGTCAGGACACCAACTCCGCCGTCCGCTGTGAAGCGGGGGCTTTTATAGACCTGAGACCCACGTCACGTGACCAACCTATTGTGACGTCATAGTCCGCCAAAACACTGATATTTTCCGGATTTCTAAAAACACTCTAGAACCAATCAGTGGCTGACACGTCACCTTTTAAACCGAAAACGAGGCTGATCACATGACCTTCCGGAAATAACGTCATTACGTTTTTGTACTCCATTGTTCCGGCTCCGTGTCCGGTTCCGGCTCCGTCTCCGGGTTTACCAACATCATAAATTACTAAGTTCCGAGACGGAAAACCTTTAAAACATTAACAATACGGAACCGTATGAACCTTTAAACACATATACACCCTAATAAACGGTTATTTAACCATAATATCACAAACCACTAACAGAATTACCTAGGGGAAACCTTTGGGTACGCCCCAAAACCGTTACACTCCCCCTTCCTTAGACTCTGTTCGTCCCGAACAGAACAATTTCACATATATACAAATTGTCAACCGTTAAACTGTCCGTAAAATAAAACACAACTGTTTCCGTGATCCGGGTACTGGTATCTCTTAACTAGTTTACCGTCACTGTACCCGGATATCTTGCTTGTTCCGTTTCCCACTTTTTAACTCTTAATTATACTAGAATCCGGGAAACGGTTCTTCTTTCTTCTCCTTGCGCCGACTTGACTTGCGACGACTTGCGGCGACTTGCGACGACTACTGCCCACCAGTATCACGGCGCGAACTGCTCCCCGACGGCGGACGAGGTGGAATGGTCTGTGGTACCAACGGTCGTCCGAAGCTTGTTCCTCTGGCATCAACCGGGAGAAGATCGGGATCATGGAGGCTCCACTGGGGCGGGACGTAGAACCCATTCCTGAGGCGTTCGTCCCGGATGGACCAATCAGGAATCCGGACGATCTGACGGGTCGGGACGAGACCAAACGGTGACTCTCTCTGCTCCATGGTCTCCACGTAGGCGCCGGAGTCTCTCATCTCGGCTGGCCCCCACTGCTCCGGTCCCCAACGTACTGCATAGTATCTGGCGTGCTCCGGGACTGCAGGCGCAAAGACGGAAGCGCTCCGTCCCCCAATATTCACGGGAAACAATGGGACGGACACGGTTGAGTTGAAGGACCGCCAAACGGGTAGAATGTGTAGGGTGGACTCTGGGTTGGTGCTCGGACTTGGCTCCTTCTGGACCGATCACTGGAAGACTGTCGAGGTCGGGTTTCCACCGGAGACAGGATTCCGGGTGTAGCTCTGGCTTGATCTACTAGGATACTCCTCCGGGCTCTCTGCACGTCCGCATGACTTCGGTCAGACGCGGAAGACTCCATTCCGTCATCCCTAGCCGCTGAACTGGTTCTGCTTCCGGCTACTGCTTGAATGATTGCCGGTAAAGTTCTCTCCGTGGATCCTCGGGTCTCCGTCTCACTGACAGCTCTGCTCCGGGTTCCGCCTTCCGCTTTGGTCTCCGGCCTGCCTCCGGATCTGCCAATGGGTCTGCTGTCCGCTCTGCTATCTGTTCTGCTATCTGTTCTGCTATCCGCTCTGCTATCCGCTCTGCTATCTGCTCTGCTATCGGCTCTGCTATCTGCTCTGCTATCGGCTCTGCTATCGGCTCTGCTATCTGCTCTGCTATCTGCTCTGCCGCTGGATCTGCTTTCTGCTCCGCCTCCGTCGACCGCTTACACTGCCTCCGCTTCCGCCATACGGCCATCCGCCTCCGTCGACCGCTACACTGCCAACCGCCTCCGTCTACTGCCACACCGCCTGCGCTTCCGCCACACTGCCATCCGCCTCCGTCGCTCTCGATTCCCTCCGGCTCCGCCCTGTCCGTCACCTTGTCTTCCGCCATCCGGAAAGCCGGGAAACTGAAGTTGTCTATCTACTGCACCGCTTCTACTGCACCGCTTCTCCGGACTGATGGTCTTCCGGGAAACACTTAGTCGTTTTTCACTGCAAAATCTGCCGCTCCCGGAAAATGCTGGACTTGATTCAATTCCGCCAAACTTTGTCTGCGATGTGCACAGCTCGAGGTCTGCTCTTCAACTGCTCTCAGAGCCCGATTTCAAGGCCCTTTTATACCCTTTCTGCTCACGTGACTTGAAAAGCTCCACGCTGATTGGCTGCCTCAGGAGTGACGTCACAATTATGCAAAAACTCAACCGTTAACCGAGAGGTGTCCGTCTCCGGCTCAACCGGCTTCTCCGGGTTTTTCATTCCCTTTCAAGTATCTCTGCCATCAGGAGGGTTGAATAGAGTCTCAGCCAGTTGAATCTGCCTCTCAGACGAACATCTAGACTGCAAGTTGGGCGTTTCCGCCATCTGTACTGCTTCGTCAACTGCATATCTGCTCACTGGTATTACTGCTTGTCGACACTGGAAACTGCATACATTCTGTCCAGAAGGAGGCGCCTTCCTATCTGGGGTGATGTTTCTCCGTTTCTGTCAATCTGCAGTCGGTTTACTGTCTCTGCTAAGTGGAAACTCCGGTCGGATGTCTACAGCCGGAAAACTTTTCCGTCTTAATTTTCCGTATACGGAAGACGTGTAGCTGCTTCTCTGGAGATACTAGACCGCTAACCCAGGTTCTTCCGGACCCCTGGCCGCTACCCTGGACTGGTTGACTATGCGCTCAACCCAGTCAGAACCTCTAGGATGTCTCTATCCGGTCTCTGCACCGCTTTCCGCTCTGCTTCCTTTCTCCGCCCTGTTTCCGGAACCAGCACTTGCTCACTGCTCCGACTTCTTGCGGTCGCTCTCTGCCGGAACTCAACGTTTTACCAGGGTCTCAGCTATCTCCTTCTCCTGCTCTACAGCTCACTCCGTCTTCTCATATTTCTTCGTCCTCTGCGGCTTTACTCCGAGTCCGTATCCGACTCAGAGACCCTCTGTTCCGTCTCCGGAACACTACTCTGCTTCGGCGGCTCCGTCTGCCTCCAGGAATCCGCCATTCTCCGCTTCATCCATCTCGGATGCTTGACACAATTATACGGTTTCAGCAAATCGAAGTGAACCACCTTCTGTCGAGTTTCACTCTCTGCAATCTCGTAGGTCACGTCGGTAAATCTGCTCAGCACTAGCTTTGGACCGCTCCACTTCCTCTGCAACTTGGGAGCTATGCCCTTCTTCCGTGTTTTGACCGCCATCCACACTCGGTCTCCTGGCTGGAACTGATTGTCGACCTTCCTCCGGTCGTACAGCTTCTTCTGCCGTTCCATTTCTCTGCCAGATTTCGCCCGAACCGCCTTGTATACCGCTTCTAGTCGCTCCCGGAGCTGACTGCCATACTCTGTTACTTCTGCTGTTGATTCTCCCGGCGGTCTGCCAATCAGTATCTCTACCGGAGTGTTGACTTCTCTGCCCAGCATCAGCAAGTTGGGACTCTGCCCGGTTGTCTCCTGCGGGGTACTCCGGTAAGCTGCCATCGCCAACGGTACTAGCTGATCCCAGTTGGTCTGCCGCTCGCTTACGTACAGGCTCAGGATCTGCTGCAGCGTCCGGTTGAATCGCTCAATGAAACCGTCCGACTGAGGTCGGAAAGCGGTTGTCCGTGTCTTGTGAATCCCCAGGATTCTGCAAACATTTCTCAGCAAGTCGGACTCAAAATTTCTGCCTTGGTCGGTGTGGATCTCCATCGGGATGCCGTACCGCGCTGCAAACTGGTTGACGAATATGTCCGAAACCGTCACCGCTTCCTGATTCGGCATCGGGTAAGCCTCTACCCACTTGGTGAAGTAATCGCCGATTACTAAGATGTACCGGTTCCCCCGGGTGGATTTAGGTAACGGACCCATCACGTCCATTGCCACCCTCTCCATGGGCGCTCCAACCCGGTATTTCTGCATCGGAGATCGTTTCAAGTTCTGCATACTTCTTGACGCACATTCGTCACAGCTCAGCACCCACTGCTTTATGTCCCGCATCATAGCCGGCCAGAAATACCGCCTCTGAATGCTAGCCGCCATCCTTCTGCTTCCGAGGTGTCCTCCCGTCCGGCTCTGATGGGCCAGATGGAAAATCTCCTGTCTCAGCTCCTTCGGGGTTATTAACTGCATTCGGCTGGTTCCTTCTGCCGTTTTCCATTTCCGGTAGACTACTCCGTCGACTTTCAGCAAGGTCTTCCGCATCCCGTACAGCACTTTCTCCTCACTGCTCATGCTGGAAAAGTCTGCACTGCCAGCTGTACCGCTCCCGTCGATCAGCGACGTCACCAGTGGGTACCAAGGTTCGGCTTGCTGCATTCTCCGCAACTCCTCCGGTCGATATTTCTGCCCCAGCACAGTATCCTGGTCCGCATTTTCCGCCAGCCTAATCTGCTCTGCAACCACATCCGCTTTTCCTGGAACTGCCTTCTCCGTCACCGCAACCGGCTTCCGGGACGCTGCTTTCTCCGTCACCGCAACCGCAACCGGCTTCCGGGACGCTGCTTTCTCCGTCACCGCAACCGCAACCGGCTTCCGGGACGCTGCTTTCTCCGTCACCGCAACCGCAACCGGCTTCCGGGACGCTGCTTTCTCCGTCACCGCAACCGCAACCGGCTTCCGGGACGCTGCTTTCTCCGTCACCGCAACCGCAACCGGCTTCCGGGACGCTGCTTTCTCCGTCACCGCAACCGCAACCGGCTTCCGGGACGCTGCTTTCTCCGTCACCGCAACCGCAACCGGCTTCCGGGACGCTGCTTTCTCCGTCACCGCAACCGCAACCGGCTTCCGGGACGCTGCTTTCTCCATCACCGCAACCGCAACCGGCTTCCGGGACGCTGCTTTCTCCATCACCGCAACCGCAACCGGCTTCCGGGACACTGCTTTCTCTGCTACTGCAACTGCCTTCCTTGAGACTGCTTTCTCCGTCACCGCAACCGGCTTCCGGGAAACAGCTTTCTCCGCATCCGCCTTCCCTGCAACCGCCACCGGCCTTCCGGGAACAGCTTTCTCCGCCACCGCAACTGCCTTGGATTCTGCTTTTACCGGAGACTCCTCTTCTGCCAGCTCTGCTTCTCCGGCTGATTTCCGCGACCGCCTCCGGCGTCCCCCCTTCCTTGGTTCAGGCTCTGGAGTTTCACTGCTCCGGGTCTGACAATCCATCGTTGCTGCTGCCGTCTCTGCTGCTGCTGCGGTGGTTGCCGCCGTTGCTGCTGTGGTCTCGGGAACCTGCAATCTCGGGCGAAATGCCCCCTCCTGCCACAGTTAAAACACTCCAGATCTGCTCTAGGTCTGCGCTGCTGTTTCCGTGACTGACTCCGACGACCTCCCTTCCTTGGCTTGGGCTGTGGAATTCCACTACTTCGGGTCTGTCGGACAATCCGGGCAATCCGCTGTTGCTGCTGCTGTCTCTGCTGCTGCTGCAGTGGTTGCCGCTGTTGCTGCTGCTGCTTCGGCTGCCTACAGTCTCGGGCAAAATGCCCTTTCCGGCCACAGTTAAAACATTCTAAATCCGCTCGGGAACTGCGCTGCTGCTGCTGCCTGCTAACCGCTTCCTTGACCTGAGTCATCAGATCCGCCAACTGCTGCTGAGTCTGCTCGGCTTGCTTCCGCAATTCGTTCACCTGCTGGCTCCACTCCGGCTCCGTGTTCAGCTGCCTCGTCCGGTGTCGCTCCGCTGGTCTACTGTTGTCCATCTCCATAATACTCTCGTACTCGGTAGCGAAAGCCAGGGCCTGCGACAGCGTTTCCGGGTGGCTTTTCAATACAGACATCCGCATATCTCGGTTAGTCAGACTGTTGCAGGAATGCATCTTCATGAGCACTTCTGTTGTTGCCGGATCCGCTTTTGGGTAAGCTAGCCGCGTCTTGCTCCGTATGTCTCTGGCCAGCTCGGACAGCTCCTCCTCCGGCTGCAATTTCCGCGTCTGCAATTCCGCCTGGAAAACAAATGTTTTCTCCCCCGGACAAAACTGCTGTTTTAATGCCGCCACGACTGTATCAAAGCTGCGTCTCTGCTCCGCGGACAGATCCAGTAGTATGCTGCGGGCGTTACCTCTCAAACTGACACATAAGTTCAGCGCCTTTTCCTCCGCTGTCCAACGGTAGTACCGAGCGTATTCAAGGAGGTGAGCCTCATACTCCGGCCACGGATCAGTTCCGTCGTACGTCATTAATCTGGCTACTCCTGCCCTTGGTGCGGGTTGTTGTACTGCTTCTGCCTGCTGCTACTTTCCGGTTACTACCAGGTGCTGCTGAAACACCTCCATTTGGGTCGCCAATAATCTGGTCAGGTTGTCGACTAAATTCTCTCCGCCTTCCGGTTCCGCATCTGGCTCCCGATCGCCAGCCTGGTCCGGAAAGTTAATTTCCGACTCTGCTAACTGCTCTGCAGGCTGTACTCCTTGAGGAACCCGAAGGGGCTCTTCTGCAACTGCTTTCTGCATTTCCGGCTGCAACAGCTTTCGCTCGGCAGGACGAACTGCTTCCTTTTCAGCAACCGGCATCCGCAACGGCTCAGCTCCTACTGCTCCTACAGGCTGCTCCGTGTCCGACACGGCTGTCTTCAGCTGCTGTTCCGCCAATTTGCCCCGTCTAGTAGTCATACTGCAGATGATCCCACCGCTGCCACCAAAAAGTTGTAACGGGTTTGCACCCTTCTGTGACGTCTTGATAAACCGGTTTTCTAGGGAGGTGGGCGAGTTGTTGTTTAACCGGAGCTGAAACGGTAAAACTCCGGGAAACTGCTACTGCTGTACGGTTGAACTCCGGCTAGAAGTCTCTAAGGTTGGTAGCGTGGTCTGGAATGGACCTCTTAACCGTTGTCCGACTGCTAATCCGCAACTGCACCTGTAAAGTAAGGATCCGGAGGCGTTTCCGTCTCCGGGTACTGCAACTGCTCCGTTGGGAAACCGCTTTACTGCAACAGCTCCGTCGTTTTCCGTCTTACTGCAAACTGCGACTGCGCCTGGAATAAAGAATCCAGGAACGTTGCCGTTTCCGAATACTGCAACCGCTCTGCCAGGTTCCGCCGCACTGCAATCTGCTCCGGTTGGCTCCGCCTCACCGCAACCTGTGACTGCACCTGAAATGGAGTATCTCGGAAGTGTTCCCACTTCCGGTTACCGCAACCGCTCCGTCAGGTACTGCCTCTGCAACTCCGTCGTCCGGTACCGCCTCTGCAACTGCTTCGTCGTTCCCGTCTCTGCAACTGTTCCGTCCGATACCGCCTCCGTAGTTGCTCCGTCGAATTCCACCTCCGTCTCCATCTCCGTCTCCTTCCTCGGTGATCTGGGTTCTTGGATCACCCTAAGACGTCTTTACAACTTGGTCTTAACCGACTGTAGTCTTATCTCCCTTTACTCCGTATTACTGTCTTTTCCGGTGAACTAACTTTATTATAACTTCCAGTTCCCTAACGAACACGGAAAAACAACTCGGTTGAAGTTTTCATGTTTATTTTCCAAGTGCACAGTCGGAAGACTTAACTGCTATCATCTGGATGACTCTATCCGGAACAAGGGAGTACTCTGCTATGGGAGAAGGGGTCTGCACAGGTCGACGTCAGGACACCAACTCCGCCGTCCGCTGTGAAGCGGGGGCTTTTATAGACCTGAGACCCACGTCACGTGACCAACCTATTGTGACGTCATAGTCCGCCAAAACACTGATATTTTCCGGATTTCTAAAAACACTCTAGAACCAATCAGTGGCTGACACGTCACCTTTTAAACCGAAAACGAGGCTGATCACATGACCTTCCGGAAATAACGTCATTACGTTTTTGTACTCCATTGTTCCGGCTCCGTGTCCGGTTCCGGCTCCGTCTCCGGGTTTACCAACATCATAAATTACTAAGTTCCGAGACGGAAAACCTTTAAAACATTAACAATACGGAACCGTATGAACCTTTAAACACATATACACCCTAATAAACGGTTATTTAACCATAATATCACAAACCACTAACAGAATTACCTAGGGGAAACCTTTGGGTACGCCCCAAAACCGTTACACTATTCTTGTTTTGGTCGCATCGTGTTCAGAGCACGTGCGCTGCTTAGCAATGCCCTCTAATCCTCTCGCTCCACTATACTGAAACAATGGTCTAACGTCATCCCTTGCTCTTGCACGCTAGCAGCCAGCCTGTTTCCTCGGAGTTGTCTCAAAGCTAGCAAGGCGAGAGGACGACGGAGGGCATGGCCATGTGCTCTGAGTCCCCTTTCACCGGCTAAGTAAGGGCTTGCAACGGGGCAATTTCCAATCGGGGGCCCAGGAGGGGGACTGTTTGCTGACTCGGGGGCTCGTCCCTGGATCACCAGTCTCTCGCCCTGGGATGGTGCGACACTGCCAGCGAGCCGGCATGGGTGGGTCCAGAGATGGGCTCACCTCGCACCCTCCACTGCCCAGATTGCCGCGCAGTCTGGTGCTCTTCCCGAGTGCCGGTGACCGCGCTGACTCCTGGGCAGTTTGATAGTCTGTACCAGCTTCCCCAACCGGCCGGGTTGATCCCCTCGCGGACCCCCGACCCGGACGTTGGTCAGGCTATCAGAGGAGCGGTAGAGCAGCTCACTGACTCGCTCAGTGAGTTGGCTCCCGACGGCCGCTATGACCGCAGCCGATCGCCCTATATGGGACGATCAGACCAGAGGCTGAAAGTACGCGTGTTTCCAAGGTGACGGCCCACCTACAATGTACAGCAGAGCGGTCAGTGCCAGTAAAATGTGAAGACGCATCTAAACAATCGAGCACACCCCCTGCCTAACTAGAGATAGAGGGATGACGGAAATCAGCAGCAGTAGCTGTACACAGCCACATACTTTTGTAGGTAGGTCACTTGCCTTGAAGACACCAGAGTTGAAACATCTTACGTGGAACTCGGGATACTCTATCAAGATTAATTACGCCAGTGTGAACATTATCAAGTGATATTTTGTATCCACATCAGCAGTCGGGACTGAATACATGTCGGATTATAGAAGATACTTTGTCGGGAAAAACAGATGATGGCGAGCGAATTGAGGTACAAATTTTGAATGAAGGTGAGCGCATCAAGCATCCAATCATGGTGATGGATAGCATTGCCGACGAGCCCAGCGCGCCTATGCCAGGCAGTTCTAGCGAGCCGCAAGTGGCCGGAGAGACCCCACGGGCCGAAACCATACAGGAGCGAGTGACTGAGCGCCTAACGGAGGGAGGAGAGCGTCACACCCCCAACCCCAAACATGAGAGCGATCCTGATTTCAACGTGCCTCAGTTACAATGATTAACTGCGCTGAGATAGTGAAACACACCATCGCGGCCCAGCAGAAAGTCACTGCAGCTGCTTCCCTTGCTGCCGAGATTGCCGTGCCAACCACGAAAGCCATGCCTTCATCGACTGCCGCGCCACCCTCCCAGTCCCCACCCCAGCCACTACCACGACTGATCGCGCTTCTACTTGCCGAGTTCGCGCGCCCGCGCCTTCTGCTCCACCCACAATGCCACGAGAATCATCACAAGCCTCGTCCTCTGCGTCTTCGGGATTTCCCCGATCATCGACATCCCACCTGCATTGCCCATCAGCGTTCCGTCACCAAGTCAGTGAGCTCATGGCGATGGTCCGACCGTTGGTTATGCCTTTATACCATTATGACATTCCATTCAGCTTGTGCAATGGGTATGACAGATACAGGCCCGGCACGATTACGGCATGCCATCGACATTGTTGGACAACCAGTGATTACAACTATAGCGGTACAGGCCATTCAGGACAGTTGAGAGCCTGGATGACCACGTGTTGGCATATCATTTTCCATCCATGCGGTTCTTCGTGTGCCCCGTTCGCGATGGGTACCTGACCCTGACACAGAATAAGATGATTCGCCTCATGATGGAGCCAACTCGCGTGCACGTATTGAGTTTCCCCATCTATGAGAGGGGCCTCCTAGTCACGACACCGCTCATCCTGCAGAGATTTGTCATGCGGTGCGGGGTTGACATGCAACCCAACCCTAACTACTACCCTCCTTGCGTGCCAGCACACATCGCGATATACAGAAAACACGAAGATCCCATGCTAACCTTTGGAATCTGGCCGATGACTCCAGAGATTTTCCGGTAGTATCTGCGGAATCAAGACCCAGCCGTGTGAATGGTGCAATCTCGGATGGAGTACATCTGCAGCAGGACCGCGACGAGCGCATCCGTGTAATTGCAGCTGAGATCCGTGTGCTGAATCCAGAGGTTCGATTCTGCTGGTCGCGCACGATTTGTTTCACAAAGCCGGTCACGTATCGGACATCCGCCATGCCTGCCCCATTGACCAGTCAAGCCTCGATGAGCCAAGTCACCACACGCGTGCCGGATACCACCACCGCTTCGACATACCCGTCAGATGTCATGCCGCAAAAGTTGATTGTCGAGCAACCTAGTGCCTCTGCCCGTGGAGTAACTGGGACTCCTGAGCCGACCAGGACCAGCACCGACACAGTCCGCACCAACCCCAGTGAACAGCACCACCCCAGCAAGCATGAAGCAACCTCCGGAACTGTTACTTACAGGAGTTGAGGTTCCCGTCTCCCCTCATGCCGACCATGAAGACACGGAAAGCGGACGGATGTCCCGGGAGACATTGGAGTCTCCCACCCTGCTGCCACCATCTCGTGTCATGGCCTGCATCTCGGAGAACCCTCAATACTTCGAAGGGGACAGTGGGACCCCAATCGCGCTCAGGACCATGCCGCTGCAGGGCGACGTGACTGATCGTGCCTGCTTTTTTTTTCTGGACAGGTTTGGACAGTATATTTGGACAGGTTTGGTTCCGGGCAGGGTAAACTCCGAGGGTGTATGTTGACGAAGGGGTGTAATGTAGTATTTTTAGAGACTGTAACGGCCCGAACCCACCCCTGAACTACAACCACACAGTCACGTGCGCCATAAATACAAGTACATTATAACCACGCATACACACATGACTCAGTCGATCGCGTGCATACTTCAGGACATCCAACCAATCACAGCACACTTACATACGTCACACTCCCGCACGACCTTCTAATGAGCTAGTGAATAATTTGTGAATGAAGGGAAAAGTGTGTGTGGGGGGGGGGGGGGGAGGGGGGGTTCAATGATGAAAAAAACATTTTTACTTTATTCGACTCTCATATTAGGAATTGCTCCCATTTTGGTCACATAATGACAAGTATGCCTGCGCAATGTCACTCCCGAGTCAACCTAATAAAAAAAGCACACTTGGTTCTGATCACTTGTCGTGCCAATACTGATCTGAAGTTTGGAACCCTTACTTCCTGATGTCTTAAATGAATTAATGAAACACCACACTTTCTGTTTATAATATATCAAAATTTTGGTCTTCTACATGTATTTCTATATTCCCCTGTTTTTTTTACATGTTTTGGACAGTTCCAGTGTTGTAAACACTAATAAAAGATGTAATCGGGGCAAAATTCTTTGTGCTGCAGCAATGTATCATAGCTCTTGTTCAGCACTGTGACAGTAACTTCAAGGAATCATTGAAAAGATTCCACAATCCAGAAAATTGAGTGACAAGTAGCGAGCGTACAGTTTATATTCACACAACAAAGTGGTTGAGTAGAATATATAATCTTTATTCCACTTTGAATATATACATGTATATACTTTACATATTTGTGCCTTGCATATTTCAAACGTGATGACCAATCATTTCCTAATAACAACTGCAAACTTAACGATTGTTAACAACAGTAGAATATAATATAAAGTTTACAAAGAAATATCGAAGATTACCGTTTGTAATACAACATTAGTGCATATATATTGAAAGTCATGTTAAAAGAATGAATTGGTGGGAGAACAATATTCAAATGAGAGGTAATTTTAGACAAACTGAAATTATTGATGAGTGTCTGACTTCAGTTGTTTTCAAGTGAGTGAGCATGAACACATTACACGTGCATATTAGCCGTCATATCCTGAACAGTCTGGAAAGGTTAGTGCAGTGGATCATGTGTCAGAGATCACAATTTATTTGGTCCGAAATGGGGAGTCTTAGCGATTTTCAAACGTAGGACTTCCTACACTAACTTCTAGAATGAACACTTTCGTGCAACTTTTTCACCTCTGCAGTCACAAAACCTGAACCGGTGGGAAAACGTAATGATCAAAGACGGCGAATGTTAACTGCACGACCGTTATGATTATCTCATAATGTTCACAAAAGGCCCCTGACATAGTTGATGGATGATTTTGTAAATTGAAAGATATTTATTTGGTGTTGTCTTTATAATTCATGCACAATGACATTCAAATCTTTTAGTTTGAATGATCTCCTAAACTAATGTGAACAGCTTTCGCTCAGGAAGACATAATGTGGTCCCTGGGGTATTCTTGATACAAATATGTCATATAAATATTCATGATTATCAACAAAATATTTCTCAGAGCTGTAATGCCATATTAAGACTTATTTCTATAGTATATTAAAAAATATTCTATATCATGTGTACAGTTGCTTAGAACACATTAATAGGTTCTTACTAAATGCATAGTTAGGATTCATTTTATCACATACATTCGGTAGGGAATGATTTGAGCATACAACAAAGCATACTTTTCAATCAAAACATAATAATGCTCTATTAATTGCAATATTACCTTAATTATTAGCATTAGAATATTGCACGCAATATTGCATGACCTTGAATAATATAATTGGAAATGGCATTTTGATTGTTTCTACTTGAATACTATCTTTGTTAATGGCATTTTGATTAAATAAATTATTCTCAAATCTACTTCTCCAGTCATAACAACGCTACTCATAGTCAAAAATGCTAAGGCACTAAAGGTGCTCTGCAGCAAAAATAGAGCATCAAAAACCAATATAAATATATGTGTATAACATATACTTCAAGGTTCAGATCTTCTGAGATCTTGAGGGCTATCCATCAAGTTGACATAAATATCATATACTACTATATAATGTACAATACATATCTGATATGTGGTCGTCACGGAGTGCACATATGCTGTATTTTAATTCAAATACCTACTACAGGCATCATGTAAAACTACGGTAAATCTAAATACAGATATAATGTCATGAATGCTTTGGTGGGTTTCAAGTATATGGCGAGTTGTGTCGTCAGCAGTCTTTGCTACTCTGTATGCGTCGGAACATGACGAGCGGCAGTAGAAAACCGACAGCACCGAGTGTGTAACACCAGACTTCCCCCAGACTCCAATACACTGTAAATATGTGGAAATGTACGGCAGAAAGTCATCACTGATCATCATACATGATTCAATAGTATAGTGTTTATAAAATGCAGAAGAAAAATGATATTCAGGAAGTCAATGTAATTAGTCTATTATCAATATTATCAATGTTTTATAGCAATACAAATCCGATAATATACCAGTACAGTATATACATTCGTAGAAGTATGATAATCAGCAATCTATAGATTCCAGTAATCTTTTCTCGATATGCTTGATAACTTGTTGCACAAAGCAATAAGATTCTACAAGGTGAATACACTACGAAATTTTGCTTTCAATACGCTCAAAATCAGAACATGTAAAGCACAGAATGTTTACATACGTGTGCAGGAGATCACGGGCCCGACAGTCCGCGCCAACGCCCCCAGTGAGCGGAAAATCCCGAGAACCGTTCCCTTCTGTTCAACCGATCCGTAGGAAGACGCTAGTGTTGTCAGACAGGGAACTACGGTTGCAGACGCTGTGTCAAGAAGATTTGTTTCATAAGGTTCATGTCAGAACAATAGTATGTATGGTATTTAGAATAGACATAGAAAAGAGGGACTCAGTGACTCTATGTTCTGTTCGAAGTGAGAGGGACGCTTTTGATTTCCGGCTAGACATTGGATTGAAAAAGTGACTTGTCATAATGTAATAAATATTTTAAGTGACTTCATCAAAAGAAATTCGTCAAGATTAAACACTGACATTGGGAATAACATTCCTTGTCTTGTGTTGTTATACCTAGTTTCAACTTGAACAAATACATACACAGTAGAGACCATCTCCTATGTCTATGATATTTAGTTTGTAAACAAATGCACATCGGGGAAAGACACATGTTAATTTGTACCGGTACATGTTATTGCATGATTAATATATATACTATTCAAGACAATGAATAAACTTATTATTAAAACTTGTCAGGAGATGAAACGAAAATAATGTCCAAAAGCCCTTATCAAAAACTCAACATACCAAATGCATAGAGTACCAGTCCCAAATATAACACTGTCTGGCTTTGAGCAATGCCAACTAAAACAAATGCTGGCATCAGTACACATATGGCCTGTAAAATATACAAAAGGAACAAAATATTGAACTACATGTATAAAATCAAAATCAAACACCATGATATATAATATTCTACCGGTAATCATTGGATTCTTTGGACATGTGAAAAGCACTGATGAAAAGAAGACAGTGACCACAGTACATGTAGTAGCACAGAATATGTATATTTATTCAGCGAAGAAGAAAATATTACTCACTACTTTTGACATTCTAATTTCTTTCCCTGGTTTGATTCGTCGTACAAATCCACCTGCAATCATAGTCACACCATACAACAGTTTACTGTATGTTAATTATTACACTTACTATAATAAGAACATTGAAACGCAGAATCACCAGTATTATTGATATGTAATATTGATATGTACTACCGGTAAATCTTTATCACAAAGTAGTTTCTGGGATTCCGAAGGCATTAAATTCTGTATGAGTTTGAATCTGCTCAGATATAAAAACCTACCTTGTACAAGAACCATGATTATACCAATCAGGAAAAACATTTTCCCTTGTTGCAAACTGAAAATAAAAGTAATGTTTGAACATCAGTGAATGTTCAACGTACACATGAATTTATTTATGAATTTTTTCACTTTTTCACTCAATGTCTCATTCATGAAACGTTTCATGAATTCCTCAAAATTGACTATTGTACTGGCAACAAAGTCTGATTTTATTTTATTCCTAACAGGAAATTTCAAAGTCCAGTCTTGGTGCATATAGTTGACAACTCTCTTCGTGAATATCAATACAAAACTATGCACATTCATTGACTGCGCATTCACACATATATTTTTTGTCCATCCACAGACATGAACACACGAAGCCCCTGATATCAAAAAGCAATGACTTGTGGCGTGCTGTGAGCCCGACCTGTCATAGTTGAAGCGGTTGTGTGTGAGGAACGTCAGTGTGAACTCTAGGCCGGAATACAGGAACAGGTAGAGGAAATACACGAGCCCCACACCTCGTACAGCTCGCAAGTCTGCAAGCACACCGGGGATAAACACTTACTCAATGCTGGCACACCCTGTAATTTTAATTTATTGAATTTTAATGTGCAACTACTGGTACTTATCTCACATGTAAATCATTCAATCAAACTTGTTTTCAATGCAATCACGTAATTTCAAGCGAGGATGATATGGTAACTATCACTGATACATCAAATATTTCTCCTTAGTTACATGTTGGAGATTGTGAACAATACTGTCTTTTTTCAAGAGATTCAGAGCTGTGAAGCAGCAGAGGGATTTGTTTAGAAAATCAATCCAAACAATTCACAATAAGGATATAACCTTATCACCATTGTTTCTTGCAGTACAGACCTTTATCCGGCAGACCTTGAACTGCTTCAAACTGGAAGAGAGCCACCGGGTGGATGAACTTCCGCACGCCAGACAGACCGCGACCGAGGGAGGTAGACTGTATGTGGGAGGTAAGAAAAGTGATTAGACTGATTAAAAAGTTAAAGAGCATGTGTCACTAAAAATCGGGTATTGGGTTTTTCTGTGTATGTGAAAGCACAATTTGAACTGAATAAAACGGTCTTTACAGCATATTGATATCATGATTTCTTCCAAAGTTATGGCACTTCAAACATTCACATATTCACAGAATCTGACAACAGAATCTGACAACTAATTAATATGCAAATGAGATGTGTGACGTCATTGACAGACTGGTTTTTAATTAGGTGTCTTAACATGACAAAATGGAGCTTTTTATTTTCACATTTGGTCACCAACACCCATCAGAAATATTGTCCAGTAGGAATAGTCAGTGAGTGCATGCCAATCTTGGTTGCCATGGCAACCAATAGGCTGATTTGGGCCTTAGCAACGTGGTTGCTAAGGCTAATATTAACGTCAAAACACGAAATGAAAGTATGAAACCAACACAAATAACGAGATAATGACAATATCTAGTGGAATTAATAAACAAATTGTTCAACTACACACCATAGCAACCGATACAGGCCTGAGAAATCACCAATGTTTAAAGCCATTGCAAGTGAATGGATACCATTACCACTGGTTTCCAATGCCTTTATTGGTTGCTAAGTGTTGTGTTCAAACATTTTGCTGATATATTCCACAATATATTGTCATTATTCATTGTCTGAAATAGTTTCATTCCTGTATGTCCTGTTTTTAATTAGATATTGACCTTAGCAACCATGGTTGCTAAGGGACCCAGCCGGCCAATGGTTGCCATGGTAACCAAAAATTTCATGAAATCACTGACTATTTTAACCATGAAACATAAAAAGTGGGTTCTGGTGAACAATTATGAAAAGAAACATTCTCATTATTCCATTTTAAAATGTCTAATTAAAAGCCAGTCTGTCAATGACATCACACATCTCATTTGCATATTAATTAGCTGTCAGATTCTGTTGTCAGATTCTGTGAATATGTAAATGTTTGGAGTGCCATAACTTTGGAAGAAATCATGATATCAATATGCTGTAAAGACCGTTTTATTCAGTTCAAATTGTGCTTTCACATACACAGAAAAACCCAATACCCAATTTTCGTGTCACATGCTCTTTAAATTGTACCTATTGTGCTTACCGGTAATAACAGTACTTGCAGTTTTATGTTACAATAAAAGACAAGGGTATCCGATATCGAACAAGGAGTGTACAGATAGTGAGCCAAACAACCATAACAGCGAGTCCAATACGTCATGATATAATTTTCTTACATTGGCTGGGAAATAATGCAACATTTTTCCTATATATGGTGTCTATCTACGCCATGTGATTCGACAGAACACAGCAGAACAATTAATTCGAGCTGGCTTTTTTGGTCAAATTTCACACCAGTTCTAGACACTTTGATGCCTTCATTTATACATACACGTTTCTCAGCTGGTAGAGTTTCCTTGAGGAAGACCAGGAGGAAGACGATATCGACCACCGCGAGGAACAACGCAAACAGCGCCGGGGGAGTGAAGAACATCTCGTCTTGAATGTTTGTGCGGCGAGAAAAGTACGCACCAATTAGAGGCCCGATGATGAAACCGACAGAGAATGCCACGCCCACTGCTGCCTGTTGAGGTAAAGTTTATCTAAGTAAGCAATTCTGGATCATATACACACAAACATGTGTATACAAGATATTTATATCAATTCTGGATCATAACATGGCAAATGTGAAGGGGCAGTTCTTTAGACTGCAGTTCGACTATAAATCATAACAGCTTTTAGACATAACAAGTACCGGTATGAGCATAACAAGTTATGTTCTTCTATAACAGGATAATATTTGTTGCTGAAAAAAATGACTTTACAAACAATAGAACGGTTGCCCACTTAATGATCATTATTTTTGAGTACAGGTAATCTCAATATTTTAACCACTCATATTCGTTCAAAAATCGACTGCCATGTACCAATACTCACCATTCCTTTTCCCCGTTTCTCCGGTGGACAAATATCGGCGACGATCGCGGTGCTGAGACTGACGTTACCCTTGCTGATCCCCCCGATAATCCTCGCCAGCACGAACAGGGTGAAGTTACGTGATATCGCCCACACAACATACGACAGTGCCACGCCCATCTGTGTGTCACCATGGAAGAAATTTACATGTGTACGTAAGTGAAAACCATGCTTGTACAATCATGCTCGGTTAGATGAATATCATGAACCACTTAAAGTTACCAAAATTAATGGAGGCAAATGCAGTCATGAATGTTTGTTTTCCACAGAAAGAAAATACCCAAATTAAACATGCTAAATAGCTCAATGTGCCATTCACAATATTGATTGGCCACAAAATTATATCCATGGTTTTACAGTGAATGACATTTTGTGATCACGAAAACTACTGGTTTTTGATTATCACATTATATGATCAACTAGACATAAAAGCCTATAGGCTTTGTGGCATCCCCCAATTTTTCTTTTCTTTTCTAATGGTGAAACTTGACTGTTATTATAATACATATACCAGGATTATTGAACACAGGTGGGAGTGAGAGTTCAAATTATAGCAGTTGGTCACTAGACAAATGTCCATCAGATTTTTGTTTTAATCTCAATAGGTATTAAATGTACAGACATGACAGACATTCATAATACAAGCAAAAAGGAAATTATTCTGGGTTCTGACTAAGTAAAACAATGATAATTTGGTCACTGCATGTGAAATACAGCTAGAAAACAAAACAATGCATGTAGTTTCATCCAGATAAACACAGTGCTGTTTTAACTGAATACAATGAACAATTGACCGGCAAGCAAGGCCCAGGCAGACCTTCAAAGCTGTTATCTTCAGTTTGGGTCATCATTATATAACCACCTATTGTTTTCTTTAGAAAGGGAAGGAGGGCATTGTTCCAACTTGTTGGTGTTAGTATAGTAAACTGGGGTGAGGGGACAGGAGAGGGGGGGGGGGGGGGGAAGAGGGGCAGTGCATACAAGTCACTGATACATTGCTACATTCATATGCAGATTAGACTGGCTGACAGTGGAGGTGGGGGAGGGAGAGGGGGGGGGGGGTATTGCCTTATCACAGGCATTACTGAGCAGGGCTCTCATATACTGCACTGGCTGAGAGGGCAGAGCCTAGCCTCATGCTGGACATGCAGGCTGCAGTCAGTGAATACAGTAGCATGGCTCAGTCACAGTATTACATCTGCATGGGGGCAGGTGAGGGAAAAATTCTAAGTCCAAAAAAAATACACCCAAAAAATTTTTTCCCCCTGGAAATTGCCTGAATCAAATTATGACATTGACAGGAATCGCCCGATTTTTTTTTCCAAAATGGCCGCTGGCGGCCATCTTGGATTTCGGGTCTCGACGAAAAACAATAGGGGTTAGGAGCAAAGTATTTCGGATGAGCTGTGAAAATTTCGGAAAGATAGATTAAGGCGTTCAAGAGTTATGATCCGGAAACCGAACGGCGGAAGAAAAAAAAAAAAAAAAAAAAAAAAAGAAAAAAAAAAAAAAAAAAACAGACAAAAACATAAGGCCTCCCGATTTTCAATCGGGATGCCTAATTATGCAAAATAACCACAGTCATATTTTGCAAAAAGATCCAAGGTGAACATATACATGATATACAGACCATGCTGAGCAGCATCAGGGGTTTGCGGCCGTAGACATCTGACGCGGCACCAATCACAGGCGACGCCAGGAATTGTAGCAAGGAAAACAGCGAACCGATCACACCTATTGTGTTTGGGGATGTAAAAGTAGGACAAATTCAGTCATTCAGTCACAAGAATCAAAGAAAACACAAATTTTTGTATCTCCAGTGCAAAAGTTGTTGAAGCTACACCTCTTTCTGTGATAAAAAAGTATGAATATTTATTTGGCAGACACATAATTATCAACAATGATTTCATTGAGGCATGGCCTAATGTTTGTAGTGTACTGACCTCCGAAGAGTACAGAGTTCCAGCGCGGGGTGTCTGGTACGCCTATCACCTCTCGGAATGAGTGTACACAGCTCTTCATCGACCGGTACAAACCGTCCTGCACAGTAACCATGGCAATAAATTAATTCACTGTCAAATATCATCTGTCATTGAAATTTGGTTGATACATATGAATGAACAAGTTTCACTCCATACATCGAATCATGAGTTTTCCATCATATTTACATGACTTAGCCATCAACCATATGTATATATTTTACCTGTTCGTCTTGTCCATAGTATTCCAAGAGCGCAGGCAACAACGGCAGAATCATCGTAAAAGCCAGCAGATCCAGCACGAGGCCGAAGAACATAACCATCAACGTCTTGTGGTCCATCGACGGAACTTTCGCTTTCGCACTTGCATCGTCAATCTTCAAGTTGTTGTTATTGGAACGCAAGGACCTACGACTAGGGAGTTCAGTATCCATGGTGGCTGGTTCGTTGATCCTTTCACTTTGTTGTTGGTATTTGTCTGTAGATGGGCAGCTCTCAGGCATGCACTAGTGTCTGAAAAGACAATTGAATTATTACATTATAAATGGCAAGTATGTAATTTTCTATGAAGGAAGTAGAATAAGTATGAAATGAATACTATACATGGTACACAAAATTAATGTATTATGAGTTTAATACACAATTGTATAGTCCATTTGAAAAAATAATATAAACATGTTAATATGCAATGATATATATACATGATATATGTACATGGGTAGACATTTTAATTACATAGTTGTACATGTTGTACATGTCAAGCAGGGCAGGCACCTAAAAGCAAATTTTCGTTATATCCCCAGTGGCTGACTACCACATCTAAAAGTACATTGTATGGGTCTACTGTAAAACAGGACACAGTCACTACACAAAACAGTAGTAAGCATACAAGTGAAGTCCCATGTTAGTAGTTCAGTCGTGCATGAGAGCAGAGGTGATAGCCCAGGGCCAGGGCCAGGCTGAGAGATACACCTGGGACAAAACTAATGAGCTAGTGAACATTTCCTGCTGTTCAGTAATAATTACGATAACAGCTAGCGATTCTCCCCGAATTTGATATCTCCATCATAAGAAGTGTCTTTGTATGTATATCATTATATATGGTAAGATAATGAAGTCTTGATATTGTAACTACTAGTTAAATGATGCTTACTTATTTATGCAGTGGTTTTATCATGTTTTATACACATAAATCAGCTGTACATGTATTTAGCGATATCAGAACTGATGACAAAAAGTTTTGTCACAAAACTTCAGTGGATTTATTTCTTTAAACCTATTTTTGAGAAACAAATATTGATCCTTCGAAAGATGCAAAATTTGATAGTACTCAAAGCAATATACACACATGTAGCCTACTGACAATGATATACTTGTCATAGCAGGAACAATTTATCTTTCCATAAAAAATATGCTATAACATATATCTAAACATGCTGATTAATATACAAATTAAAGTAACTCACCTTATGGCTAATAACATATGTTTTCAACTCAAACTATAGTTGTTGAATACTAGTAGAGCAAACATTAGTCTGAGGAATACATGACAATCCTGTAGATGTGACTGTGTCTATACTCAATGCTTTCACTGAAAATATAACTGCCAGGTGGTCAAAATTACACGTGTCCATGGACATGATTGACACTACATGTAAACCTGGAGAAAAACATGTACCATTTTGCATTGTTCTGTGGACGAAAGAAAAGTTGAAGTGGGTTCAAAGGTTTTCAATACTAGTAATTTGCAGAACTTTTTTCATGTAAAAAATCTGAGGGCGCAAGAAAAAACACCAGTGCAGCAATTATGTAACAGTCAGACTGCTATACTTTGTAACATATACCACTAGGAATGTAATATTAGTCGACTAAGCCTACATGTACATCCACAATTCGATCATGAAATGTGACACGAGTTGAAATATACATACCGTATTGGTCCTAATAGTGGCACGCGCCCTAATAGTAGAGCGGCCCCCTCTTTTGCCCAAAAATGTTCGATTTTTGTAATCAAATAATGCACTTCATATCTTTCTATTAAGATCTTGGAGTGTTCCAATCCATACATTCATGTTATTTGAATCATAATAAAGGGAATTAAAGGCTTTAGGTATATTATTCAGTGATTTTCTTAAATTTGACCTCAAGTTTGACGCCATTTTTGTGCGCGCTGCTGCATGAGGTCTTGCTTTGGCTCGCTGTGCTACTATTAGGACCAATACAGTAATTGCAAGAGAATGATTGATACTACCTAGGCCCATAAAGCATTACATGTATATGAGTACCAGGAAGTTAGGTCCAAAATAAGAATTTTCACAGGTCAAGTAAGGTGGAATAGTATTTCATTACTATAGATTGGCAATTTGGTATGTGTATAAGAGGTTCTTCCATGAAGTCAATGTGATCACTGCTGGCCGTCAAACTATGGAGATTATGTATACATTTATATACTAATATATGTTACCAAACTGTCACAGTTGCCGGGTCCACATTACTATAGCATTCCAATCATTAGGTAAATAAATGAAATGTCTTAAAACCTATGAGCTTTCGCACCTCAATTGAACATTTGTTTGTTTTTTTTATTGTGGGCGATCAGAGCATTATTAGGGCATGTTTAATAATATCTGCAATTGCCAGCTGGCAGCACTGTTTTTGGGGGTAAACATGATGTCATTATTCTGTTTTTCTCTTCGGGATATCAATACAGATGTAATTTAACTGCCATAATTTATGTCATTATTGACTACAGGCGATTTTCGTTAGTGATTTGGTGCCAAAATTTACCTGAATTACAATGCTGCTCCCTGTTGAATGAGTATATGACATGCCTCATTAGTGATGGTAATATGTTTCCACAAAACCATCAGCTCAATATGAGTACTTCAAGCAGATCACTCCAGCTGGCCCGCGGGTACATGTACGATCCTGCATTTTATGCTACATGTCCGTCAACACAGTTTCTCATGTATTTCTACATGTTGTGATTTTGTGTGAACTGATTGGAAAAATCCGATATCTTGGTACATGAAGGGTGAGAACCTCGGAGAAAATTGGCAGTCGCATGACATCAAAAAATCAAGGCCACAGCCATTTTAATAACATGCTGATTCACCCTCGGGACGAATTTTTTTCAACGAATAAATCAAAATGTTCCGCAACTGTTCCCTCAGACCACATCCATATATACCGAGTAGCCACAACAGTTCCTGGCTTAATTTTTGCACCTATTTTCACACCTACCGTATTTTCCTGAAATTAAGCCAAGAATTGTTGTGGGGACACAAAGGATACAAGCCAAGCATCTTAAATTCGCCAACATTTTCATGATTTTGGGGTGTTAGCTATATCATGTATATAAAACATTAACATATTAACACACCATCAAAGTACCAAATATCAACATCGAAAGGAACTTCAGTTCAACATAGAGGTTTTTCAAAATGATTGTCATATCTTCAAGGCCGGTGGTTGATGAATGCTGATGTGAGCATCTTATCACTGGATAGGTCCCCCTTCGGAAAGGACATTTAGTTACTAAACTCCCCATACCCCTTTTTGGTCTAGGGCTCAGAGGCACTACAGCTAATCTGCCTTCTTCATGGTTACAAACAGTTAAACTGTAATTTCGGTGCTTCCTGAATCATACTTTTAAGGTCAACTCGATTTAGACTGCTGCTATTCATCATTCAGAATACCTACAAATTGATTGACTGAGAAATATCTGCATCATGTGCATGGGATATTTTAAATTATTCCGGTTGGGATTCATTGCTAAAAATATCGAATCATTGTTTCAATATTTCACACACGTTTTCCAAAATTAGGGTTGTGAAAATAAAGTTGGGATCCCTAAGTAAGTTATTTGATCCAGATATTGTCTTGTGCATGACATATGGGAAGTTTATTATGTCAAAGTGCAGACAACGTCCGTCAGCTTCAGCAAAACAATGATCATTTCTTATGGGTTTCTGTTTCAAGTGATATGAAATTCTAGAGAACGATCGGCCCGACTCACTAATAGGTGTAAGGATTCCATTGTAGTATTACGTTGTATTTACATTGACACTATCGATCCATTTTTCCACATTTTTGGACACCAAACACTAGGTTTGTTGTTATTCTGAATGATGATACAGGTCAGAAGTTTTTCTAATGCGATGCAAGAATAAAAAAATATTGCCGCCTCTGTGGCCGAGTGGATGGGACCGGTGGCTCTTGAAGCAACGAAGCTCAGAGGCGGTAGGTGACGCGGGTTCGATCCCTGTCACTGGCACAAAGTAGGTGGAGTTTTCATCCTGGCAACGCAAAGGTTTCTCCATTCGAATGTGCTTCCCAAATTCTAAATTGTCACCCGACGGGGGATGGGGAAGACAGGCAGAATTGCCTATCATCATGGACCGTCGTAAAATAAATCTGATTATTATTATTATTATTATTATATAGTAGTTGACGTTTTGGGGAGAAAAAAGTTGGGGGGCTGTCGATTAGTGGGGTTAATTTATGCTTTGCTACTGACCAGGCGCCAAACACAGATATATTTTGAAAGAAGAGATGTATCTTAATAAATCCATATTGAAAATTTTATGAACTAAGCAATATTGACGCCATTATAGAGTGCGAGCAAAACTTGTTCGCACTTGCTTCGGGCCGCTATCATTGATGGATCAGGAACGAAGGGAGGGACATCAACGCATCGGACCGTACGGAAAGACTGCCAGGAACTAGGTCTAGCCATGCGATGCCATGCCCATGGACTGTTGATCTGGTGATAGGCCGCCGAGAAATCAATCACCTGATCGCGGTCATGATGTCAACGCAACAGACGGTCAATCAACACGGATCGAGAATCTGCAAGTCAATCACTCAGTCACTGATCAGCTGATCAGTGAGTGCCAGCCCAGAGTGAGTGAGTCATCTTCAATCTTGTCAAGTCTTGTGACGTCAGAGTCAGACTTGTCAGCTCATGAATAGCAACTAGATCTAGGTTCGAAACATCTACGGCTGTAATTGTCTCTCTGTCTTAATGACATCATGATGGTTATCATTCAATTTACCTGAAAGTACAAGCAAAGAACAGTGAACTCTCAAAACATTTGAAAAGTTGGCAGGGAACATCCAAGTCACGATCCGCTTTCGAGTTTGTTTACTTCCGTTGTGGGTCAGTGTGCGTGACGGCCGCATGGGTGCGCTGTGAGCATTGACAGTGAGTCATTCCCTGCATGTGAACGGGCGGTAGAAAAAAATCTAGCCATACAGAGAGACACGCACAACTCGCGTGCAACCCTATCTTGAATAGAAAGGTAGGGACAGCACAAGTACTAGAGTACTACCGACGACGCTCTACTCGTCAACGAGTCGAGTCACAGCAATAACCAAGTTTTAAATTGATAACCGAGTACTCGTTGAACAAAACCAAGACTTTTTTTCAGTAAATATCACGAAATGAGCGCTCAAAACCATGACAAAACGTTGAAAAAAGATCGAAATTTGAGTTCTTGTTGACATTGTTTCGAACAAGAACTAGCTGCGCCACCTAGCGAATCACTTGTGCTGCCTCTGGGCTCCAGCGAGTGCACTGTGAACTAAGTCACGTGATGCAAACAAGATGTCTGCGCCCATCTGAGAAGGATTGCAACTTAGCTGTTCAGTAATTTAGTGAATATATATCCGATATTTAATTCTAAACTACTTGGCAACGTACGATTTTACCTTGTGAATGCCCCTACTCATTAATTCAGCAGTCTACTTACTGTGTACAGCGCTGTATTGAGTGTATACATCGCTGTGCCGAGCCAATGGCTCGCGCCTGGCCGCGAAAATTGAAAATCTTGATCAAAGTATTTGAGGCATAATTATCGTGCAGTGCATTCCAAAAACTGTGCGGTCTGTTCCAGCTAGCGTGCAGCGACATCGCTGCAGTCTTAGTTGGGCGATTTCTACCGAAAATTCCAAACAAACTCACTACTGTATTTATTTCCACACGTATTTCGTGAAGTTTTTGTTGACATCTGCTGCCATATTCTGGGCTGTTCTGCATACGCATGTCAGAGGTCAACTGAATATTTGCATACTAGGTCGAGGTCACATTATCTGCGCATGTTCGTGCGCATGGGCAGCTAATGTGACCTCGACCTAGTATGCAAATATTTAGCTGACCTCTGACCTGCGCATGCGCAAAATGGCTTATGGCGACCTGAGATATCAACGGAAACTCGATAAATGTGTCCTGAAATAAGTGGACATTTACAGATTTACATTATATTTTTTCATAGAAATCGCCCAACTAAGACTGCAGCGATGTCGCTGCACGCTAGCTGGAACAGACCGCACAGTTTTTGGAATGCACTGCACGATAATTATGCCTCAAATACTTTGATCAAGATTTTCAATTTTCGCGGTCAGGCGCGAGCCATTGGCTCGGCACAGCGATGTATACACTCAATACAGCGCTGTACACAGTAACAGTCTACTGGCAGTCCCAGTGCATTACGCGGTGAATTGACGATCTATTCGAAAAAATTGACTAATGCAATCTACATTTGGTAATTTTTTACGAGTACTCGGTTACGAGTCGAGTCACAAAACCCGAGTACTCGAGTTACGAAATCTGTACTTGTGCTGACCCTAGAAAGGCGAAGTCATATTTTAACAAATAATTTAATCTGCCTACAGGTAGTCATAGGGAACCAAATATCGAGCAGGACTATACTCGGATTTTTCTAACTCGTTCACACTGTTTTTCGCTAATATTTTTGTGATGCTAAACCCTATCGTTCTATAACTTGGCATACGTACTTCCCCTGGGAGTCAAACAGCATTTTTCGACCAAATTTCAGACAGCTAACGCGAGAATTAAAAAAGTTGGCAATCTACCTCAATGTTAAATTTCAGCCCAAAACGGGATCTCGAGAATCTGAGCATATTTGAGGAATTGGTCATGTTCACATCCATCAGGATTCAAAAAATATTATTGTAACTTTGAACCAGAAGATACACTTGGGTGTATTCTACACAACCATGTTGATTTTGAAACATTGCTCCGCTACAAAACCGAGCAAATGCACAAAATCGTGTGCGGCCCAGAAATTAAATAATAGGGCTAAATTTAACATTGGGGTAGATTGCCAACTTTTTCAATTTTCGCGATAGCTGTCTGAAATTTGGTAGAAAATTGCCGTTTGACTCACAGGTGAAGTGTGCCAAGTTGTAGAACGATAGCGTTCAGCATCACTATAATATTAGCGAAAAACAGTGTAAACGAGTTAGAAAAATCCGAGTATAGGCCTACAAAATGCTCAAAAAAGCGTGAACGTAAACTTACTACATAAACTATAACTCACTGTACAAAAATTAGACAAACAATATCGTCTTAACAGCTTAAGGGCATCCCTACCTATGCTGGTTCTTGTCTGGAATGGCTCTGACTCCCAGAGACATTCCTGGCATTGCTGGTTCTGAAAGTGAAGGGTAGGCCTTGATCCTGCTACTCAATGGTTACACACAAACAAAACACTACAAAAAAATTACCATGCACCTTGCAAAATTCTATCCCCGCTGGCACAAACTGTCACATTGATGCCGTGATCAATGAATAAACACTGCCAGTCACTCTTAACTTAGGCCTATTAAATCGAACAATCAATCAATAAGGCTAAGTATCACGGTGAAAATATGGTCAGATTTGTCAAAAAAAACTAGGCCTACATATAGACCTAGGCCTATGTTATATCTCGATAGCTACCGGTACTATATGTAAAGCTAACCCAATTTCGTTGAAAACATTGTGTTTATTGCAATATGTTTTTCAATATAAAAAATATACAGTAAATTTGAAGATCTAGAGAGGGACCCACTCAGAGGAGCTAAAGTGTGAAACTCCTTTGATTGTTTTATAACTTTCAAACAATAATCATGATAACATTCGCACTTGAAAACAGAAAATTTAGAAGAAATATTCTCTAGAATGTGTAAAAAAGGGTTATTTTAACCCCAGAATAAAACATTTTTTGACATTATTGTTATTGCGTTCCCTACTGCGTTCCCATGCAATATTATTGCATTCCCTTGCGTTCCGGATCGCGTTCTCTCGCAATATTACCGCATTCCCTTGGGATCTTATTGAGTTCCCTCGCATTCCGGATCGTGTTCCCTCGCATTCTGGATCGCGTTCACTCGCGAGAGCCTTCATTGTGCTGACGCCAATGACTTCAAGGGAACGCGATCAGGGAACGCGATAATATTGCAAGGGAACGCAATAACAATGTGCTAAAAATATTTCTTCCATGTCTTCTCAAAGGCTCCATACATATTGATGATTGTTTGATAGTCTTAAAACAAGCAAATTTTAAGGTATTTTAAATTTTTACTAGAACTTGTCCTTAAGTCAAAATTTAAGAAGCAAGACCGTAGATTGTGCGCGCGTTACCATGCCTAGACTCGCTCGGGGCGGAGAGGGGAGAGGGGGGGGGGGGGGTAAGAAATTCAACATCAACTTGGCTATACTCGGATTTTAACTCGTTTACACTGTTTTTCGCTAATATTTTTGTGATTCTAAATGCTATCGTTCTATAACTTGGCATACTTCACCTGGGAGTCAAGCGGCAGTTTTCTACCAACAGACAGCTATCGTGAAAACTGAAAAAGTTGGCAATTTACCTCAATGTTAAATTTCAGCCCAAAACGGGATCTCGAGAATCTGAGCATTTTCGAGGAATTGGTCCTGTTTACATCCATCAGGATTCGAAATATTCTTGTAACTTTTGAACCAGAACATACACTGGGGTGTGTTCTACACAAACATGTTGATTTTGAAACATTTCTCCGCTACAAACCGAGCAAATGCACAAAATTGTGTGCCGGCCCAGAAATTAAATAGTACGCCTAAATTTAACATTGGGGTATATTGCCAACTTTCTCAATTTTCGCGATAGCTGTCTGAAATTTGGTAGAAAATTGCCGTTCGACTTCCAGGTGAAGTATGCCAAGTTATAGAATGATAGTATTTAACAACACAAAAATATTAGCGAAAAGCACTGTAAACGAGTTAGAAGAATCCGAGTATATTCATAAACAAAATAGATTTAGACCTACAATCGAGTGAACAGCCGGGTCTATGATGAAGATAGTGAATGATCTCTCATTTATCGCAACCGGAAGTTCACTCAGATCCAGATACCGAGATGGCGGGATGTCCGATTTTCCTGATTTAATCTCACTTTTCATTACAATCCATCACAATCTATTACTTTTGAGAAATAGATTCAGCTCTGTATGTACGAATAACCGGTTCAGTCGTTAATTTTTGTTCCATTCACTGGGATCATATCCAGTGCCAGTGGCATCAGACCCGTCCATGGGTCAGTGACCACATAGACCTTCTACAATGATACATGTAGCCACAGTGGTCACGAGCCACTGTGCATGTAGCCTGTCCGAGCCGTCCGTCCTAAATTCGCCGCATTCCCAAATTCGCCAACAGGATTTTCAGGCCTTGTAATTAACCCTGCTCCACGGCTGAACCTGCATCTCGATCGATATTTTAACAGTAGGTTCAGCCATGACCCATGTAGGTTTTTTCTCTGAAGCCGGAACGGATCAGACGATTTTGACACTTCGATTTGAGAGCATGTAATACAATGTAAAGAATTGTCACGCATGAAATATGATGCAGATTGGTATGAGGGTGTAAACGTGAAAATAAAGCAGTGCAATTTAGCGCATTCATTTTGTTTATTTTTCAACCTTTCAAGATAGCGGATGCTGCAGTGCTTATGCGCAGTAGACCATCTCGTCAACTTGGGAGACGATGTGGATTGATCTCTATTTTTCTATCAGATTATTCAATGAAAGCAATTCATATGTTGCTTTTTTTCATCAAATAATATAATAATTTGTTCTACATTCCTTTGAAAACTTCGTCATAATAATCTCACGCAGGTGTCACAATTCAACACAGTTTCAGACACGCCCACTTCTTACCCATGATTCTCTGCGAATCTCGCGTGAGTGCCATGGCAAAATGGCGGCAATATCAACACTTAAGTTGACAGATTTGACAGCTCGGGATATTTTGCTTGTTATTTACGATAAGTACACAGTAGTTTCGTTTTTGCACCAGAAAATGATTGCAAACCATTCCATCTTGTGAATTATAGAGCTATATCCGGAATAAATGTCGTTTATTTGTGAATAAGGGCGAAGTACGCAGCCTGCGTACCGGGCCAAAATTCAGCCTGTAATCGGACGGCGAAAACGCCATAGCGTATTCCCTGCCTTTGGGAGAATGGAATACGCTTGCCAGAGTTACCTTGTAACACAAATGAAACCATCTAGTTCTATCATCAATCGAGACTCTGATATATTCAATCTTTCTACCAGCAGTTTGTTTTCCGTAAAACGAGTTTCTGGGCTCTTATAATATTCTGAATATTATATTCAGTTGGCGAATTTTGGGATGCGGCGAATTTAGGACGGATGTCTCGTAGGTGTAATTTCAATGTTTGTTGTTGTTTCTATAGCTCAACGGACACCAGACAATAAGCCAGTTCGGAAATGTTTCTAGGTCAGGTCAAGTGATATAAACAAAACGTTCATGCGCACCATGTTCAAACGTGAGTGACACGGTGAACTCGAAGTAAACAAAGTTAAGTATATCTACTTGGTATTGTACAGGCGAAATCGAGTAATGTGTTGGTGACAGTGACTCGACAATGGTAGTATGACAGGGTCAAGTGGTATAAACATAACCAGTCCATGCTGAGTCCCTGACCCAATTCCAGTGACCAGACCTGAAAACATCTCTGAACTCATGTATTGGAAAGTAAGTCATATCAGTGTGATTACCGAACCAACTAATCTGCTAATGGACAAACACATGTAGCATTCCGATTGATTGAAATAAACTTAATTACCTGAGCAAAATTCTCTGAAAAAACATGTATGATATATATACAAAGTTTAATTCCATCACATGGGCGCTAATATGCAACAATATACACAAAGTATAATCATGATAATTTCGGATATGAATATGCATCTCAGTTTTCACGGGTTTATATAATAAATATGGATTTATATGGTTAAGTTTCAATTTATGCATGAAGTGCAATTTCTGTTTGTCATGTTAGTTTGTGTTGACCAACAATAACACAATATTCACACTCAGTCCTCATATCACAGGTACTGTACACAAGAGCGTCATGCTGAGTGCTATTTCTGATTTTTATATCATGTATATGTGGCCACAGCTTGGTGGCAGCCATAACCTGTGGTGATCGGGCTGATGGGCGCGCTCGATTTCAGTGCAGGAACTGCCACACAGAACATGCAGAACAGGTTACGAAACAACTGTGCACTCGATTTTGCAAAACTACACCAACTTTGTTACACTTTTCACTCTGCCAAGATGGAGTGAACAGAACCTGTTCCTAGGTGGCAGCACTGAAACTATGACAGAAACAGCAACAACACCTACAATCTCATCTTAGATTTTGCTGTTTGGTTCTCACTCACTCTATTCAGTCAACTTTGAACTGGTACTGTTGTTGGAACACTTGTTCTCGCCTGGGGAAATCGAGCTCACTCAATGTCATGCCATGCGGTGTCATTTAAGAGATCTTAACCCAAGCTCAACGTTGTTTTCTTTTCACACCTACACAAAGTGTGATATTTTCACAGACTGTTTGCCTTCGATGGTAGCCACTGAGGTTCCACAAGTCAACAACTGAAATCCAAAGCTGCCTTGAGTCATGTCTGGCAAACGAGGCAAAGGCCCGATAGGACCCAGCTCCAGCAAGAACCTACAGAATGGGTCCAACCGGGCGGGAACCCCTTCCAGTGGAGTCACTAGCGATGAGGACGATGGTGCCCGAGCATCCGGCAGTAACAACTGGTCATCACAGCAACGACAAGATCCACGAGAACGGCGACAAATTAGAAAACTCTACTCCGAGCTGCGAGAACAGACGCAAGGTACGGCAAATGTGGCAATGTGCTTTGGTCACTACAGAAGGAATGTTGTAGTGCAGTTATATGTAAGAACAGTAATTACTGTACATTTTGAGATTTTGAGAAGATGTTGGATCGTATTACATAATTGTTCCCCAAGGCCTGTTCATTTTCAAGGCCTATTTCCATGTCATCAGTGCAATTTTTTTATCTTGCAGCTAAACGACATGACTTGATAAAACCCAACTCAATGGGCCTGCAGGAGACCTTGGAGCAGACTGAACAAGCCTTCAAAAATGGTAAATACTAAATTCCCTATGTCATGCAAGTATCGTGTGTGACCCAAAAATAGGATGAATGACTAGCAATTATATTACAAAACCTGCTCTCTTATTCCTCAAAATTTGTGTTACACTACTTTCCATTCTTTATGGAATTGAGGGTATTTTCCAGGTAAAAGTTCAGATGGACATGGAATGCATGTTTTTATTGGCATGTTTCTTACACCTAGTGCGTGAGACGAGAGAGGCAGCCATGGATTCACAAATGCTCGCCTTGATCTCTCAGCTCACCAAACAACAGGCCCAGGCTCTACACACAGACCTCTGCGTCTTTGAACCCGTTGAGTTCGCAGGAAAACTTGTATGTATTTGCTTTGTGTGTCTAATCTGTGACTAACAAACAAATCATACTGTGAAATCATACTTATTAACATCCTGCATGCGAAGATGTAGTTGCTTGGATTTTCACAATTGCAAGATGTGAAAATATATCAGGAAAGTAACTAACATTACATACTAGTAGTTGTCAAATCAGGGCATGTACCTGTGTTGATGCTACTCCACAGATTTCACTGATTGGTGGCCATGAGCTTCCAGCCGAGGACAGAGAACGTTCGCGGATCTCGCGGGACGGCTGGGTGAAGCTCGGGGAGGCAGCTCAGCCGTTCTTCAGACGGTCACCGGCGCTACACTGCATGTAAGTCAGCACGCCACTGCTTTGAGATGGCTTGGCGTATATACACAGGCTTACGAATATTTTGTCTGATAAATTTGTTTGTAGGTGGTGAGAATTTTTGAAAAAAAAAGGGTTTATACTAAAAATTAAAAACTAAACGTTTCAGACCAGGAAGAAATTTGTGACTCTTTATCTTGTTGTGACATCAAAATTATTATTTGTATTGTTTCTGCATTTACAAATAGTTAGTTTGATGCGATGCAGATTATTTTGTTGAATGCCAGGCTCGGAACATTCGAAAGAGGACCCCCGAAGAAGAAGCCTCCTGTGGTACGAAAAGTCCACCAGAAAGACGACAATGCTGCAGAAAAAGGACCTACAGCTCCTAAACAGGTGTCATTCTCGGAGGGGGCTCGATTGCTGAGGGCGAAGTGATTAATCCGAGTAAATAAGTAGGACAGAGTAATATGTACAACGTATTTAGTACAATACAAAGATATTTCGGCACAAGAAGTTATGAATTCATGGGTAATGAAATGCATTGTTCACTGCCGACAGTTGGCCTCGTTCAAGGACACTAAGTCGGAGGAGGTTACAACAGTCGAGGTAGAGCGAATGTTCGACACGCTACAGTACCACTACCAGCGAGTCGGCCGTGAGTTGTAGCAATCATCAGATCATGTACTGATTATCAATGTGTAGGAGAAGTAATGAATATCATTCGTCAGTCGGGTGCAAATTGTTGTCTATGTGGTAAAACTTGTAATCAATTTGATGTTAGATGTGTTAGTTCTGTGTTCATTGAGCGTAGTTTCCTCAATGAACTCCATTTTCATAATACACTTGAATACTTGCAGTCTAACATTGATATATTCTTCCCACATCCAGGCAAGCCCCTGTGTTACTTCGAGTTTGTCATAAACCCAGACAGCTTCGGCTTGACTGTTGAGAACATCTTTTATGCATCGTTTCTAGTCAGAGTAAGTACAGCAAAATTCACATGAATATACGTCAACTTGTTTTTACAAACCTATATCGAGAGAGTAGTGCTTGCAGCTAATCTTTGTTATTTATAAATCTGATTTTACTTTAATTCTTTCAAGTAATAGTTATGTCATTTGATTAAATATAATAATGAAATACATGTATAGATAGTTATAGAGGTAATAAGTATATGTTTCTGTTGTCAGGATGGACATGCCCGGATTTTTCTAGACAAAGACAAACTGCCTGTCATTGGTGAGTCTGACTCGTGGGGATGGAGAAGTTGGTAGTGAAATAACTATTACCTCACAAAATTTTGAAATATCAAGTATTAACTTTTGAACTTTGTCAATTGCAGAGCCAGTTGAAAAAATGGGCAATGAAGATCAGTTGAGCCGCTTGCCAAGGCACCAGGTTGTCATGACGATTACTCCCGAGGAGTGGGCGGTGAGTTTCGAACTATTATTTTCAATACCAGATCACTGGTATTAATCGGAACTACTGTAGAAAAATACGAGTAGATATTGGAGTTTTTGTAGGGAAATCTTTCAATCTTGTTGCAATGTCCAATCTTTTTCCAATAGAGGATCGTAGAAACTTTTGGCATCAAGCAGCCGATGATAAAGCCCAGAGAACAAGCACCTATTGCGGTAAGTTTGCTGAAAAAGTTCTCCAAGAAATGTAATGCAATGTATTCAATAGAGATCATGTGGATTGCCTGTCAATACATTTGTAAATTTCATCTTTTTATCACAATGTTCTGATCAGTTGCTTTGATATATATGTGAAACCACATCAAATGTATCTCCATACAGTAAAACATTCTTGTTATTATCTTTTACAGGGAGTCAGTGGAAAAAAGAAATCAAAAAGATGATCTTCAGAAGTCGTCCAAGTTCTTTCTGTTTGATTTGATATGATACTCCACTTGTAGTGATCGTGTTCAGTTTAGTCACATTTGTGTACGAGACAAATATATTTTACAAGACTTTCTAATTGCTAGTACCATGGTTGTTATTGGACCAGTCCATATGTAGACTGTTTTCGAGTTTTGTCATACTCTTTGAATCACTGAATGCTTAGTTTTGCCCAATGTAATTCACAATAATTTGTTTATTCAGTTTTTGTGGATTCACAATTTCTTGAGTTTACCAATATTTGATGGGTGAGGTATTACCTGCTGATAAGTTATGCTTTAATGATGTGAAGAAAATATATAACCTGTCTCAAGAAATTCACGATTCCAGACATTGTACCATATGACAGAATCAACATGTCAGTATTTTCTTCAAGTCTATGTTGATATTTGCATTCATATTGACGAAAACTCATTTGAATAGTGGCGGGATGAATGATTGAGCTTAGTGCATAGCATGAATAGATGAGAATATCTGGACCTATTTACTTGAATATGAATTTGTACTAATATAATATAGCTTAATACATTAGATATTTTTGGTAAATAAAGTACTGGAATACCATCTGTTTTGCAAGTTTGATATCAACTGTCATTACTGATTAGTACTCCCCACATGCCTCTATTTGGAGGTAATACCTGAGTTCGGAAATGTTTTCAGGTCAGGTCAAGTGGTATAAACAAAGCCACATCGTGTTGTCTCGCTACCATTGTCGAGTCACTGTCACTGACAGTCTACTCGAATCCGCCTGTACGATACTAAGAAGATTTGTTCACTTCGAGTTTATGGCATGAGTCGTAACCTCATTGTGTGTACAAACGATTTGTTTATACACTTGACCTGACCTAGAAACATTTCCAAACTGGCTTATGTCTAGCAGATGGTTAAGCTTGTAATGTATCAGGGACCGAAAACACTCCCAAGACATGTTTGTCCAGGGCAACAAGTCTCAAAGTACTGTATAGGTATGAAATTTCG
Organism: Terebella lapidaria; assembly: GCA_949152475.1. Taxonomy (NCBI): domain Eukaryota; kingdom Metazoa; phylum Annelida; class Polychaeta; order Terebellida; family Terebellidae; genus Terebella; species Terebella lapidaria. The sequence goes on along the minus strand of OX424563.1, from coordinate 17,454,024 downwards.
CGATGTATTAATTTCGCGTTTGAAAAAAAGTCACGAATATAAATACACGCGAATACACGGTTATTCAATCGGGAAGGCGACCGTTCACAACAGTCACGAACTTAAAGCTTGCACAAGCTTGCCATATTGATGAGAAGTTTTACTTTTATGAAACTTCATTTAGACGTCAACGGGTCTCACAGATCCCAGAGCTGGATAAAACACAAAAGGGTTCTTGCAGATATTATTTTTGATGACTGGTGAACAGTTGGCAAAAATGCATGAAGAAAAAAAAAACTCGGAGGAAGGAAAAGAAGAAGAAAAATTAGCCCAAAGGCTAAGACAGGTTACCAGACAATATGTTATATTTTGAATATTATCCATTTTGACTTGTCCAGGGACCTTGGAAATAAGGTCACTTCAAATTCAAGGTCACGAGAATATCCAGCATACATGTATATCATTCCCCGTATGTCCACGATTTATTGCTAAGCTGTAAATTCAATAATAAGATATCAGAATTTTGTCGTATGACCTTGAAAATGAGGTCAAATTCAAGGTCATCAGCATATTCGACATATATCAATCCAATTGATCCCTAAGCTGTAAAATCGATAACAAGCGACATATTAGCCATTTTGTCCCTTGACCTTGAAAATGAGGTGAAAGGTCGAATTCAAGGTCATGGCAATATTCAGCATATATCATTTTTTATATGTTCACATTTGATTCCTAAGCTGTAAAGTCAATAAGAAGCGAGATATTAGCCATTTTGTCATGTGACCTTGAAAAAGGGGGTAAATGTCAAATTCAAGGTCCTGACAATATTCAGTTTTTAACATTCCCTATATGGTCACAATTGATTCCTAAGCTGTAAAGTCAATAATAAGCGAGATTTTAGGCATTTTGTCCTGTGACCTTGAAAATTAGGTCAAAGGTCAAATTCAAGGTCACGACAACATTCAGAAAATATCATTTCCTACACAATCCCAAACTGTAAGTCGATAATAAGAAAGATATGAGCCATTTTGACTCGTGACCTTGAAAATTAGGTCAAAGGTCAAGTTCAAGGTCACGACAATATTCAGAATATATCATTCCCTATATGTCCACAATTGATTCCTAATCTCTAACCTCAATACTGAGTGAGATATTTGAGAAAATGTGCCCATTATAAAGCATAGGAGAATTTAACATGGCAAAGTCACTTTAGGGCAGAGTTTGGGCCCAAAATGACCCACTTCAAGCGATTCAAGGGCAACGAAACTTATACACGTCACTGGGGAGTACATATGAGGAGTGTTTTGTATGTATCAATAAGAAAAAAAAAGTTGCTGAACAGATTTTGAGAAAACGGCCGTCAAAGTCCAAAATTTGCCAGTTTTCCTAAAAAATTGCGAAAAAAAAACTAAAAAATACTTCCCTCTTAATTTTTATGCATTTTTGTGCAAAATTTCAGACAGATTTGATCGTAGACGGACAACGACGGATGGCCACGGACGCAACGCCACGGCAAAAGGTTGTCGGACCGAAGGTGCGGTAAATTAAAAATAGCCCTAGGGCTAGGAAAGGTTATCGAAGAAATGTTTAGTGTTAACCACAACTTTTTTAGAACCAAATGTGCCGGTTCGACCTTTCATGGTCATTGAAGGTCAAATTCAAGGTCATTTGTAAATTCGCCATATAAGACTTCCCATTTGAATGTGCCACTATTTAAGGTATGTCTTGAAGTCCATACAGCTCCCAGTATGAAGGAATAATCGGATGAAATTTTCAGTCCAAAGAATTTTTCAAAGGTGGAATTTTTATTATTTTTTGGCTCGAAATGGTTCAAAACGAAGTAGTGAATTGATTTGGGATGAAAACAAATTTCCACCGACCCGTGACACCCGTCGAAAAATCCAAATGAATCACACAGACAGGTGATTCAAAGGCATTGAAACTTAAACCGATCACAAAGGTACATATGAGGATAAAATTATGTATGATTAAAAAAATTGTCTCAATAGGTTTCGAGAAAATGACTGCCAAAGACAAAAAACATCGTTTTTTCAGACAAAAAAAAGGTCGTATTGACTTTCCAAGGTCATTGAAAGTCAAATTCAAGGTATCCGATCAAACCAGAATATTTTATTTCCCATTTGAATGTGCCAATACTTACTGTATGCTCTATCTTTAAATGTTCTAGGAGTTTACTCCGCACAAGTCCAAAATAATTTACAATGGTGAAAAATAGTTGTTGTTTTTGCTGGAAATGACTCAAAATGAATAGTGACTTGATTTGGGACAAAACATTTTCTTCACGCTGACCCGTCTAAAAATCAAAATGGCTGATCAAACAGTTTTTGAGAAAGTGGCCACCAAAGTCCAATATTGGCCATTTTCATAAAAAAATGGCGGCCAAATCGGCAAAAACGATTCAAGTAAAAACATTAAGGTATGTTCTTTAAAAAAAATACATCGGGATATTCATCATGTCAACTGAATTTATACAAGTTGCGAAGCCGAAGGTACATAAGAGAAATATTTTGAAACAAAGAACTCTAGCAGTTTTTAAGAGAATAGCCGTCAAAGTCCGTTATTTTTAAAAAGGCCGTTTTGACTTTTCAAGGTCATTGAAGGTCAAATTCAAGGTGACCACTGAAGCCACAATATATGATTTTCATTTGAATGTGTCAATATTCAATCGTGTGTAGACGGACGACGACGGACGCAATGCAACGGCAATAGGTTATCGTACCGAAGGTTCGGTAACCTAAGAATCTGTTATGTAAAACCTCAAAGGCATTTTATGACTGCACAGGTAATTTGTACGAATTCACATGTTTTGGGACTGGATAAAGGACCAAGGGTCATGTAGATTACCGTGGGAAATAAAAAAAAAGAACATGTATGAATGATCATACGGACCTGCATCCACGAATTTTAACCCGCTGCCTTGTAAGTTAGTATTTAATCCCATTTGAAGTTTCTCATAAAGCCAATATATATCAACATGTACGTTGTCACTATCATTTCACTGTATCTGTTATCCAATGACATCATAGAGGGGAAAGATCGATGATGGCATATTGACATCAAACTCACTTCACAGCCTACGACCTTTGTTAATCAACTAAGATCGGAATCAAGGTCTCCAAAGATGCACCATGATTTATGAATACTGATAAAATATAACTTGTACTTTTCTGCCAAGAAATTTCATTTTATTTATTTCTGGCTATTTTTAAATGACGAGGTCCCGTTTTCAATAGAAACTATTCCATTTTGGACTCTATATCAGCTGTTTCAATATTGTTTCAATATTGTTCTTGAGTTTCAATTTGGGCATTTTGATTGAGGTTGGGAAAAAACTCAAAACACTTTTTTTCGTTGTATTTGTATTTTGTTCTTTCATTGGAGTCGTATGTAAATAGGTAATCTCGGGATCCTTCAAGACTGAGAGTCTGGATATCTCAAATATGAGATGCATGCGCATGTCGTGATAGGGCCACATGTATGTAGTAATGTCGTTAACCTAATGAACCAATAGTCCTTTGCAGTTCAAACTCCAAAGATGGAGGCTCACTGTGCTTTGTGGTTACTTGTTTTTTCTGTGTTGACTACTTTATATATAAGCAATTCATTTGCGGCAACATCGGAAAATGCTTACGTTTTGAACAGAGAAGCCGGTCTGGGGCGCGTGTTTGATGGCATCGGGGCAATAAGTGGCGGAGGGGTAAAGTACAAATATAGTTCACAGCTGTTCACCATAGACTATGTTATCACCTTATCAACTGCAATTGATTTCATGTATTCGGCGAACACGAACGCGAATGCTCTTAGGCGAACACGAACTACCTAATGCCTCAGCCTACCCGTGTTTGCTGATGACGATCAACTCGAGTAGATATACTTATTTTTGGAAGGTGATAGAGTGAAGCATATGGATTACTCCAATGTTTTGATGCATTACCTGTCAATAAACCTAATTAAATTACTAGGTACTAAGTTATGAAAATAAGGAACTTATTGTGGAAATTTTCGTTGAAATATTTTTATAACTAATATATTATATAATATGTTAATATTAAAGCATGTGCATGTAACCTATTTGATTCAATTTAACGTTCAGTTACAAAATTGATGCCACAGTAATGAATCTTGAGGTCTCACAGCAACCATGGTTGAGCTAGATCTAAATACACGTACCTGAAAATAGTACAGATGCATTACATAATGGGCTATGAGAGCATTTCGCAATACATGTACCCAGTATGTAAATGTTAACATAATTTTATTTCATGCAAGCTTCGGGTATTATTTCGCTATACTACATGTATGCACGGGAAAATTAGCTCTAAAAGTACCTGATATCCCTGTGTGATGTAATGAAAACTCACCATAATACATGTGTAGCAATTGTCGCAGCTTTAAAATTTCAGTAAAAAAAATATGAGGATATTACAAACAAATTTACTGCAGAGTGATTAAAGATATTTGGAATTAAGTTTTAACGCAAATGTCCATCACATTTATAATGAAAAAAACGTGACAATTAAAAATTCATTTCCATTTAAGCTAGATTCTAGATATCATGACATATAGATATATCTGAATTTGCAGGCCACATCAAAGTTATTAGTGAATTATCCAGAACCACAGAGGAGTCAAATATTGGACTATTTGTTCAAGGTATGTGTAGCGTTATGACGTAGTGTGCGCGAGTAGTGACACCACGGTTATGATGCTGCAGTGTGGGCGGATTTATAAGAGATTCGGTGACACTCCAGTAATGGGGTATACCTCTTTATCGTGGGGTCGCCGAACTTTACATATGTTTATTGAATAAATATATTATAGTTCAAAGTATTCAATTCAAATATCACTTTGTATTGGATTGTTCAAAGAATAAAATTGGTTTTAAAGCCAAACTGGGGAGCATCACTGCAAATACTGAAAGTTGAAATTGGTGGCGACTCACAGAGTTCGGTATATAATTTGAACTATTAGTATAACTTGTAATATGCCTATAAAGGTATATTAAGGAATTCAGTGTTCACTGTTAATTTTCTCCACATTTATTTGATCAATATTCTTGTTAATTTCACCCTTAATTACCAGGCACAAACTATAACTGATGATCGATGACTGTGTAAAAACAACTTCAAATTTATAAAGATAGTTTTCTAACATCACAGAAGGGACAGAAGCCTCCCATCAACACAGTGCCTCGGATGATAATTATCACCGTGGTTACGAGTGGTGGTTGATGCGAGAAGCGAAGAAGGTATTCACGTTATTTTCAACATTTGCCCTTTCTGGCTGATCTAAAAAATATATATTCCCAATTAATGTATACTTACATTTAAATTCTTGAAAACTATGACAAAAATACCAAAAATGTTTTCCCTGTACCCCACAGCGTAACCCTGACATCAAACTGTATGGTTTACCGTGGGGGTTCCCGGGGTGGCTGGCGGACGGTGACTGGTGGCCGTATAAACATCCCCACAGAACAGCTCGCCACATTGCCGACTGGATCCTAGGAGCCAAGTCCGTCCACGGACTGGATATAGACTATATTGGTGTATGTTGTGATGCATTAGATGTATGCATGTATATATGTAAAATCATTTATTATCATGAAATGGCCCTTAATTTCCTCATGACCACAAAGATGTAATACCATGCAGGTCTAGTACAATTATTAAGTTTTTAGGATGAATTTTCTGTAAGGAACCAATTTGTGAGTGTATTTTTCCAAAGTTCTCCATTTCCATATTCGGTTTAGTAGCAATTTTTTGCTGCTCCATGATTTTATGAAATAGTGATACTGAGATGAGAAATCTTCATTTTTTTGTTTCATGTAGATCTGGAATGAGAAGCCTTATGACATCACGTATGTCAAGGTAACAAAACAGAACGTATTGTGCAGTAAGATATACACCAGAAATAAATGTACATGTACATGTGGTATCAGAATATTAGTTTGGAATGGTGGATTTGTCGAGACATCCATAACTCTTCATTACACGGTTCATAATCGAAATTGATGACAATAATAATAATAATATAAGGAATATGGTTACCTTATCGGGTATATATTTTATGGCATTGTCCCGCAACATGTACAATAATATCATATCTAGGTATTGCGTCAGACCCTTAACTCCCATGGACTGTCCAATGTTCGCATCGTGGCCGCTGACCTGATTGGCTACGACTCCTGGGACGTTGTTGATGACTTCAAAAATGACATGGAATTTGCGTCAGCAGTTGATATTGTTGGGTGAGAGAATAATCATAGGATGCGATTGTAGGATTGGAGTAACAAATACATGTATATATTTGTTTGACATCAACTGCAACCTCAGTTTGTTTTTGAGCTGGTACCTTTCTCAATATACTTACACATACAGTTCTTGATTAATTATTCCTCTGTATAAAGCTATATAAAGCTTCAATATTGACCATAAAGATATCTGTAATTAATAGAGAATATACTTTCAACATTTCCTGGAGATTGAACATGAATATTTCAGTTTGATTATAATATCACAAATTATATGAGAGTGGGTTTTTTGTTACATTTCGAAAGTGGGCATTACACTGGCACTTGGACGACAGAGAAAGCCAAGGAATGCGGAAAGCCGCTATGGTCCAGTGAGGATTCTAGCACTGGGGATAATGAGTATGGAGGCGGCTGTATGGCCAGGGTGGGTTGGTTTGATGGGTGGCTTGAATAAATTTGTACAAAATGCGATGTAAGTTTGTTTCTTTGCTTGGTACCTCTATACCTCTATACTGGAGATCATGTTGATGACATTGTCTTACAGATTATCAACCAAAATTATGTCAATGGATACATGACAAGGTGAAACAGAACATTATATTCATTCACGATTTTAACTGATTATTCACTATAAATGAGAGGGTAATAATGTATTGTATGTTTTTAAACTATTTTTGTCAAGCAGCATTTACAAGTCACATGTACATGTATGCTTATGCTAATGTACGAAAATTCATTTTGGACAGCACAATTGCCTGGAATTTGATATACAGTTACTATAGCAACCTCCCCTATCCTGCCACGAGTTTGATGACAGCCAAGGAGCCCTGGAGTGGTTACTATGAAGTCAATAGTCCAATCTGGACAACAGGTCTGACCAACCCCCCCCCCCCCCCCCACCCCACCATACACTACTCCTAAAAGTTGAGGAGATATATCCTAAATATGTCAAATATATTTAAATATTTGTCCCTCGATCTCCCCCGCCCATCGTCATAGCACACACGACTCAGTTCACGGCCCCTGGGTGGCGGTACCTGCTCCACGGGGTGGGGGTAGGTGGCCTTAGAAATGGCGGCTCCTACGTCACAATGGTCAGCCCGACCCGTCAAGATACCACCATCGTCATAGAAACCATGGTCTGCGTGTGGTTGTTCGATGGCGCATAGCTAAAAGTGTTCGGCAAATCTAAAATAAGAGATACCTAAAATATAAATCTTTTTAGAAACAAAAAATCAATCTAATAACTGTTACTGTGTGTGTTCTTTTTGGGTAAAAGGTATTCAGGTTTAAGTAGGTTTAACGGAAGAACACCATAAAATTATAATTTCATTGAACAGGATATGGAGAAAGGTGAATTCTGCCTGAGACCACCGCAGGAAAAGTACTCGGTCAAACCACAGAATGTCACCTTCATTCTCAAGGGTCGACTGGTTAAGTTACATGGATATAGTTTTTATGCAAATTTACACAGAACAACTGTAATTAAAATTATGATTCATAAAAACTTTCTTCACACTGACTAAATATGATTTTGGAATGATCAATATTTCAGTCCAAGATATCATCACTGGAGATGTGGATGACAAAATTAGGTCTTGGGCGAAGTCCTTCCACGTATTTTGAACACGTGCGACAAATTACGGTAAGCTGCTTCTGGCTCAAACAAATACTGATTCATTTGGATTGGATGAATGTGATTGTCTTACACATATGTCTGTATTTTTTTGTAGGTAGTAAATAACCGGGTAACGCTATATGCTGACATAAATTGTGTCATCACCCTGACAACTGTGAAAAGTGGTCACCATGGAAACCACATGAGTCCCATCCCGTCCCCTCAGGCTTTCCCTCACCCATACAAAGACAACTTTGAAGGTGATAATGTATTTATTGCCATACATTAGCCTCCATGATTTACATCTTTCGGTGATGCCCTGGTGTTCAAAGCCTGTAATCACTTTTAGAAACTATTTTAGAGGTATAATATAGGTACAAGCAGGTGTGAAATAAATAATGATTTTTAAACAAGGTAACCATGTATAGGGTTCTATTGTCATGATTTCTTGACTCTACCAATAAAATAGGACCACTTCTAAGTTAGGACCATATTTTTATTTTTTTCCCATCATGATATTTTGTTAATTTTTGAAGAGGCAAAAAAATGAGGAAAACATTCTATGATGAAACTTCTGATTTTCGCTTTGCACAAAGTTTTGTCATCATCATTTTAGCCTACCCAATCAGCGGAGAACCTTACAACTTTGCACAGCAAGTTGGGACATTTGAGATCGTCCAATCACAGAACCGTTCACACTCCAATGTCTTGCAACAAATGGTGGAAGCCGCGCCAATTTTCTGGTGTCCCCTTCGGCAAACTGTGCCATTAGACGTCATTGGCAACTACAACTGGTCAGGTTATTATTTATGTGGCACTAGATCTAAAAGTAGATGTACATGTATCATCCGAAAACTATAGAATGATTCTTTTGAAATATTAGAGTTAATTGGATCATATTGACATGTGTGTGCAAAAGGAATTGAGCAAAATTAGGTTACATTTAATATTCACTGGAATCTACGTTGAATCATGACATTCCCAGGTCCGACACCATTGTAAGTGTAGATGTCAATATACCCTCCGTATCGGGGGCGGCAAGAGGGGTGTATGTAGCCACGAGGGTGGACCGAGGGGGATGTACGACGTTCTTCTCCAAAGGCGTCTTCTTCTTCCTAAACTACGAGCGGAGAACAGTCCAACTCACTTATGACTTGGGTTTGTATCACTTTCATTTGGTGAACTGAATCGGTTTACCAGTTCCACTGTGAAGTTATGGTGAGGAGGGTATGAAACATTTAAAGGTTCTTTTTGTTCCATGCTGAAAATTTTTATATATAAATATTCATTACAAATCAACACATCAAATTGTAATGAATATAAAATTTTCAATTTTGCAAAATAATTCTATTATAACATCATCATACATGGGTTTTCCAGTTTTTATTTTCGATTCGCCTTTACCTTGTGGGACACATAAGAGAAATTAACCTTAGATTGTTTGAATATTTCTGTGTTTGCTAATTCCAGCACAGTCACAATCGTTCAAAGTCAAAGAAAAACGTCTTCTCAAGGATATCTGGTACAGAGTGACAGTCAAAGTCAAAGTAAGTCTACAATAATAGGGTCTATTTATTTTCTGAAATATTTGCAAAAAAGTGGACACAAATATTGCAGTAAAAATGGTATGCTAAAAAGTTTTTCTGGATTCCAGGGGCGACAAGTATGGAGCTACATCGACGATGAGCTGATATTCAATGTCCAGATGGATCCAGACAAAGCAGTGGAATCTACACATGGATTCACTGCAATAGGGACTGAAAACTTTGGGATTGCACAGTTTGATAACTTTTATGTTGACGTACTGTGAATTTGATAGAGGTATGCCATGAACAACATGTGTTTATACTTATATCTTTATTGTATTATGTTTCATGTTTTTTTGTGATTCATAGAGAGGATATAAAATATACATGACAATTATTTCTGCTTTTTTTTAAATGATCTACAATCATTTTCATGGGATTTATTTAATTATTAAAAGAATCAATAATTTCAAAATGTATTAATATTCATTTTTATGGTCAAATCCGGGGCTCAAATATCATTATACATCGTATCATTTTTATAGTCATTGTCGTTGTTGTTTTTTTTATAAATGTTTGTGTATTGTCAATCGGTGCAATAAAACCTTTTAGTAATTGTAATGTCTCAATAAATTATATCGGGAAAATTTCACCTTGTCCCGTACATCTGATGATCAGATGATGAACTCCCGGGGATGAACTTCTTGAAAGTGCTACCCGAAAAAACAAGTTGGTCACTGCCATAAATCATTGTCGGAACCCGACTACCGTAACGTGACGTTACGGTAGTCATGAAGATGACGTAAGGTAAATCGATTCGTTTAATTGTCTGCTGTTTTCTTGCTAAGAATAATATACTGACACGAACTATTCCACAGACATATAGTATAAGACATTTAGAATCCATAAATTGTCATGCAGAATACACTTTTATGGCATTTGCGGGATAAAAGAAGTTGATAAAATTAACGTGACCGATCTGCGGTTATTTTCATCATTACAGAGATGGGTTTCAGATGCAGAACAAATGACAAAAATATATGACAAAAAATTATCTATATTCAAACCGTCCGCTGTAAAAGCTGCTGCGATGATCTACAAATCAAATTGACACACATAAAACCTATGCCTATTTTGGAGTAACAACTTGAAAATTCGGATGTTTCCGAATTCATTACACTAATACATTACGTTGACAATAATACTTCAAAACTACGAGAGCTATAACCAAATACATGTAACTGCTATAGATTCAACAAAGTCAAGATGCGAAACAGGCAGAAATTCCAGGCAATCAAGTCCAAATCCGAATTCCGAGCTCCTGATCCATGAACATATCAGTCAACGACAAACGAGGAGCTGTTACATACAAAGTCTGTGTATACATAACATTGAAAAAAAAACCTCACCTCGTCATCCATTGTTGATACGTTTGATACGTGCTCTGCAGTTGAATAGGATTATAATATAATTATTGGAGACAGTGGGACTGCCTATGTAGCCCTACATGAACGATACAATACTGGCAACAGATACACAGACTGGCAGGTGTATAGCCACAAACGAAAACAAGATACATTTATTTCTTTTACACATAGATCTATATGTCAGCTCCATATTTATTGTGGAGAATAATATATAAAACAAAATAGCACATGAATGATCTGCGTGGTTTGTAACGTGGAAATGACATATGAATGATCTGCGTCGTTAGTCACTAGTCTGATATTACATGACGTTACGGTAGTCGTCATTGTTTTTTTTTATCGAACGAATATCACACGTACACTCACTGCTCTGGCTACTCTAGTGAGCCTGATAACTTCATACATTTTGTGGCTTCAAAATTGTTCTGATCTTAAGCTGTATCACACAACTTATCAAGAAAAATTGATAGGAAACAAAACGAATCGACATGCCTTCCGCCATCTTATTGACTACCGTAACGTGACGTTACGGTAGTCGGGGTTCCGACAGTAATAAATGCTCCAAGGCTCTCCGGCCTTCAATGTCAGATTTTTGGGAAAACAAATCATAACGTCTTGATGCTGACGCCAACGTCGGGTGCAGTATGACTGGGGTGGTACTGCACATGAGAGAACAATTGTGATGGGTTCGGTCGTGAATGTGTAAAGTTCTTGTATATATCTACATCAAACAAGGACGCAAAACATCATATGCATGTAGCAATTGGATGCCAGATCATGATTTCCAAATGCATAAAATACAAAGGGGTGAGGAACTATTTTACCCAAAATGACAAATAAAACAGAGATACAAACTTGTTTCGCGAGTTGTAATTTGTTGATGAAGAATAGGCCAGCACGGAATCTTGAAAAAGTGTCGCATATTGCGTTTCATGCTTTTTGTGTTGTCTATTAGGAAAAAGGCAACCAAGAGTGTGTAAAAAATGTAATATATTCCGTACAGTCGGATGTTCCATACATTGGATATCGATGATAAATCCCGGTGATAAATACGTGTACATGTACTAGTATATATCAGACATAGGCCTGGTTAAAAGCTATGAACAAACTCCTGAATTTGCGAGGAACAACTCTGAAAATTAAATATTGTCGTTTGACCCCCTTATAGCTTGCGTATGCCACTGAGTATGGTGAACAATTATTCCTAGTCTGAGTAGCTACATAGCATATCAGTAGTCCTAGAACTAAACAATAAATCTGACCTGGTCACTATTTGTACCATAGAAATATACGTAGCTGGCGTTTCATCCGCCTATGGATCTATCGTCTGGCCATGTAGGCATCGTTCAAGTGAAATATTCTTGTACCAGACTAAACGCTTCCTTCCACACTGAAAGACCATTAACACATGCAATGTAAAAGGTACAATAATATTAATTGTACTAAACCGTTACAATAATAATCTGCTCAGTTGAAAGCTGTATTTGTGTTTGTGCAAAATTGGAATCTTAAGGTCGACTTTAGTCGATGCCATAGCGATGCCATCGTCAACACGTAACTGTATGATCTTGGAAGTATACTCAATTTTTCTGAATATTAGCACTTGGAAATACTTGGGAATAATCCAAGAAGGGCTTCATATTATTATCATCATTTTAAATTTAATTTCTCATTTAATAGGATTCCTCAAAACATACAACAAAAATTTGGCCTTCACCGCGCTTCCTCTACAGGCATCCAAAATATAAAATAAAAATTAGCGGACAATATACTAATATACTAGGTTACCGGACAATATACTAGTACGTTTATTCAATTCAAGGTCACGATAATAATATTTAGCATTTATCATTTCATACATGTCCACAATTGATTGCTAAGCTGTAAATTCAATAATAAGAGAGATATTAGCATTTTTTTCCTGTGGCCTTGAAAATGGTCAACTCCAAGGTGATCAGAATATTCGGCATATATTATTTCCTGTATGTCCACAATTGATTGTCAAGGTCAAATTCAAGGTCATGACAATATCTAGCATATGTCGTTTACTATATGTTCATGATTGATTCTAAGCTGTAAAGTTGATATATGCACAATGTCTAGGACCCCACTCAGCATAATTTGAAACAAAAATCTCAAAAGTTATCAAATAGTTCTCGAGAAAAGACAGACAAGGTGCAAACTTGGCATTGTTCGACCCAAAAATGGCTGTTTTCACCTTTCAAGGTCATCCAAAGTCAAATTCAAGGTCACCACACAAGTCGCCATATATGACTTCCCATTTGAAAGTCCAAAATGTTTCTCAAAGGGTGAAAGATTTTTTTTGCATAGAAATGACCCACAATGGATAGTAATGTGATTTGGGGCATAATTTATTTTTCGCCAACCCGCCAAAAATTCAAGTTGGGATATTTCAGTGATAAAGTCATTGACTGTTTGTCAAATATGTATCCCCTATGTCCTCTCGGTATATAGATGAGGCCTGGAAGGTACAGTTGTGGAAGATTTTGATTTATTAGTTGAAAAGATGTCCAAACGATTTCCGTCCCGAGGGTGAATGACAGCCATCTCAGACGCTCCGCGTCGCTCAGGCTGTCAGTGACAGGCCCAAAAACGACAATTTTTGGGGCGTCTACACATGCAGGCACTTTGGAAAGGGAACGGGGGGGGGGGGGGGGACTGAAACTATATTGGTGAACGAACTCAACGAAGTGTAGAAAGGCATAGGACTGAGCGAACACCCATATCATTTTTGTTTTCCCCATTTGAATTGAATTGAATTGACCCAGTTTGCCATTCAATACGGCCCAAAACACTTTAGTGGAAGGATAGTTTCTTCCCAGCGTATGTGTACGCAACTCCCTCAAGTGGCGACCTCTTGTGTCAATATTCAACACTAGATTATTGTATCCAGCACAGAGGCCAAAATGCACTGGGTCAAAAATGACGTCACATTTAGACATGTGCAATTTACACATCTTCAACTGAATACTGAGCAATAGAAACAGTGAGTAAAAAGTCTTCTTGTTGCTAATTTTGAGTGGAGTTCACTGAGATTTGTTTCGCACGAGGCGCTCATTACAAAATGCAGCATGAAAATTAAACAGAAAAACAAAGTTATTGACACCGCGAGGTGCGACATATTTGATGGAAGTGCAAATTGCACACGGTGTCCGCCATGCTGTGAACATTGTCAACATGGAGGATACACTGAAAAGGCACGCAAGGCTCGCTAAATTTTGCTCTGTTTCAGCATGAAAAAACAATTTAGCACCTTGGCAGTACAAGGCAGAATGAAGTCCAGCCCCCTGGGCTTGCAATGGAGTATTTATTGATTGGAGGTACTCCACATTTTGCAAGATAACCGGTCGGAAAGTATGTTTGTTTTCGTGGTCTTTTCGACGTCGGCGACACGAGCCGTCGGTCGATCGGGCACCGACTGACACTGACTGACGTCAACAATGACACTCAATGACAGCAGCATGTCAGCGGTCAACGATACATTCAACACTTCAATTGTATATTGACAAGTCCGATATATTTGCCAGGAAATGTTGTATGATCCAGATCTATTCGTTCAAGTAGACTTGTGTATTTTATGTTGACTCAATGACTGAGACTGTTGACAGTGTTGTGTATTCAGATCAGACCCTCAGTGCACTCAATCTCAGAAATAAAGTCAACTGTGAAACACGAGGTTTGGTAATATTTTCATCAAGTTGAATGGTACATCCACTGAAATTGATTTCACATGCTGCGTATTTGATGATGATACAATCGAAAGGCCTGTTCCGAGCCTGTTCATTTGGGCCATTCTTTCCAGTCTGTTTGATTCCAGAATTGCGTTTCCTTGTTCGATTGGCGATGGAATGTAATTCCGGAATTGACAGAATGGTAAATTCTGCTATTCTGTCTTTTTTCAGCGGAATGAGCAGAATCGTAATTCTGGAATAGCAAAACAGACATGGTTCTGTTCGATTGGCCGATGATTTTGGATGAAATGCTCATGCGTATCCTTTCCAGAATGTAATATTCAGAACACCCAATAGCTCTGAAGGAACAGGACTAAGGCAATGCGAAGCGTGTCACTTGGACTGGAGAAGAAACCGCAATTTACCATCAAGTTGTAGACTTCAACCTTCAAAACAACAAAGTTTCCACCCCAATGTAACTGAATGTTAAATTGCAATCCAAAATGAAATATCCCAAAATTCCAACAAATTCAGGCATTTGATCATGTTAATGCCTTTACTGAACGAAATATGTAATATGTTTATTTTGAAGCAATGTATCACTCAAACATCGAATAAAAGAAGATTTTTTTGTACAGACATTGAAATTCCATGTTGGTGCTGAAATGAACATAGGGGTACACCGTACATGTATTTTAGAAACTTTAGTTTTGAAGGTTGAAGCCTGGAATTTAGTGAAAAATTGTGGCTTCAACTCCACATACTGCATGCATGTGAAATACAGTAGGTGTACAATTCACATTGATAAAAATATCACAAAAAATCATGTGTCAGAGTCACGTGAATTTGACTTTGGGCGTTTACAAGTGTCAGCCACAGCACACTTAACAAAACTTGTCACCATAGTATAGTATGGTAATGATAGAATGATGAACACGATAAAAACAATATATGCTATATGCGATATGCTAGACTGTCATAAATCTCTAGATTATACTCTACATCAAAAGGTATTATAAAAGGAACTTATTCATTGTGTTTCGTCGAGCGATCAAACAATCAAGCCCTCGGTCATTATTTCCAAAATTCTGAGCACTTGATCGAGCCTGAATTTGAATGATCTATCATTTCAACTTATTCATTTTGCATGAATTAGAATCTTGGACGGTGTGAGGAAACCTGGTGGGCCAAATATTCGAGGGATCGTTTATTTTCACACTGGTATTTGTAGTTGTAAAGCTCAAGCAGCGCTCAATTATCGCTCATTTTTACAACGATTAATTGAGCTTGAAATTTCAAATGATTCCGAACACTATGTATATCAATGATTTCCCAAAATTTTATGTCAAATTTGAACTGTTTTTGCTCTTCTATGATATACATTGCACACATGTGTACATAGATGTATGTTACGTATATTAGTATTAAAGACGACGCATAGTAAAAAAATTTTCTTGCACAAATATACTGCTTATGTTCATATGATATGCTACGAAATAAATAAATGTACGAATTCCATCGATATAATGCGCGTCTGGCACGATCAAAATGCTGTTCACAGTGCCCCAGCCATGCCGCGTGTTTCAGGTAAAAGAATCGTGACGTCACGATAGGTCATTACGTTTTCCATACAGCTGTATACATGTAGATACCTGAACGTTTTCCAGAGATGCTGTGATCACCGCGGTGAGGTCGAAGAATTTTCATGCGTTGAGATGGCGTTCATTAAATGTTTGCGACACAACCATTTTTGGGCAGAAGGATATGAAAATTTGCCACCATGTTCAGGAGAGTATATAGATGACACTGTTATGGTGAAATATATGGTTGACCTGAAAAATATGCACATTCCATGCCTAACATTGTCTCTAATCGGAAAATATTTCAAGAGGGGTGATGAGTTATAACCCACAGGTAAATATGTGCTCATCAGAATTTTCTCAAAATTTGTCTGATTATCAAGTGATATGTGTAGATTGAAATCGTTGAATAAAAATTGGGGGTCACCGCGTTGGATTTGTTGCAACACACTTTCGAAAAAGTTTAGCTATCCTTCGAAATCCGCCATATTATTAATTTCAAAATGAACTAACAGCCCCAGAAAAAAATCCATACGGTAGAAACTCCTAAAATTTAGTATACATGTATAGTGGATTGTACACATGTAAAAAATGAAATAAAAATTGGGGGTCACTGCGGCAAAACTTTCGCAATCTGCATTTGAATGCTGTATGTCGGACTAGGATCGTGCGCCCGTTTGCCACCAAAACGTCAGAGGTTTACCTATCGTGACGTCACACCATTCGCTGGAAGCTTCTTGAAGGGAGTCTCTACTACAGAGCGCCCACAGGGCAACATGATGCATATTTATTGAAAATATTGTTGCTATCATTGATAACCCATACGACTCTATCATATGAGGAAAAAATCCTGAATATTATTTTTTCACCATCCGTCGCCTTTAAATACATGTTCAATTTTGTGACAGTCAGTTGGTGTGTTAACATTTTTGATTTTGGTATAACTTAGTATGTTCAAAATTAGATCACTTTTCCATGTACAATACAGGTTGTACATGGACAAACTGTACATAACGACCAGAAATTCTTTAGAATTAAACTCTTTGTATTCTGAATAGTATGTATTTCATCACATGAATACATTTCCTTATTGTATCATTCAGTGATGATGCAATAATAGATAAAAATGGTCATTTTTGGTAAAGAGTCGACCAAAAATTCTTTAGAATTAAACCCTTTGCATTGAATATTTCCTCTCAGTATACATTTCCTCATCGTATCACTCACTTCTTGTTAAACATGTTAAAATTTGAAGTAATAAAAAAAGTAATCAAATTTAGTGAAAATAATGACCATGTGTTTCTAAGTGAGGTACCTTTAGTTATCGACTTTTACGTAGGTCATTATGTTGTTTTACAGACTCCAGAAATATCATAATGACCAAGACGAAGGTGATTATGATATTTCTGGGGTCTGTAAAACAACATAATGACCGACAGTAAAAGTCAATAAGTGTTTTATTATATAATTCGAGATATGTTCAAGAACTTGCCAAGTCTATTTGCCAGCACTTGTTACCTCAAAATACACTGGAGAAGCAGACATTTACAATTGATCTACTCACGCGCGCCCGAGTCACGATGAGTGTTAAATCAGAGTTCCGATAGAAATGCGGAAAATTTATTAAAAGGATGAAACACAAGAAAGACAATGTTTTGGTACCTGTCAATTTGCTGCCGTTTATCATTCTGACAGTTCTCTGACTTCTGATCAGTGCCAGTTTCAGACAAAGCACTTGTTCATGATTTGCTTTAAATGAAAGTGACGTCACGATCGGTCAGTACTGTAATTTTATGACTCGTCAATACGGATCGATGCACTAAACTGTCTCTGAATCGTCATTTATAGTGATATAAGGACGTGTTTTTGCATAATAAAAGTTTATGTAGCTGTTATATAATAACATTTGATAATGACCTATTAATCTACTGCCTGGCTACTTTACCAATAGGGATGTGTAGACTGATATTGTTATCAGTGGACTGTGATTAATATTTGCACTCTTGTATCACGCACTCATCTTGTCCGGGCCCAGAGAATATATCGACTGTGCACTGTAGGGACTATACCGTCAGTACATTGGACTTTATCACTACTTTTGCACATATTATTTGCGAGCTAGATCTAGACCCATTGTGTTTCACATCGACAACATCGACATCGTAGCATGTATATAATGTATCGGTTGACACACTTTGGAAATGCAGGATTTTTGTGGCTAATCATGCATGCATATAAATCATTTTTGGCACTTGCCACTTTCTGTCACTCAAAGGGCAAAGTAAAACAATTGCACATGTTACAAGCATGATCGGACCGCATTATATGATATATTTTATTGCAGATAAGTGGAGAGGGCCCCGGCGTCTAACCGGCTATAATGGACAACTGTCGCCTCTTCCGTCACGGGCTCACGAGAAATATCTCCCTGGATTTGGTGAACTGGATTACCATTGTCCTTTGCTTCTACGTGATTTTCTGTGACCTAATTTTGACGATTTTAACGAGTAGGGAAGATTTACTGCAAATGGTGCAACACTGAACAACCAGATTAAAAAACAAAATCCCAATGTTTGAAAAGTTACTTTCCATGGATATATTACTGTGCTAGAGGAATAATCTACTGGGATAAGGACAGAACAGGAAAGCAAGCGGCTTTCCAAACAACAATTGTTACTCATTAAATCCTGGACGACTCAGGGATAATAACCCGTTGCCTGGATTTGTGCTGATGCCATGAGTGGCAGAGCTGTACATCTGGAGTGGAATCATACCGTGATAGTGGAGTCACCCATTCCAGATGTCCGTCTCTGTGCAGCCCCTCACCCAGCCCACGGACCACGACCCACTGTTGCTATGGCAACACTGCCTCAATGTCAATGACATGGATATACTGTCCGTCAAAGGTAAGTGCATGCGAGGATGTAAAATCATCATTTGTAGCCAATAGCCATTTTATGTATCATGCAATTTATTGAGCTGTGCATGATTGTACAGTTGTATGAATTTATGTGTTGTGAGTTGTAAGGTCACACATATGAATGGGTTCGCTGATCAATAAATATTGTTTGTCCATGAAAATTCCCCAAAAGTTCATTAACCTACATGCATCTATCTCAGTCCAAATATTTTCATATGAGACTTATCAGTTGTTCTTGAATTCCAGAGATTCCACTGTAGATGAGATACAAAACTTGTGAAAGTTCATGGTTCTGATAGTAGCAGTTTTTCCATATATTGAAGCAACCCAGATGTGGATTTTGCATGTATGTTTCCGTGATACTATAGTATTGTATTCCACCACTCAGCACTGCAGCCGTGCAAACATGCTCAATGAAGCTACATTTTGCAGTGAGCAAAACAAATAACGTTTAATGTATGTCAGTCGTTTACCTTCCTTGACAATCGATGCCGCGTGACATCATGATCTGGCACATGTGTTCAACTGAATTATTGGTATGATTTTATCATCAATATCATATTTTTTCCCCCGTTCACAAACAGGGATGGTTTTTTTTGCAGGATCACTGGTTGCATAGCATTATGAAATATGAAGTAAAGATTCTGACAACCAATTTTGACATCTAGATTTAAGGATCTTCATAAATGTGACTCTGTGTAGTAGGAAGTGGGGTACTATGTTTGAGTGGAGCTGATTTTGACCTTTGTCAGTAGAGCGCTGTTCATGTCATACATGATGCTGTCACCTGCCCCGATGTCAGAAATTATGTCATCGATCGTACGGACATTGCCCTTTCTGATGCTTGCCCGGGGCAGCGTGGGTGCGAGTACACTTTTTATGTAAAGCTAACTATGGCCAAGTAGCATCTGTGCAAGTCACATTAATTTGTCTGTTTTGTGTTTATACTTTTTCACTCAACATTTTTGGGTTTCCTAATTGGATTAGTTTTAGTCTGGCAAGATATTCGTGACTTGAGAAAGTTTAATAATATTTCTATTTACTTTGCCAGTTTTAAAGTAACAAAGTGTTGTACGTGTACTAGACAAATTTCACTAGAGCAAAGTAGTACATGCACATGTACTTGCTAAATTAATTACATGTATATGGCATATATGCCAGAAATGATATACACTGGATGAAAGCAACTTACAATAAACTAAGTGAGTCAATATAATTGTCATTTCGCTTGCGTCTGATTTAAACACCCAGTCTGCACACCCGAGTACATGTTTTGACCGTAGATGAAGTGTTTACTGCCGTAATCTTCCTGTTATGCGGAGTATACCGCAAGTTATTCACCTGTCTGTGAAACCAAGGCGTGTTCAAGGGGCGTGTTTACATTAATGCTGACTATTCTTAGAAGCGTCCACTTCGACCGTTGTCTCGCAACGCAAGATATCCGTTTGTCAAAACGCGAGCATTTATCTAGATCGACTAGTATCTATTGTCACATTTTCAGCATTGTAGCACTCTCTCTCAAACAGAAATATTTACATTGCAAAACTCTTATCAGAATTTGCGGTTTATCACCGAATTTGTGGTTTCTATCATTTGTGTGTTCATATGGCCGCTTCGAGGAAATATTTGGTGTGTGTCACCAAGCGAAATGAGATTTGAGGTCTGCACTGGGCAATTTCATGCAGCATTGTTGTTTGTGTTAATGTAGTGTAATCCAATCCACATATTTTGCTTTGAGAACCATATATAACCGGTTTCAAGTGTTCAATATCTGGGATGGACAATGTTTTTTGACTGTCAAGGTCTCTGAAAGCTACAGATATAGATCTGGGTAATGTAAGGCGATACGTCATGTGGCATGTAACATTATGTACATGTATGCTAGCTTGGCTTCCTATATGTAGAATACCGTACTAAATGCTAGATGAATTTCCAATATATTGACTGATCATGTAAACTGTTTCAGTACATAAATGTATAATGTATGGCAAATTCTCCAAAAGTACCCGGTATGCTCAGGTCTACATATTACTTCGCAAAGACATGAAGAAAGTAAAAAACTGAGAAGATGTGTTGAATACACATACACTACATTTATAATGAAAAGCAGATAACAAGCCACTTCAAGTGTCCTACTGTCCGTGACTGACGATGAGTCAGCTGATTGTCAGAGCAATTCTTCACTGAAATAAAATAGAAAAAATTCCAATGAAAATATACATCAGCATTATGAAATACTGGAAACATGTTAAATTAGGGTACTTATTCATGATGTTTATTTTTTCGCACAGTTGAAAATCTGACATAAGCAAGTTGTTTTGTCTTTTAGAAGTGGCTCAGATTCCTGCGTATGCCTTGTACAAAAGTGTGTATATCTGGGTCAGTACCGCACAGCTGTTAGTGAGCAATGCATAGAGACAACATAGCGCTGTAACATCAATACACTGGTATGCAAACAAGAAGATTTATTAGGTATTGACTTACTCTAGATAAACTAGTAAGTACTATAAACATATGTTTATACCAGTAGCCTGGCAATAAATATGTCAGGGCTTTCAACGATTTCATGTGCAAAATCGATTTGTAGAGCTTTTCAGCTTTAAAATCGACAAAAATTGTGCTATTCGTGGAAACCCATTGGCAATTTCAATCCTGTTCTAGTTGGGAAAATTAGCTACAGATTGGTACATGTACCAACTCAATTTGGGAGAAGTCCCACAAGTTGTATCCGAACTTCTGTGTATGTGTTTTCCCGTGGAGCTTCAATATCATCTGAGAAACAGGAAACAATTTACCAAGCGCTGGGTCTTCTCTCGCCTGTCGAAACAAATCCATTTCTATGTTATCTCGGCGTGATTGCATAACACGATATCGCAATTATAGGGGCAGGCATTGTAATAGTGTTAGAAGGCTTGCTGTGCAGTAATATTGAATATAATCGGCCGGGAGCCAAAATGAGAACACGTCCGACATTTAGCGTTGATTCACAAGGAACGAAATGCTTCGCAAACTTGTGCCAAAATCTCGCAATGTTTTCAGGCGTGTAGCACTGGGCAATGCTCCCGGCAGATTGTTGTTTTTGGGTCACCTGAATATGGAAACAGTGAAGTACACTACATACACTCCAGTAGTAGTGCTCAAAAACTGCAATCAGGTGGAGAGATGTAGTTGGGGAAAGGGAGATAATGAGAATAGAAAACCATTTGTTTGGTGCAGGGCAAGAAAGATAATTTGCACACTACGTGTAAAAGTATTTGCAATATAAATTGTCAAGTTATTTTGAGTGCACATTTTGATACTAGTAGGCATTGTGTGACCGTATGATCTATATTTATGATGGTAATCTGATCAGTGCTGAGAGTCATGTGAAGGTCGAAAACAACAAACCCTGACATATATACTGTATGTACATGTACATTAAGTTCGAAGCGTAAAATATTGGAAATATGGTTGGATTTCACGTCAATAATCGATGATTATGATAAATTATGTTGAATCATGTTACAAAAACTTTCTGAATGGGGTCACTTAAATAGATCGGTACGTTTTGAAAGAACACATTCCTGCTTAAATTTCCAGGAAATTATTTGCACACGAGTCATGACATGTATCTGGATGATTGCAAATAATAAACTAAACACATGTAACTTTCTCTTCAGCAAACTACTAGTTGATAGGAGAGGCAGAACATTTGTCGTGTTCTTCATGGTTATTGAGCACGTGCAGTAAACCCATACAAATGCTGCATTTTCATTGATTTTTCGTGCATCCTCTTCCAATTGTTCGAGAATGATCGTGTTTACACTGAGTTGTAAATGAGTGTCTTTGTAGTTTTCTGAAGGTGACACCCTGTCTTTTATAACTGTATTGGTATTATGACAACAGCAGACATCCTTTGCATTGCAAGGTTTCTTGCTAGAAGTGTCTGTTTTTGACAGGTTTTTAGCATGATGCACGTTAGGATTTGTATTGCATCGTTTTTCAAAGTACTTTTCTTTTGTTATCCATGTACTATTCATTATACATGTAGTGTGTTCAAATGTAATGCTCAGCATTACACTAAAACAGGTAGAGGTTACATGTTATGCCAGAATTATGTGCATTTAATAGTTTTCCTAGAGCTATAAATTTGAAATAAAAACTAAAAATACATGTAATGTCAAACACAGCACAAGAACAAGCATAAATTTGATATGGCCCAGTTTCAGCCGTTTGGACAAGTGATCTACTGGTATCTAGAACAGATCTGAGGAAAAACAGAATTTTCTGACCTACATTCATGCTGGGTGGAACTACATCATACAAATCTGTGTGCGGTATTAAATGTTTGATTTATAGCTTACACGCTTAGAAGGCTTATTAATTCCGAGTGGGATTTCCAACCGCCATCTGTCACAAAATCCACGCTGGATGCAATAAAATCACATAATTTACCTTCATCATGTTCATCGTTCATGTACCAAACAAATGACAGACATTGACAGGGCATGCAAAGAGCAGACCGACACAATAAAAACAGCATTATTTCGTTTAATGTTTCAAAATTTAAATGATATCTAAAGATTAGATAGAGTAACCATTATGGACATGTACATTTTCTCCAGCAGAAAAGCACTCACAGAAAAGCAAATCATGTTATGAAGCACATGAGCTTGTACTTATCAATCATTAAAAGATGCGCTGTTCTGGCAGGTTATGATAAGTCTTGCAGTTGAGTTCAGTTTTGCGAGAAAACTGCAAGGTGTCGTGTGCAGAAGTGGGTGGGTGGAATCGTGACGAAACGTGTGATCTTCTACAGTTACAAGGATGAAAATAACTCCTGATGAACCTGCATGTATGTATGCATATGGCTAGATTAACTATTGTAACAGTAACCTTTGAAATCTAGGCGGACAAAAATTATTTTCTTCTAAAACATACTTGTGCATGAACAGAGTCATTTGAAATTTGATTTCAAAACATTTATAAACTTCGAATGATGATTCATGTGTGATGTTTCAAATGTACAGCCTGCACCTAGAAGCAATTTCAAGATGAATATTGCTGTATTTCAGATCAGAGAAAAAATAGGAAACTATTTCCTAGTTTATCATGAGAAAGTGACATTGTAAGACAGGTGAACTGTTTTTGTCTCCAGATAGGGATACCAGGTACATATACATACCTAGAGAGAGTGTGTTATATGAAAAATCCCACGAGGCGATATTGCGCCTTCATGCGTGGAACCAGCCAACAACAACTACAAGTGTACAAACTGTGTATGCCAAAACAACAACAACACGTGTTTGTTTGCTTGAGTCATTGACATCATTGCCGAAAGTTAATTCGGTTGACGGCACACACTGTGGGTCGAGGCAGAATTATATAGATACCATGTTGCAATATGTTTGTGGTGTTCATACTGAACCCATATCCATTTGACGATGGGTGTCAAAGCAGCGACCAAACAGGAGGGTTGGTGATATAAGTATATAATTTTCAATGATACGAATGTATGACTGGAATGACCAATCAATGATCAGTCTAGATGTATTCAATCTGTCATTTTCATGTAGAAGGCGCACGACAAATTTAACGTTTATAGCCTTATGTGGCATTACCAGGAATTGTACCAACAAACGAAATTCATTCCTTTATCATAGCCAGGATATAGAACATAAAAATGGTGTCGATACCAGGTAACACTGGCGCCACCTAGTTTAGGTTATGTATTGCTCTTACGTGTGGAGCAGACGTATGTCTCACATGTACAGGCCTTGCTGAAGTGAAGCGCGACGGGCGAGTCCATTGTTCATATCCCGCTCTAGGGGCGATATGAGGACCATTCCACATTATTTGGGGAGGTTCTGGTCGTGTTTGGCAATAAAAGCAATCGGTTTTACTCGGTATGCATGACAAATAATACACTGTCACCCCTCTGCGATATACACGATCATCACGCCTCGCTGACGCTCGGCATGATATCATGTATATCGCCTCAGTAACAGTGTATTATTTCACACGTATCTATGAAGAAGAAACGATGATACTCTATTACTGAAATTTGCTGAATTTGTAATCTTGGTAATTGCATGCATGACAACAAGAATGCTATTTTGTGAAAACATTCCAATCAATTGTACAATAAGCAAGCACCAGTTGAGAAACATTCAGTAAATACAAGTACTGTGATTTTATAGACAAAAAAACCCAGTAGTTTTCTGTTTGCTGAGGACATTTCACATCACTGACACTTTTTTGGGTGTACACTTCAGAATGTAAAATTTTTGTGACTGTATCATGTATTGCTAAGTACTGTCACTTTGAAACTCAGTCTAAATGTGTCAGTCCCTAGACATGAAACCCATGTCTTCTGAATATATATATCATACGGTATACAAATCATATGTTCGTGTCCTCTACAAAGCAATATATACATGACAGGAGGATGGATGGACAGACGTGAGTCTGACATTACCAATTGCTTTCTGTCTGTGTCTGGGACCTGTCACTAAATTCTGAGTGAGGTATGCCTAGTGCATGACTGTCTACACTTTGTACATCGATCCTGTCTAGACCCTGTACAAGCTGGTTAAGTGTACAGTATCATTTATAATCAATAGTGGTCTACACTGTCAAAAGGACAGATATTTTGGTTCATATAAAGTACACAAATAAAGTATGTACAATGTAAGTATTTGTGTATGACTTTATGAATCATTGTGTATGAAGTTAATATTTATCAAATACAGAAAAAAATATACTTCTGTCGAAGAAAAACTGTTCATTTGAAACCATCGTATTTTGTAGCACCTGAACTTTAACTCATACTATCACCTGCATGTACACAATTTGCTATAGAAGTATAGACCGGGTACAGTAAATGTATTCGCATATATAGTTATCTAGTGCTAGGGTTGAAGTCCCTTTTCTGTGCCCCCCCCCCCCCCCCCCACACACACACACATAATGTAATAGTAAACTGAGTGAGAATGTATGATATAATGATCTGGGCACATGCCTGGGGACTTTGTATGGGAGTATAGATATACATTACAGTATATGGAGTGCATGACCGATTATATCATCATATTAATTAAGCTTCTAGTGTAGTTTTCAGCAGAACTGGATGATATGCCAAATAAGCTCCATTATCACATTATGATTATTAAATACATCACGTATGAGTGAAATTACATTTTCAATAGACTTGCTTGGAAAAGTAAAATATTTAAAAGGAAAATTCTTTCCTTTTAATCTGACATAATATGCTTTAGATCTATATATACACACACAACTTAAATGTTGAGAATGTCAAATTCTGAGTGCACCTCACTGTTGCAAATACAGTAGAGAAGAACGCTCAGTGGGCGGCAGTCGCGGCCCCAGCCTCGTGTAATAACTAGGTCAGAGCAGAGCAGAGCAGATGTTTTGTTATCTGGTAAACACGTCCAGGTGATAATGTTGTACTGGGGCCAGGGCTTCCTGCTTTGACAAACAGGACTTCATATTCCTGTAGGGGGTGACATCATGTCAAAAACATGTTTTTGATGATCATGTAAAAGCTATGACTGTTGCACCCCCGTCCTAAATAAGTAAAAAAAAAGTATACAACGTGACAGGGAAGGTGTGGTGAATTTCGATGGACATTTTGAAGTTGTGCCGGTATAATTTTTTCAGATCGTGACATGCTCTACATGTATCTAGTGTGATATTGAAATGTCGTGAGGGTTTGTACGTTAAACATGTTCAATTTTGTACTTGAGGTACATCTATTTTACGCTGCTTGGTCACAGAGTGTTGAAGTACGCCTTGACCGAATTTTTATCAGCTTTCCGAAGATTTCAAAGGCTCGTGTCTTTCATGATCTTGAGAGGCTTATCAAATTACGTTCACCTAAATTTAAATAGTACAATATACTTTACTTATATTCTTGTGAGTCATCGATAATCATGTATGGTTATAAATGTATGTAATATATTTAGGCATGAAATGGAATAAAATTTTGGAGAATGATATCCTCGTCAGCTATGGGATGCTACATGTGAAGTGCGATGTTTACATTATAAATTTAATAAATGGCTATTTTGGCAGTTATTTAAATAATTATGGAAAGAGTGCAACAACTTATAAATCAAACAAGTCGTGGGTCATTGGATTTATGAAAATGTAATTAATATTTTTGGGACTTTGGGCATCCAAATCTTACATGTACATTTTATACCAGTCCAACTCGTCCTAACGGCAAAGAATTGAAAAATATTAAAAAAGTGTGAACCTCAGAAATATTTGCTGTGCTTGCTAACATAGCTGCGGTACTTCTGAGAATTGCACACTACAGTCAGGGCTCCCGGTAGGATTTTTTCGAAGGAGTACCGTACCCCATGGGTCAAATTACAAGGGGTAAATTTTGAAATGAAGGGGTAATTTTCAAAAAAAGGATGTACAGTGATTTTTTTTTCCAGTCAAAGTGACAGCTTCCCGAATGTTTACAAATCTCGCATATCCTCCAGGTTTTTCTCAAAATTTCAGCACAATCCTAATTGTCAACGATAGCCCTTGCCCACAGTAGCTTTCTGAAAGTCTTCTATTGCAGAAAATGCACTTGATTTACTCTCGAATAGTTCGTCGATTCATTGTCGAGTCGTGTTGAAACGAAAGTGGGGAAATCCTTAAATTTATATTCGCAAGAGGGCGCACACATAGGCTTTCGATGTTGCAGCCATTCGCACGGGGGCGCTGTAGTTTATTGTGCTCGAATTTTGATGACGTGTCACACAAATTATTCGCCAGCGAGTGCATTGCGCATGCGTCACTTGGGCGGAAATTGACTTTTTGATTATTTTCTAGAACTTCGTTTTTTGAGCTAATAAATCGATGTCATTGTTTTTAGGTTACCGGACCTTTGGTCCGATAACCTATTGCCGTGGCGTTGCGTCCGTCGTCCGTCGTCGTCGTCGTCGTCCGTCGTCGTCCGTCTACATTTTTATCTTTAAAGTTTACGATCGAATCTTTCTGAAATTTTGCACAAAAATGCCTAAAAATATTTTGAGAGGGAGGTATTTTTTAGTTTTTTGATTTTCGCAATTATTTCAAAATGGCGGCCGTTTTCGTCGAAAAATGGCCAATTTTGGACTTTGGCTGTCGTTTTCTCAAAATCTGTTCAGTAACTTTTTTTCTTATTCATGCATAACACTCCTCATATGTACCTCTGTGACATGTATAAATTTCGTTGCCCTTGAATCGCTCGAAGTGGGCCATTTTGGGCCCAAACTCGGCCCAAATGGGACTTTCCCATGTTAAATTCTCCTGTGCTTTATAATGGGACACATTAAGCCTAATATCTCACTTAATATTGAGATTAGAGACTAGCAATCAATTGTGGACATATAGGAAATGATATATGCTGAATATTGTCGTGACCTTGAATTTGACCTTTGACCTCATTTTCAAGGTCACATGACAAATTGGCTAATATCTCGCTTATTATCGACTTTACAGCTTAGGATTCAATTGTGAACATATAGGTAATGATATATGCTGAATATTCTCATGACCTTGAATTTGACCTTTGACCTCATTTTCAAGGTCACATGACAAAATGGCTAATATCTCGCTTATTATCGACTTTACAGCTTAGGAATACATTGTGAACATATAGGAAATGATATATGCTGAATTTTCTCGTGACCTCGAATTTGACCTTGACCTCATTTCCAAGGTCACAGGACAAAGTTGCTAATATCTCGCTTATTATCGACTTTACAGCTTAGGAATCAATTGTGAACATATAGGAAATGATATATGCTGAATATTTTTGTGACCTTGAATTTGACCTTGGACCTCATTTTCAAGGTCACAGGACAAAATGGCCAATATCTTGCTTATTAGTGACTTTACGCCTTATGAATCAATTGTGAACATATAGGAAATGATATATGCTGAATATTCTAGTGACCTTGAATTTCACTTTTGACCTCATTTTCAAGGTCAACAGGACAAAATGGCTAATATCTTGCTTATTATCAACTTTACAGCTTAGGAATCAATTGTGAACATATAGGAAATGATATATTCTGAATATTCTCATGACCTTGAATTTGACCTTTGACCTAATTTTCAAGGCCAGTCATTTTATTTTCAAGGTCAGAATACAAAATGGTTTATATCTCTCTTATTATCAAATTCACAGCTTAGGGGTCCATAGTGAACATATAGGAAATGATGTATGCTGAATATTTTGGTGATCTAGAATTTGACCTTTGATCCAATTTTCAAGGTCAGAGAACAAAATGGCTAATATGTCGTTTATTATCATCTTTACAGCTTAGGAATCAATTGCGAATATAGAGGAATGATATATACTGAATCTTTTCATGAACTTGAACTTTGACCTCATTTTCTAGGTCACATCACCGATCACAGAATGGCTAATATCTCACTTATTATCGACTTTACAGTTTAGGAATTTATTGTGGACATACTAGAAGTGATATATTTGTTGAAAAATTATTTTCAAGGTCACTGGACAAAAGGCTAATATCTAAAATGTATATTGTCCGGTAACCTTTCTTAGCCCTTGGGCTAATTTTTAAATTAGATTCCACAAATCTTTCGAGTGCGTAATCATACGCACTGGCCGTGATAGCACTGCGTAAATTTCAAAAAGTCATGCGTAATTACGCATTATTTTACGCTATCGGGAGCCCTGTACAGTTCATGCATTGTGTAAAAATTATAGTTTGTTTTAGAGATCACTTTTTCTGTGCCAAGCTGCTGTTATTAGGCATCCCGATTGAAAATCGGGAGGCCTTATGTTTTTGTCTGTTTTTTTTTTTTTTTTCTTTTTTTTTTTTTTTTTTTCTTCCGCCGTTTGGTTTCCGGATCATAACTCTTGAACGCCTTGATCTATCTTTCCGAAATTTTCACAGCTCATCCGAAATACTTTGCTCCTAACCCCTATTGTTTTTCGTCGAGATCCGAAATCCAAGATGGCCGCCAGCGGCCATTTTGGAAAAAAAAATCGGGCGATTCCTGTCAATGTCATAATTTGATTCAGGCAATTTCCAGGGGGAAAAAATTTTTTGGGTGTATTTTTTTTTGGACTTAGAATTTTTCCCTCGCCTGCCCCCATGCAGATGTTATACTGTGACTGAGCCATGCTACTGTATTCACTGACTGCAGCCTGCATGTCCAGCATGAGGCTGGGCTCTGCCCTCTCAGCCAGTGCAGTATATGAGAGCTCAGTAATGCCTTACAAGATCAGCCACTCTGTCCAGCACAGCGATAGGCTCCGCCCCTCTCAGCCAGCCCTGCTCAGTCATGCCTGACAAGTGATACAGCTAGCATGTCCAACTTGACCCCAGGCTCATATCCATGCATAATCCCTCACTCCCCCCTCCAAAGCCTGGTTTACTAGTGTGTGTACATGGTAAAAGAATGAAGTTCCACCCCACAGGATACAATAGTTGGTTAATAAGCCAACACACATGACACAACATGCTTGGGGGGATGATTTGCCCTGTCTGCATTTATATTGTACAAACATGTATTGTTTGAATGTTTTGTTATTCAACTCTATTTCACATGCAATGACCAAATCATCATTGTTTTAGTTAGCTGGGGAATGTTTGGCTTTGGTTATAATGTGAATGCGAATATTCCACTGTTTGTACCAGTTTTGGAATCACAAAATTGGCCAAGATGACACAGCATTACGTATCATTTTACATTTGACAGGAGCACCTGAAAAATATCACGAACATCCTGATTAAATATACTAGTACTCTGAATATTGGCTGGGTAGTACTCTGAATATTGGCTGGGTAGTACTCTGAATATTGGCTGGGCAATTGTCCATTCATTTTGGGTGGCAAATGTCTGGTGGGCCAAGTTGTCAAGATGATAGAAAGCAGTTCTGGTAAGAAACTGTCTGATGAGCTCTCACTCTTACCCACATACAATGGCCTATGTATCCTTTTTTCTCAGTCCAGTATGACCATTTGAAATGATAAGAACAAATTGGGGGATGCCACAAAGCCTATAGGCTTTTATGTCTAGTTGAATGATGCACTGGTAAATTGTTGACACGAATGTAAAAGTACGGATCACTGTACTGTACATGTATACATGTATTACCATGGCAACAATATTATCAACATCCTAGCAGGAGGTATCAAATTTTAATAATCTACCACAAAGAAAAGTTCATATGCCACATTTACCTGGCTTAATGTCAGTGTGAGATCCAGGTGGGTCTTGGTTGTGTGAAATGGCAAAGTTGGGTGATGCTCATCCAAGGTTTTAAATTTTGATACATGTAAATTGAATTGACTGTGAAATATCAGTGTAGCACTGAACCTCCAAATTCAACTAAATGTATCATTAAATAAAAAATTTAATGAGCACATTTGTCAGTGAGTTTGTGTTTTTGTTCCATGTGTTTTAGATGTCTAAAGTAAATCTTATGTTTTTTGTTGCTGTGTTCTCCCCATGTCTACCTATCAGAATACACGAGGAATGCCCACTAGTATCACTAGTAAACTAGTGGGCTCAACTGTATTTGAGTTGTCTTTCAGAGGAGCTTACAAGATATGATACATTGTACATGTATATTGAACACTTAGAAAATGTTTTTGGCTCAAATTTCAAGTGGTTCGTGCCATTGCATGATTCCATAAATGCTTCTGTTAAATTTTCTATACTTGGCAAACAGACGTGAAATTAAAACTCTATAGCATCTGTCTGTGGTGAAGTTCTGAAATAGTAGATGCTTTGACAGTGGGCATGGAAATCTTTGAACTCAAAGACTTTCATGGCCAATTGTCGTAGAGATCTTGACCCTAAGGCACCATGGAGATGTGCAGCCAAAGTCCACTCTCTCATGGGTAGAGGTGAGGGGTTGCCATGGTAACAAGCCTTTAGATGAGGGAGAGTTGTGATCAATTGCTGGTCACCCAGGGGCAAGTTCCATGCAGGGTGGGGAAGATGGGCTACATTGGGCAGAAGGATAAATATTTCAATTGATATGATTGAAATATTGTAATATTGCCTTCAATCATCATCAAATTTAAAAACTCAGCAACATAAAACCCAATATTCCAAGTAATCAAAAAGAAAAGCCTACTGTACATTCCCCACAAAGGAATAAACTTACAGTGCCTTTAATAATCAGCCCTGACAGGAGACCACCCCCAGGCCCCTGTACCACTGTGTCAAGCGCAGGCTGTGTCACTGCCTAAGTATTGTGCCCACTGCCACTAATCAGGCAAAGTGTTTTGTTGTCGGGGAAGCCCCAGGCATGACCTTCACAGAAATATCAAGGTCGCAACTTGCACGGATACAGGCAAAAATACAGGTGTACAATTAGTAATTACTTGTTGTGGGGTATTCAATTCACTACTGACTCTGGGGAACAGGAGATGCCCATATTATATGTACGTGAAAGAAAAAGCAAATTCTTCTGCCGAGTTTTATTATTACTAGTAATTCAATATTTATAAATATATCAACAGTTGCTTGTATTGCAGCGGTGAATTAAATCAAATTCTCGGTTGAAAAGAGATTGCGCATGGACCATGATATTTAAAATGAATTTGTAATCTGATGGTGTGAACGATAACGAGATATTATGCGGTATACTGGTAGTAGTTGATACCAAATATATACAGTTAAATTAAAATATGATGATAAGGTTATATTGAGTTGGGTATAACAGGTTTATCCACGCCAGCTGGTACCTGCCTCCCCCCCCTCCCTCCTCATACATATATTGTACCGTTACCTTTCAAATATTGATATACATGTATGACCCACATCAAAACAAAGAGCGTCAAGGACATTTACTCGTACATGATGTATGGTTGTAATTGTACTAATGCCTTGACATTTTTTTGTCTTGTATATCTTGTATATGATAAATATCATCATGAACATGTGTGTTTCACATGTCCTGTTCAGTATTTTCATAATGGATTAACCATGTTGCCAATATCATTACATGTACATGTATGTGCATATTATCAGAACGTGGGTGTTCTGATATTTGATATTGTAGAATTTTAAATTGGGGTTAATCCAGTTTATTTTATCCAGTTATTAGTCCGAGAAACATACAAAACGCCGTGTCCAGTTCGTTGTTGTTTTATTGATAGTCCGACTTCGTTATTGATGGTGAAATTATATGGTTAATACAGTACAAATATTGAGACACTGATCTTTTGTGTCTAGTCCCGATTGAGCCGCCAGCCGAACTGACGCTACAAAGATTTTTGGCGGCCGTTTCAGAAACAAAGAATTCGTGTGCCAGCCAATCAGATTATCGCGGGGACCAGTGAGATATGGATCAGCCAATGATCACCTATTGTTTTAAATTCTGGAGTACTGAGTCGAACGCTTACAACAAATATGGACATGGAAATAAGTGTTACCATGGAAACATCGGGTGACTGGGGTCTGGCTGGTACTAGATAGTACCAGGCACAGCTCACACACAGAGATTAGAGTACTAGTAGTGAAATACATGCTATGGGGGGTGAGATACAAGTTGAAAACACTAGTAGATTCAAATATGTTTGTTTGACTGGCCCCGCGATATAAAACATTGATGGAATTGTTGTTTGGCACAATATAAAATTAATAAAGTATTTTGTGACTGTTCACACATATAAATAGTGATTAAATAACATTGATAATCAATGTGTAAGTATTACATAATAAAGATACTAATAATAATTAGTATGTAATTATCATATTACATAATAAAACAGCAATTAAAGTATGCAACTCTGATATATGCCCTCTGTTTTAAAACAAAATCTCCTGATTTTGAAGGATAGTATAATAGAAGGACCTGAACTCTTCATACTTGACTAATGCAAGACGAGAGAAATACATACACATAAAGTACAATTGGACTATACTGATATCAACATTTGTGAACTAGCAACGAACATGCTAATCCTAAGGTAATATACTACAAACTATATACTGGTACATTATGATAATACATTATGACAGTGACAATTATGTCAATGTTAGCGACTCATAGGTCAAGCTCAATAATCATGTTGGACAATGATATAGCCATATTATATATTCAGGCCTAGGTTGCATGTATACTGCATGCTTCTTTGGAGCATTGTACATGTACAACATATATGATCAACTTACAAATGTGAGTAGTTGAAATTATACAATAGTAATTGAAAATACACAGTTCCCATGAGTATATTAATTACACACATGACACATACATCAATATAATGCATTTAACTTAATTGTATGCTTGTGATGTATCCAAGTATAGACAAAATGGAATATACCCTAGGCTCTCTCTAAGAACATACCCTGAACATCCATGAAATAACACAAACATGTGCAAGGGGTTGGATTTAATAATTATAACCGAAAGAGAAATTTGTTTGATCAGTCCTAAAGGTGATTTTGAATATTCTCCCAAGACACATAAATTGTATAACTCTGGGTGAGAGAGGCATAATAACAAAGAGAGTGGGTTGAGGGCGGGTGGGATTGATCATAGTGCACTTTGTATCGCTCCCTGAGTATGTTGTCTAAGACTTGTATGTTGATAAGTTGTGATATGTGTAATGTCATGGTTGGACTGTTATTTTCAGTGGTGTATACAATTCATGGAAGGTGGTAAGGTGAAACTTTATTTCAAATTCGATGTACATTTATTCAAATGTTGCAAACATTAGCTAGAAAGCTATATACTTATATACAATATACACATAAGTCCGTTTCAAATGTTACTTTCCAGTCGTTCATGCTGGTGATGTTGAAGCAGCCTTTTTCCTGGCTTTGCCGGATTGAGTTTTGTTGATGTGGAATTCTCGGATCTTGTCTTCTGGGACCATGTCCTCAGTCAGCCACTGTTTGAACTTATGG
The DNA here is from genome assembly GCA_949152475.1 of Terebella lapidaria. Lineage (NCBI taxonomy): Eukaryota > Metazoa > Annelida > Polychaeta > Terebellida > Terebellidae > Terebella > Terebella lapidaria. The sequence goes on along the minus strand of OX424563.1, from coordinate 17,419,120 downwards.
TTGGTCCATTTTACGTAGTACCATTTTCTACCTTTGTATTTCTGACATTTGCTGATGGACTCAACTGTTCTGTTGTTATCTAATTCTGTCTTTTCTGTTTCAGGTGTACCGGCAGATGTAGTTGGTTTCTGGCTGCTGACTGGTTGTGGCTGGTCATCCGATGATTTGTCTAGTGGATCATCTGTGGCTTCTGTGTCGTCCACTGTTGGCGTGTCATCCGTTTCGTTACTTGGGATGGTGCGGATGGATGTCGGGATGTATGACTTAAGTCTCTGCGCATTTACTCTGGATGGGAATGTTCGGTGGCTCTCACAATCACGAAGCTCATATGTGTGGTTGTCGCCAACGTCGGTGATGTAATATGGACCTAGGTGTTTTGGCTGCAGCTTAGGATTGAGGCCGACAGTGCGTGTTGTGTTGCTGAGCCAAACACGGTCGCCGAGTTTGAATTTTGGCTCCACTGCCTTCTTGTCGTGGTATCTTTTGTTTTGTTGTTGAGCATCTTGAATATTCTTTTTGGCGAGTTCATGTGTAACCTTGAATTCTTCGGCCAGGTCTTCTAGGTGGCGGAAGGTGTCCGGTGGTGTTGGATCCTTCGGAAGAAGCATTGTATCTATCGGCATCCGCATTTCTTCTCCTAAGAGTAGTTTGAAAGGGCTGAACATTGTGCTATTGATGTTAGGTGTAGCTCGCCATGCGGCCATGACTGACGGGAGTAAATCTGGCCAGTTGGTCTGGTTTTTGTTGGAGAACATTCTCAATGTTTGCGCCAGAGGTGACATCCGACGTTCCACTGTTGCATTTGTTTGTGGATGCCAACTTGTTGTCTTGAATTTGTGGATTTTGAACAGTTTACAGACTTCTGTGACGATCTTTGATAAGAAATTGGTCCCTCTATCGCTCAAGATGGAGTACGGCGCTCCCCAGCGGCAAATAATGTCTCTGTACAGAATTTTGGCTATTTCCTCGCCTTTTAGCGTTTTGACTGGAAAGGCCTCTGGCCATTTCGAGAATGCATCAACTACTAAAAGAATGTATTTGTAGCCATTAACTGCAGGGAGTGGTCCAAACAGGTCTATGTGGACTCGCTTGAAGATGCCATCACATGGGAGTGGTTTTAGAGGTGCTTTTCTGTGACTGTGTTTGTCGTCTTTATTTTGTTGACATTCTTGGCAAGATATGACGTATTGCTTGATATCGTTGTACATTCTGGTCCAGTAATACTTCAGACGTATCAGGTGGTACGTGCGGTCGAATCCTTGATGACCTGCAAGAAGTGAATCATGATAACTGAGCATGATTTCATGCTTTAGATTCTGTGGGATGACGAGCTGCTTCACTATTCTGTTCGCTCGCAGACCTTTGCCACGAGGTGCGTACAGGTGATACAGAAGTTTGTCATCATCGACCACATAGTCTTGACTCTCAGCTATGAGTTTTCTTGTCTGTGCATCATCAATGTCATCTGGTAGAGTTTGTTTCTCCAAGTAGTTGATGATGGGTGTCAGTGCTGGATCGGCTCTCTGCATGTCAACAATGTTGGGGACGTTGGAGTTCATGACTTGGGCCAAATGTTGAGCTGACTTCAGTTGAGTATATCTCATTTCAGCTTCAGTTTTCGACTCGTAGAGTGAGGGTGTTGGTTGATTTTCTGTTAACGACAGTGTGTTTATCTGCGCTGCTGCAATCCAAGTTGATGGTGCTGAGGTTGGGGCGGAGTATTCACGACGACTTAGTGCATCAGCGTTCTTGTGGAGTTTACCTTTCTTGTATACTACATTCATTCGATATTGCTGTAGAAACAGGGCCCACCGACTCAGGCGACCATTTGTCATCTTGTTGTTCTGGATATATTGTAGCGCTGCATGATCGGTGACTGCTGTGAATGGTCTATCAGTGAGGTAGACGTGATAATGTCTAATACCTTCAATCATGGCTAGCCCCTCTAGTTCGGTTATACTCCAGCGACGTTCAGCTGGGCGCAGACCTCGTCCTCCATATTCGATCACAACTTCCTGGTTTTTCTCATTGCGCTGTCCAAGTATGTAGGATATAGCTGTACAGGAAGCGTCTGTGTATAGTATGAACTCTCTGTCGAACCTTGGAAAAGCTAAAATGGGGCTCGACATCAGCTTTTCCTTCAAGGTGTCAAATGCGTCTTTACAATGTGAGTCCCATACAAATTTGGCATTTTTCTGCAGTAGAGCATTCATTGGGCTACAGATCTTTGCGAAGTTGGCGATGAATTTCCTATAGTACTGACACAGTCCTAGGAAGCTCCGGGTTGCTGTAGGTGACTCCGGTGTTGGAAAGGTTTGTACTGCTTTCACCTTGTCAGGGTTGACTTCAACACCATTCTTGGAGAAGATGTGACCAAGAAACTTCACTCTGCTAGCCCCAAAGACACATTTTTGTGGTTTGAGGGTGAGATTGTTCTCTCTTAATTTGTTGAAGACCGCCTGGAGATGTTGGATGTGGGTCTTCACATCTTTCGAGAATAACAAAATGTCGTCGGCATATGTGAGTGCAAAAATGTAATTGAAATCACGTAAAATTTGAGACATTACTATGCCAAAACTGGCGGGTGAGTTGGACAATCCATATGGCGTACGCGTGAACTGAAACACGCCATGGTGTGTGATAAAAGCGGTTTTATGTTTGGTGGCTGGATCCAGTTTTGTTTGAAGAAAGGCTTGAGCCAAGTCCAGTGTTGAAAAGACTGTGGGCTGGCTCTTACCTAATGCATCGATCACGTCTTCTTGCCTCGGTAAGGGGAAATATATAGGCTTGACTAATTTGTTGAGGCCTCTGTAGTCGATCACCAAGCGAAAGGAACCGTCGGGCTTTTTAACCAGAATTACGGGTGATAACCAGTCGCTGGTACTTCTCTCTATGATGCCACACTTCATATGTTGTTCTACTTGACGCTCAATCTCTAGTTTCTGTTCAGGTGATGCTCTATAGAACCTGGACTTTACTGGTTTGCTGTCACCTGTGTCAATTTGATGTTCATAGCCTTCATAGCATCCTAGTTCTTCGAGCTTAGTGGCAAACACTTCCCGGTTTTTCCCAATCAGGTCAAGGATTAGATTTTGATCTTCTCTTGACAGGTCCTCGGAAACTTGTACCTTAAGCTCTCGAGCGGTTTGAACATGACTTTGTGTCTTCGCAGGTGTCACTGAAAATGCAGTGTTAGTATCAGACACTTTGGTCTGGTTGTTAGTATCATCATGCTTACACATACTATATTCACATAGTCTGTTGAAGTATGTGGCATTGGCTGTACGACTTTGTGGTGGTAAGTATGCATCAGTGTTAACAAGGTTAACCTCTGTGTTGTTATCACATTGTGATGATTTCAGTGATGGTAGTTCAGGAATGTGTGCCAGTGATGTTTCAACATTGTCAACTGGTTTGTATGTACCTAGTATGGTATTCTTTGGCACTATGACATCCGCTGGATATGGGTTCAAGAGCCGATAAGAACATCTGTTATTTTCAGGAGCAACAGCACATTTTGGACCGGCCAGGTTGTAGCGTTTAGTTAATGAAACTGCGGGCTCGACTAGACCAAATTCACTGGAAATGTGTTTAGTTTTGCCCCTTTTGGCTTGCACTCTGACTGGTAACAAGCATTCACCACACGCTGCAATGGTGACGTCTGAGACTGTTTTGATCAGATATACTCCGTCTTGATTACGAGATGTTCTTAACTCTGTCGAAACCATACCTTCTTGTAAGATCAATTTCTTAGTACTGAAATCAATCTGGGCCTTCTGCGTATTTAAGAAGTTCTCACCAAGAATTATCTCGGGTGAATGTGACCCTGGGATAACCAAGAAATCCTGGAACAAGTGTAAGTTACTGATGGTCAGGGGTATGTTTACCTGTCCTAACACAGTAGTGGTTTTACCACCTACACCAGTGATGTATTTGATACTGGATTCATTAAGCTTGTTATGTTTAACTGATTTTGACAGTTTATACACTCTTTCTGACATAACACAAACTGTTGCACCAGTGTCAATTAAGGCTGAAAAACCTTTACCATTAACTGCTACATTTATATAACTACCTTTAGGTTTTACAAGAATTTCTTGTACACTTACTTCGTTAGTTATTTTATCATCAATAGAGTTCGGGTTTTTGCTGTCCCCTTGTATCTGTTGCCCGTCTTGCCGTGAGACGAGCGCGAGTTCCTATTCTTGATTGTGGGTCGGAACTCGGCTGAAACACATGTTCGCGAAATGGTTGGTCTTTCCGCACTTGTCACATGTTGCGTTGAAAGCCGGACAGGCGCGTCGGGCGTGGCGAGATCCACACCTTCCACAAGGGTGGTGCTGTCTACGTTGTGAGTGTTCGCCGTCCTGTTTGTTCTGTGCGCGTCGTCCGCGACGGTAGGGATGTTGTCTAGTGTTGGTGGTCTGTTGTTTGGTGAGGGTTTCCTTGATGGATGCCAATTCCTTCTGCAGTTGGGCCGTGCTCATTTCTTCTGAGTTGGCAGACTTAGCGCAGGCATGGCTGACTGTTGTTGTTGTCGTCATCTGCATAGCTGTCTCGGCTATTTGAGCAATGCGTTTGACATCGCCGAGGGTCTTGGGCGCTTGCATTAGAACCTGGGCACGTATACTTGCCCTAAGTCCTTGGATGACGTACTGTAGCTGATCTGATGTTTTACCCAAGTCTCTGCATCGTCGTGACACATCAGTAATGTAGCTATCCACGTCCTCATCTTCCCTCTGCTTCCTGGAAATCAGCTCTGACAGAGCCGAGATGGTTTGGGCATCTGTCAGTTGATGTTCTCTCAAAAAGGCTGCTTTGAGTGTTGTAAAGTCGTTTCGGGTGTTTTCGGACAAACTGTCGTACCATAGGCTTGCAGCATCTAAGAGAAAAACTGGGAAGCTTTGTGCTGACTGTTGTGTGTCCCAGCCTTTGATATTCGCATATCGTTCATACTTTGTCAACCATATCTCCGGGTTGCCGGACGATTGTCCTTTATACAGTTCGACACTCTTTTCTAGAGCTGTACAACTCTGATTCAGGCTACTAACAGTCTTTTGGAGACTCTGTACTAGGTTTACTGCTTGACTATTGTCACTCACTAGGTTTGTTTCTGGCTGAGACTGTGTTCTTTCTCTCCGTGTTCGTGCCGGCATGTTGTTGTTTCTTCAGCTGTCAAACTTTGTTGTTGTGGTGTCTGACAGTCTGGTGACGTAGGGGCTTCCCTCGCAAAGACGGTCGCTGATTGGTTTGCTTCGCGGGCACCTGCTGCTGACGTCACACTTTCAGTGAGGCTGCCTGGGCTGCTGCTGCTAAGCGCGGGCTGGCTGGGCAGCGGTTGAGCACCGGCTGGCTGGCTGGGATGAATTGAAGATGGTCTTTACGCGGCAATTTTTTTTTTGGTGATTACTCCAGCTTGTTTGATTAGTCCCGGTGTCGAGGGATTCTCCACCACTGTATCAGAACGTGGGTGTTCTGATATTTGATATTGTAGAATTTTAAATTGGGGTTAATCCAGTTTATTTTATCCAGTTATTAGTCCGAGAAACATACAAAACGCCGTGTCCAGTTCGTTGTTGTTTTATTGATAGTCCGACTTCGTTATTGATGGTGAAATTATATGGTTAATACAGTACAAATATTGAGACACTGATCTTTTGTGTCTAGTCCCGATTGAGCCGCCAGCCGAACTGACGCTACAAAGATTTTTGGCGGCCGTTTCAGAAACAAAGAATTCGTGTGCCAGCCAATCAGATTATCGCGGGGACCAGTGAGATATGGATCAGCCAATGATCACCTATTGTTTTAAATTCTGGAGTACTGAGTCGAACGCTTACAACAAATATGGACATGGAAATAAGTGTTACCATGGAAACATCGGGTGACTGGGGTCTGGCTGGTACTAGATAGTACCAGGCACAGCTCACACACAGAGATTAGAGTACTAGTAGTGAAATACATGCTATGGGGGGTGAGATACAAGTTGAAAACACTAGTAGATTCAAATATGTTTGTTTGACTGGCCCCGCGATATAAAACATTGATGGAATTGTTGTTTGGCACAATATAAAATTAATAAAGTATTTTGTGACTGTTCACACATATAAATAGTGATTAAATAACATTGATAATCAATGTGTAAGTATTACATAATAAAGATACTAATAATAATTAGTATGTAATTATCATATTACATAATAAAACAGCAATTAAAGTATGCAACTCTGATAATATATTGGAAACTTGATGACAGTTGATGTTCACTCGATATTATATGGGTATATCGATATAAAACTCATATATACATGTACAACTGTTGTGAACGAGGGAACAGGTTTAATCAAATTTAAATTTAGCAACGTAAAAGTTGATTTTCAGTCCTTTAGAGGTATCCTATGTCTAGCTTATGATAAAGTAAAATTATTTACATGTCATATGTCAAAAAAAACTTATTATCAAGCTCGAATGTCAAGAAAATGAATATGATACAGCTATAGGCTGAGATATGCATTGTGCTGTAATTCGGTACAAGCTGGCAGCATCATCTTGCAACTGCCACTAAGCAAAATTTACGATGGCAGAGCATGGTCTGCTGTGGTGAATTCTTACTCCGGTTACCCGGGGATATGGTACGTAACAAGTTGGTTTTTGCCCTCGTTGGGGAAATCCCGGTAAACATATACATGTATGTGTGTGCATGTATATACTTATATAAATCAGTAGACCAGGATTCATGAATTGTGTCAAAATTTACGAATTGTGAAAGTGATGTCTTGAAAATACCGTAGAAAAAACTATTTGCAGTTCAGACACATATTCCAACACTTTAAAAAATAATTTGTATTTTGGGGAAAGAATGATCATCGAGTGTTCACAATGTTGTCCATATGCAACTGCAGTCTGCAAAATACATGTAATGAACAAAAAAATGTACACATCGTGCAAAATGGTACCAACCAATTCATGGATACCTTTCACTATTTTACATGTGTCTTGAACCTAATGGTGTCTGTTAATCCTGTAATGACAGAATGGATACCTAGATGTAAGCTGATAGCTGATTGGCCAAAGGCTACTGTATCTGTAACATACTCAACATGCTCAAGAAACATTGTAATGTCAACATGGGTCAGCGACACTGACACAATGCAAATTTGTAGAATTGATATATGCATTGCCATGCATCTTTTGTACATGTTCTTGCAAGCTAAATCGACATGCAAGTTTTACCTTATACATGTACTTCTTAGTTCTTATGTGTAAATTACATGGGTGCAGAAAAATGAAGGCCCTAGATATTGACCTTTTCAAAGTTTTTACTGCATTTGTGGTAAATATTTGTGCAGCATGAGACATTGTATCGAACCATATGATGTAATTGATAGTGGGAAAATGACAGCAAGTAGATACTCTTTTTCAAGTAGTTTTATTTTGAATTTAATGTTTAAAGTATAATTTGATACAGAGGAGCATATATTTTTTGCGAGAAATAAACAGTATTGAGGTCCACTAAAATATCAAATTCAAGCATCAACATGGAGACAAAGCCACAAAACCACGGGAAAAATTGAATCCATGATTTCTGGTCCGTTAATAGTTTCCTGAAAGTGAACGCAGGATAAGATAAGATTACATGCAGAACCAGGCACAAAAGGAACAAAATAGTTTTCCATTTCCAACGTTGTAATGTTTGGACAACTAAAACAGGCTTCTCTCTATTGGGCCCAAAGATAAAACCACAATGGCTTCATGTGATCATCGATATATCAAGGCTTTTGTGGTCGACTTTGAAACTTTCAATGTAAATGTAGGTCCGGTGACAGACGAGACTAGACTGAAAAATGCCATGCTACGAGAAAGCCTGTCTGGCCCCGTGCCTTCTGTATAGTAACACTGCGATTTACGATATACGTACATGTATTGACATGTTGACATTTACCTTACGAACCTGTGCCACGACGATGGTAAACACGTTTTAATAGCGATCAAACATGGTTCGTAAACTCAAACTCAAAACATCTACTACAAAGCCTTGTCATCTTTGTCATAGAATATACAAACTACATGTATGTACTAGTACATCAGTACGCGGGCATGTGAAATATACTGTACTACCGTTGATACCAACTGCAGCATACATATACATGTACATACCGTATTGGTCCTAATAGTAGCACAATGAGCCAAAGCAAGACCACCTGCAGCAGCAGGCGCGAAAATGAGGTCAAACTTGAGGTCAAATTTATGAAAATCACATAATAATATACCTATAGCCTTTAATCCCCTTTATTATGATTCGAATAACATGAATGTGGGGATTGGATCAGTCCATGATCTTATTAGAAAGATATAAGTGAATTGTAAGGTCACAAAAATCAAACATTTTTGGGATAAGAGAGGGGTGCTCTACTATTAGGGCATGTGCCACTATTAGGACCAATAGGGTATGCATGATATGTGTGACATCATGTGAGTCAGGGTAATGGGCTTTGATTGAATTTGCCCTGTTTGCTCTACATGAACATAATATTATGTTTGCTATCATTGATTTCAGACCTGAAATGCTTTTATCCTCCCTGACAAGAAGCCCCATTCGGGACACTTACTCCTTGTGCCTGACTGCCTCTATACATGAAAAGTTGATTTTCATGAAAAGAATTCCTGAAGGCAAATGACAGAGTACATGTACATCCATGTATAAGATTGATAGAGAATTTTTTGTGTAATGGCTGGTGCATAAAGCAAGATTTTTGTCAATATTGCAATGATTTGTTGAGTTTTAACAATGTATAAATGACAGGACTGTATAAAATAAACAAACTTCGTTTTGCGTGATGACCATTCTGATTTGCTCATGTGCGACGATCGTTCTGGCACATGGAAACTTGGTATTCGACAGTTCGGAGCGATAATTTTTATACAGTGTTATAGAACAGGGATTGTGAATCAAACGATGCATTAATTGGGGTGACACTGTTCGCTACGCCCGAGCATAAAAAAACTCTGACCATGCTTGAATGATCATTACATGTACGCCCAAATCACATTATTGGTAGAATGACACATTGTATTTTTGGAAAAATCATTGTTACAACATTTGCCGGTAATGTCAGATATTCGGAAAAAAAATGGAAAGAATCCCTCATTCTCCCACGTGTAGAAGTACATGCAATTATAATATTATATTCAGCTACTATTTTGTCGAAACATTGTACACCAGAAGAGATCTTCTTGCATGCTGATTACCACAGGAGGGGCATACATGTACATGTACATGTAACTGGCATGCTTGTGATGTTTTACTCTCTCACTAGTACTACTGATGCTATCTCAGCATCTGATGCTATCTCAGCATCGTGCAGATGCTCCATCCACTCTCTCCAGATTTATCGTTTATGGCCAGTTAACATGGTTAACGCTTTCGACCAGTCAACTACATCTCTGACACCTGCCTGCAATTCATTTATTGATGTCCATCTTATGGTACTCAATATATGCTGCTCATGTACATGTACATGATCTGGGATTACAGCTTTGTTTTGTTTACTTGTTTACATACGTGTTTACAATATATACATGTGTATGATTTATGTGGTACGATAGTGAATTCAGATGTTTGTTTTGGGGACGTTTTGAAAAGAACTGCTGACAAGGTTTGAAAAATCTTCAACAGAGGTTTTTGCTGAAATATGCGCCCGCCCTCAGCTTGAGTGAGTGAGTGAAGTCACACCATTAACATGACAAATGCTTTTTACAACCAACAGCAAAGAAGAGAGATATTCCTTGAGAGACCATAAAGAAATTAAATGTGAATATTAACAGTAGGAAACCTGACCTCATTGGCCTCTATCTACACGTACTGTGTGTGATAAAGAACTAGTATGTGTGAATTGGGGGGGGGGGGGGGGGTGTGGAGCTAAGCATTCATATATGGTTTACTAGTCACATCTGGTTCTAAAGGTGAGGGCTTTTTGGAATGATTTCATTCTTATCAATACATGTAGTTCAAAAGTTATGGCCCTTATGCACTGGTGTATACTATTTTGCAGTATAGAGCAGCTATAAAAAACAAAACAAAAACAACTGTCCTGAAAAACATCATTGTCTTTGGAAACAGGTGATTATATTACCAGTACATAATACATGTATCACCAACTAACATGAACATGTGACAGGTGCTTGTTTTGCATGTGAACATGAAAATATCACCGACTGATCACTAAATATTACCAGTCACAACATAATCTTTTGTCCGTTCTTAGAAATATGCGCGATCAATAATTATTGCGCAAATGATCGTTTGCTGGATAGCTGTGACAACTTGCAAACCTGTGACGTGTTTGGAGCTTGATCGATCAACCAACAGAGTAAAATTGCATAATGACTGATGATAACTTGACAAGTATTTCTATATCAAAAATACCAGAAAACATTGCAATAAAGGATTTATCAAGTGTTCATTTAATAGTATGTTTTGTGAGCTCATGACCCCATAAAAATAAAAAATAATAGGATGAGCACATGTTCCTTTTAATTGAACAAAAACATCCTTTACATCATTATTAACATAAATACATGATGGCAGGATAAAAAAAATAATAAATATACATTTACAGTTCACCATAAATTAGCGATGCACAGGAGATGCTTTCACCATGGTCGGTGCCCCTTTCTCTCAGTAACATCCCCATGACTAATATCGGATAAGAATGAACTTGTTCAGTGCCCTGTCTTGGTTGAGTTCAAGAAGTGCAGGTCCCTTAAAATACCCCTATTGTCATGGTAAGCAGCTTTGCATCATACAACTACATGTATGACATATTGAGTGGAAACAATTTTCACCTGTGTGGAAGGTCTGCCCTATCACTGTCAATAAAAGCATCCTTAATTGCTTCAGTGTTCCTGGGTGTGGGGAATGGGTGCTGGGGGGGGGGGGGGGGGTGGAGGTCTTAAAGTGGATTTCTGTCTGGCATGCAGAACCGTTGATGTCGATTCACATCATGTACATGTGCTGTATAATCCCAAAGGAGGGATACTAGTATCCATCTGTTTATCATTAAATAATAATAAAGATGTTGAAATGTTCGGTGTGACAACTAAGATAGTACACATACAGTAGAATATTAACCTTGCTTGAATATTGCACACTGTAGAATAATTCTGATAACCATGTGTAATGTACATCTAAATTGGAAAATTTTTCTTTTGAAAAATGGCAGAGAAAATCACATCGTCTGTGACAGTTTGTAGTCTACTGAAAACTTGTTACAGTTCCACATCCACAGTTACCATGGTTGCACACGTCAAAAACATTCCACCGATAAGGTTCTGCAATTTTGGCCTGAAAGATTTGAGTACAACAAGGTGATCATATGAGCTGAAGAAGTACCATTGTTGCTGGTGCGATGTCCTTGATACAGCATGCAGTTTCTAGTCTATATATAGAAATCTTCCTGTGTTTGTGTCAGATAGGTGAGACGAAAACATGATAATGTTTTCAAAGGAGGAAACTTGTCCCTCTGAAGAGATCAGGGAAAATCATCATTCTGTATCATTTACCATGCACATATTCTGTGGTCCTATGGTATTACCGCACTTCTTCCCACATCTTGCCACACAATAATTGGCAGCTCCTTCGTGTCGCATCCGGATGTCGTGATTCTTCGATAAGGGGAATCACCAGTAATCGTGTGGCTTATTGGTTATAAATGGTCGCAGGTACATATAGTGCTGCCTTATAATTTTGTGCTGTAATTATGCACATTGTATGTTATTGGGTTCATGTATAGATTCTATATTTGAAATCACTGTCATTGAATGTGTATTATGGTATTATCATTTCACATGCTGAGGGCTGGTCACCATGGTTATTGAGGACAAGTGTGTGGGAGGCTGGGGACCAGAAGTCTCAGGGGAAGGGAGTGTTCATGTAACTTAGTTAGTGGCTGTATGGGGGTAATGATAGTCTGAAAAGTTGCAACTTCTCTCAAAACAAATGTGGTAATCTTCGCCACATTTTGTCTACATCACCATTTTGATTGAAAGCCTTTTCAAATTGAAAAATATTTGAATATATTCCGTTTCTTGAGTTCAGATGACCTTGTATGCCCTCCTCGATCTGAAAACACCTTGGATGTTTCCTTATTTGCGAATGGGGTACCTGCTGATGCCATGTGCTTTTGGGGCTCTAAAACAGTCTATTATGCCCAAGAAGTACAAAAAACGTCATGTCCATTGTCTGCATTATGCAAAAACAAACATGACAAAATTTAATTTACCATTATGACGTTTCTGTACGTCTTTGGCACAGTAGACTGTTTCTATGATTTATCTATACCCGAATTACATGGTGGCGATCCTGGTGGCAAACAGGAACCACATTACCCTGTCTGATATCTTGCAAGGCAGCCCTTGACTGTAGTTGACCTTTACCATTGACCTTGGATGATGTGGTATGGTTTCTTGGATGCTCTGCTTGACTCAAAATGACCTTGGCTGCCTGGTCACCTTTACCTCAGATAATAGTGCAGTGAGTTCTTGACCTCTATGTTGTCCAGTTGGACTCCTAGACCTAGTATGACCTTGGCTGGTATCTGTGACCTCATATGACCTTTGATGGCCTCCTTGACTTTGGATGACTTCGCATTGACTTCTTACCATAGAATGACTTTGGATGGATTTGTTGATGACCTTGGTTGAACTGTGACCTCATATATATGACCATGTCTGGTCCCATGTGTCGTCCACCTCAGCTGACCTTGTATGGTATCCTTGACCTAAGATGACCTTGTGTGGTGTCCTTGACCTCAGATGACCTTGTGTGGTGTCCTCGACCTCAGATGACCTTGTGTGGTGTCCTTGACCTCAGATGACCTTGTATATGGTGTCCTCGACCTCAGATGACCTTGTATGGTGTCCTCGACCTCAGATGACCTTGTGTGGTGTCCTTGACCTCAGATGACCTTGTGTGATGTCCTCGACCTCAGATGACCTTGTATATGGTGCCCTTGACCTCAGATGACCTTGTGTGGTGTCCTCGACCTCAGATGACCTTGTGTGGTGTTTTCCACCTCAGATGACCTTGTATGTGGTGTCCTCGACCTCAGATGACCTTGTATATGGTGCCCTAGACCTCAGATGAACTTGTGTGGTGTCCTCGACCTCAGATGACCTTGTATATGGTGCCCTAGACCTCAGATGACCCTGGCTTCAGACCATGTAAATGTGGTGAAATACATGTAAGGCACATAAGATACATGATCTCCGGGACTGCAGATCTCCTTCAGATCTCCAGCCTATCATTTGATGAAAGTCATAGTGATAGTGTTGACTGATCGGTATTTCAGCATATATACATACGTACATGTAACCATGCGTGATTTATCTGTGTGAATCAGTGTACTCAGTAACACACATTTCAGTTTTTATGCTGAACAAAGACTCGTGGGTTAGCCTTGTTAGCTCACTCTGACCTGTCTAGACAATTACACTGCTCATTTTGTTAAGTTGTGAATAAATTGGGTCATCTTCTTGATGTGACTTGATCATGTTTCTAGATCTGCATATACAATATGAGTGGGTATACTAGACTACTAGTACAGTTTACAGGGCAATTACAGTGGTGTGAAATATTGAATTACATGTAACGTTAGTTATGACAATTTCCTGAACTAAATAAATTCTCACCTTACGCAGTCCACGTGAACATAGAAATAATTTGTGATTATTTGAAAGAATAAAATATAAAATTTAATGATTTGATAATTTTTTTCACACAGAGGTTGTGTCGATGTGTCGTAATAGATGATGATGAGGATGATGAAACCTCACTGATATAAAACTACCAAGAATAGTTATATCCACCAGAATACCAGACTTGGACTATCGTTGATTGAATATAAGCACAGTGATTGCTGAATTATCACAACTAAATAGATAAGACATGGAAATGACTGGAGACCAAAGTACAAATCTCAACAAGTATCTGCTATCTGCTGTCTCGTCACAGCATGGGCAAAAACTTAGGACAGTGTGTCTATTTACAGTCGGTATTTCGAATATTTTCAGAACTGTCAGTAAAAACTTATGAAAGATTTATTGATTTTCATAAAACTTTTTTGAGATAAAATTGATAGGAAATCATGCATTCCTCTGCCCAAACACACTAAATTGCAGGATTTTTATGCATTGACATTAATGATATGGTATTCGAGGCTGTCCAGTTCACTTCCAAATCACCATGACAACTATGACAAATCCTCATACCACCTCATCATTCCAGACAAAAACAAAAAAAACCAACGAATGTCAAATGTGGAAAATTTGCGTCAATACTGGCCAATGGGTCTTCCCCTCTATACATGTATATTGTGATGTTAAGCAATTACATATTATGATTAATAAATGGGTGCCAGAGGGATTTTTGATCGTTTCTCACGAACTACTAGTAATTAAGACATATATCATGTATATACGTTGGGTTTAACTCATGCATTATATTTAATTGCAAACTGAAGGAGTGTCAATTTTCAAATCCTGAAAGTGAAATGCTGATTATGGTAATCACATGGAAAATTCCAGACAATACACAGGCTGAAAAATTGATATGCATTGAAAAAAGAAAGAAAGAATTATTACAGAAATATAATCATGCAATGTATAACTACACTATAGATGTACTAATACTCTAAACCCGGAAATTATTAGCGTCTGTTCATTTAGCTTTTTGCTTGAGTCGCTAATGTTAATGGACGCTAATATATTAATTTGTTAAACACAACATAATTATGATGGCAAAATAAAAACGTTAAACTTAACAGGCGCTAATATTTCAGGGTTTTGAGTAAATTATCGTTGAAACGAGCTGAAGCAAAGTACATACAGTGGTCCCCCTCATATAAGACTTCCCCCTCTGTAAAGACTTTTTCCTATGGCGCTGGGATGCCTAACATGAACCCCTCTGATAAGACACCCCCCTAGGATAAGACCCTAATTTTGTGGCAGATGGGTAGGTCTTATCTGAGGGGGACAACAGTAACTGTAATGTGTTGTACATCACTCCAAAGCAGGACACACTCAGTCATGATGTAATCGGTAAAACATCAGCTGGTCATAATACATGTATGGGCGTGACAGCGAACCCTTTTGATTTAGTGTCTGTTTGAGTAAACACTGTCACGATGAAAATAAGGTCAGAGTAGAGTTACGGTTGGGATATTTGGAAAGATTGGATCCATGTTTATACTCTCCCATGAAACGTGGATATATTATCACTGCCTATACTTTTTTTCGTACCTGATTGATATACATGCAATTGCACAAAGATGCCAAGCGACACTCTTTTAACTTTCCAGGTGCACAGATCGACATCATGTGTTTATCGTGTAAGTGGAACCGTTGCACACCAGACAAACAGTATCGACTACCAGTAAATATTATGCTTCCTCCACCTCTATGTATGCACATATGTATAAATATATATACTCACATACTGCCGTCCCTAACCATTGATTACGTTATTGTCTAATCAGGAACCCATCTCTGCAGCAAACATTGTCCATTGCCCTCCCTCCCCCCCACCTTCCCCTACCCGGTACCTGTTATTACTGAGTTTTTTCTCCATTGATACATGGCTGCCGTCGACCGTTGTCGTCGATTTGGGCCCGTCACGTGTCCCGGGTGTGGACAGCTAGTGAGTAGGAAGCCCTGATATTCATGATATTAGATACTTCCATCTTGTCCAGAAACGTGAATGGTGTCGTGGGCCAAAGCCAGGACAAGACACACATCATGGCACTACACAACGTAATCACTGGCCTGAGTCTTGAGAGACTAATGCCTTTTGATGAGCCATATCACTTTGTTTGTCTTCCAGTTTTTCATGGACGAGTTTCTCTTCCTTATAAAACATGAGCATGATGTTCAGGTGGAAGATAACATTTCAACTATTAGCGTGATGTCTTACAAATACAGCATAATTTACTGTTTTTGTCTGTTCTTTCCCTCCAACAGACGTCTTCATGGAGTCACCGAAAGAACAGCAAGGTCAAGGTCAAGGTCAACTGTTGCTCAACACATCCCAAGGTGAAAGTCAAAGTGAGGTGCCGGATATGTTGATGGAGATCAAAACCGAGCCGATACAGGCACCGTTTGAAGACGATATTCACCTGGATATGAACCAGTTCTACGCTCAACGCTCTGTGACCCCCAGTAAAACCAGCAAACTTCAGTCTAGTAACCATGGCAACAGTCCAATGACTGTGGGGGAGTTACATGGTAATGGGCCTGGTACCCTGGGACATGAACGGACTTCCCCCGGGCACAGGCAACCATTGGATAACCATGACAACCAGCAACCTGGCGATAGTAACCACAATGAAAACCTTAAGTTGTTGAATAGTAGTTACCATGGAAACCAAACAGACCTAGGGCTCGGCCAAGGAAATGTGATGAACACGATGAATATGCTAGATTTGGGTCTGATGGATCCAGATCTACAACAGCAACAACAACAACAACAACATCAACAACAGCAACAGCGAAATAATCCACAAATGCAACAGCAGCAGCAACAACAAGATAATCCACAGCAAATGCAACAGCAACAACAACAACAACAACAACAAAAACAGCAACTTCTACTCAAACAACATCAACAACTTCAAAATCTACAGAATCAACTGCATTCGAAACAGCAACAACAACAGCAGCAACAACAACAGCACCAGCAGCAACAAATGCAGCAACAACAACCGTCGCGTGTGTCAGGCGGCAAAGACGCTGCACTTTTCGGCGACACTTCGCTGGAAGACTCCCTCTATTCAGATTTGTACAACCGGCAGATGTTTCCCCCACACGGTCTAAGTGAGGACAACTCAAATCTCTCGCTGTTTGGTTCGCCGTTTTCCGTCTCTGACCCCACGCAGCTGCCCAAGATGGGCCCCGACCGGACGACGCCCGGGCCTGAGGGGTCCATTCTGGGTCGGGACAGGGATGGCAACCCTGACTTGATCCTGATGGGCGAGGAACAGCCCGTACGGAAGTGTCTCGTGTGTTCCGACGAGGCCACGGGAATGTACTTCGGGGCACTTGTCTGCGTACCGTGTAAGGTACGTGGCTGAAAAAAAAATGACTGAACACTGATATGGTATGACCTTAAAAATCTCAACCTAAATTGTTGTACGTGCAACATTTTAGTCATCATAATATTTATAGTCTTTTTGCATATTTCGTCCTATGTTTGTAATCATGGTAATGGTGGTGCTGATTTCTTGCTAAAAGAGTGAATGAGTTTGTGCAAATTATCATTAGATTGAATCAGAGAGAAGCTGATTGGATTTTATATCTAATTAAGATAAAAAAAACATGTAAAAACACTTGCAATGTGAGCATGATGAGTCTTGATATCGAATATGTTGTGATTTCAGACATTTTTTCTACGATACGCGGGTGACAACTTCTCGTTTGTGTGCAAGAACAACCGTAATTGTGACATCACCATGACAACGAGAACTCAGTGTAAATATTGCCGCTACCAAAAGTGTCTTCAGGTCGGAATGTGCCGGAAAGGTGGGTAAAGCCGGTCCTCGTGTGTGCTTAATTAATGTAACACAAGTCACTCTAGATCCTGGTGTGTATGGGTATATGATGAAAAATTTCACATGTAAATTCAGCCTTCTCTTTAGAGATAAAATAAAAAGCATTTTCAGATTATAGTATATCTGGTAGGATATCGGTATCATATAAAATTTTGTAAATTAAATTAATTTCGGGCACATATTGCATACAAGTACCCAACAACAAGGATATTGTTAATAATCACATAATCACAATATTAATAAAGAGACTAATCACAATGTAAAACAAACTAATCACTCTTTCCCCCCCCCCCCCCCCCCTTTACCAGAGCGGCCAGCTAAGGTGGAGCTGACGGAGGGACAACAGCTCTGCGTCGTGTGTCAGGACATTGCCAACGGCGTACACTTTGGTGCTATAACCTGCGAGGGCTGTAAGGTACGGTAGCTGGCCGGCCGGTATACTCGCACTGGGTCGGGAGTATGGTTTTCTGTTGACTCTTCATGAATATTCACTTTGGAAACGCTTGACATTGCAGTAGGCTTTGAATAGATTAAATTTTCATGATTTTAGAAAATAAATCCTCGTAGCAAAATTTTAACCATTTTGGCTAAGAATGTGCCTTTATTTGTCCTGTGTTTAAATTTCATGTGCTTCCACAAAGCATGTGCTTTCTCATTCACTCAAAACAACACCACTTTTGTTCATCATCCATTGTATTTATCGTGCAGAAATTTTTCCGTCGTGGTTTGACGGAGAACGGATCGTACGTGTGCAAGCAGAGTCAGACATGTGAGATCAACCCGCGCACACGCAACTCTTGTCGTTACTGTCGCTATCAGAAGTGTCTGCTCGCAGGCATGTCCAGAGAAGGTGCGTACTGGCTCCCGTTGGGGTGTCTAGGTCACAATATATGTTCAAGGAATTATCATGATTATGGACATGTTTGGAGTATATAACTGTCGTGCAGTAAACCTTTGAGGGTGTTCAGGTGAGACTGATCTCAACACCGTCTAGGGCATTGTCTCCTGTCTGGAGAAGTTTTATTTGCTGACAAGTACGAGAAATCTGTAAATAATTTCGGTGAATGATTGTGAAGAAATAGAATAAACCATGATGACTGTACATGTTCTCTGTGTCTATGATGCTCAGATAATGTCCAGTGGACTGATTGACAAGTAATAGAACATCTTAAGCTTGTTTAGGATTGATCAAAATGCAAAGAGTGCTATCATATCACCATATTAGACTAGTATATAATCAGTTATAATAGGCCAGATACAGGTTTGATGAATTGTAGTTGAAAAACAGCTAAATACAACTGTTACAGAACCATATTTTGGCGTGTTGAAAATAAGAAATAGAAACAATGCATCATAAGCTAATTACAAGCAAATCCCTTGCTCTTTTGTTGCAGCTATCCAGATGGGTCGTCCTTCGAAGTTCAAGCCATCACATTCACAGCATGTCGGTTCTCACGGCTCGGGGGTGGGCGGGAGTATGTCCTACATGATGCTGTCTCCTGGCCGCAAGGACTCGGGCTTCATGCCACAGCGTTCTCTCTCTGTAGACATCGGCGGCAGCCAGCCTCCTCACAAGATGATCAAGGTCGAGCCCCCAAGTCCTTCCGGCAGTATAGACTCGTTTGGACTGTCTCCCCTCCTGCCTCGACTGGGAAGTCCGGTCATGCCCGGGCTCCAACAGCCGAGTCCACTTGGAGCCTCAGCGGCACAAGCAAGGCGCGGAAACCTCAACATGTGGGACTTCAGTTCTGGCGGCTCACAGTCGTATGGGAATCCACCAGGAAACGTGGATACTTCAAATTTAGGCGGCTTAATGTTATCGCCAATTCACCAACAGTTACTGGAGTCATTAAGTGCCAGGATCCCTGATAATTTGTTGCAAGCAGTGGCCCAGAGAGCTGTGTCCTCAACGTTACAGACTGATATTTCTGGTCAGACAGGCATGCCGCAAGTACCAGAGCCAGACCCGCCCCCCATGTCGGACGATTACACCTCTGCAACAGTCTCGCAGGCGTCACAGGAGGCTGCCCAGAAAGTTTTCACCTCAGCCTCAGGCAGTGACCTTCAAAGTTCATCATCGCGAACCCCACAGCCTTCGCCGTCATCGACCGGGAACCAGTCCCAGCTCACTTCTAGTCACGCGGGCACGTTGTCAGGGGGTGTGGCTACCTTCTTTCAAACTCCAAGCTACCTGCAAGACAACAAACGTTACATAACACGCGAGCCTGTGTATAATGCTTTCGTAAGAGGAGCTCTGGATAACAAAGTTCAACTTAAAGATCGTAAGCACAAATCTAAATCAAACAGTGCATCAAGTTCATCAACTTCATCCAGGCTGGATATCAACTTAAAATCTGGAGACATTTTGCAGCCGGAAAATACCGTCAGGGACCATATGACATTGGATGCTTTAACGGTAGCATCTTCTACGGTTCCGTCCACGGGTGTGTCCGATGATGTCTCGTTGCCACTACCGTCTCCCAGCTCACTTGGTCTATCTAGTTTCCGGGACCTGACATCTGCCAGTAACAAAGCAGCGACGGTGGACTACATCCTCCAAAACCAGCTGGAGGCGCCGGATGTGGGGACCTCAGGGAGCATCTTGGAGGAGGTCCCACCGTCTACGACGGAAAACCCTGTGGTAGAGCAGGTATCTGACAAGGTCCACCCGACGAGTCCCAGTCAGCCAGCAGGGGAGGAAGAAGAACCGACCACTGGAGAGGTCCAGTCTACAGGCGAAACCAATGCTCCGAAGTCACCACCGCACCAGTCCAAATCAGAGAAAGAGGAGGGAGAACAGGACAAAAACTGGTTAGTACTGTGTGGGCCTGTTTGTCTGACTGTCATGCAGTTAGTGCAATTTCTAACTGTGCCTCTCAACCCAGTGTTGTCAAAGTAAGGATTTCATTCAAAGTCTTGACTATGTCATATATAGTAGAGAACCTTCCTCACCTGGCACGTTACTGTTGCAGGTCCAGTCCTGGGGACAACCACAAGTCCCCTGCAGCCTCATCAACATCCTCCTCCTCATCCTCACAATTTGGCGACAATGGTAACGTATACGACTACGTGATCGAACTGACGAAGCAATGTGACCTCATCAAGCGGAAGGACGACTCGGATTCGGAGGGCTCGGAGAAGGACTCCCGCTCGGCGTCTCGAGGTCTCCTCACGATTGACACGGGCGAACTGCACTTTGGGGACTTCAAGGACTATTGGCTGAAGAACGTGATGCCCGACACCAACATCATGTTCACAGATGAGCATAGAGAAGTCATCTTCCAGATTGAGAGAGTGTACCGGCAGTTCGTCGACAAGGGGACCAAAATCAACCGCCAGCTCAGGAAACAGCTCCAGGTCTATGTTTGTTCTTCTGTTGTGAAATTTCTTTTACGGTAAAGTGTAATGAAGAAGAGCACACTGAAGGAATCATTGTATTTTGATTTATGCCTCAGAGGGTGCAGGGGAGGGGATGAAAACATAATAAATTATGTACATACAGAGTAACAAACAGATATATATTACGGGAATAACATATAAATAAGGACTATAAACAGCATCAAAGCTGTATAGAACGACTAACTGTATCTATATAATAGACAATTGACTGCACTGCTGACTTTCTCCTGTTTTGTAGAATTGGATGCTGCAACATGCGGGACAGTACAGCGCTCCACCGTCCTGGATCAACGAGAAAGTTGTGCCGATCTACACTCTACTGTCAGTCACGTACTGTCGTCAGCTGCCAGGTAAGGGTCTGGGCAGAGGGAAGGGTCAAGGACTTTATGTATCAATATTTAGGTCAAGATTTTATTGGAAGTGTTGTCTGCATGTGGCTGTTCTTAAATTTCTAAATTGCTATTTTACCGTGTTGAATAAATTCATGTGCTACATTTGAACCGTCATTCACCCCACGCTAATAACCGAACTCTTAATACGTTGCTTTCAGGGTTCGTGGACTTTCACAAGCATGACCAATCTGTGATCATCAAGCTCGGCCAGTCACAGTCCCGGATCCTGGTCGCCGCCAAACACTGGTACGACGCCCAGCAACAGGAGTTCCGCGATTTCATGTCTTGGCGTGGTGCCAAGAAGGGTACTGCTGATGAGTTCAAGCGGCGCTTGCTGGAGTACGCGCAGAGTGTACAGATTATAAATCCCGACGAAATTGAAGCGGCTCTGCTGAATGTTCTCGTTCTCATTGCTACAGGTTTGTGTGGAGAGTTTATCTAGAGAAAATTTACTGGCTCAAATCGATAAGCAGCCAAATTTGAGGGATGAGCAAAGCCATGTGATAATGATTTCTGAAGGAAAATAGTAAAAATTTGCCGACGAACATAACATAACATTAACTGCGATACAGTCTTGTTTTATGAAATGGTTTATGAAATTATTCCTGGCAATTTCTGAATTTCAGACTACCCGGAGTTACGGAATCCCCGCGTGATAGAGAAAACCCGCCAGAGAGTCATGGATAGCTTCAGGGCTTACACCACAGGTCAGTATCCATGGTAACTGAACTCAACAATCTTGTTGATTTATACAGGCTGGATTATATTCATTAGTTACTTAATGAGATGTGATGTTTGTGATCTCGTCCACTTTTTCGTGTTTTTGAGTAGGAGAAAAGTATGTCTATTTGTATATATGTTGGAGAAATTTAACTGAATTCATCTATGCTGTGCACAGATGCAAGTCGTAATGATAATATTTATTGCCATTCTTGACCCTCTATAATAAATGGTTATAATTCAAATAAATCAAAACTTCTTATTTTCGCACTAGAGTCTTAACAACCACTTGTTTTTTTCCACCATCCAGCGAAGTATGGGCTGCCTAACAACCGTATGCAGGCGTTGTTTGACCTGATACCAGTGTTGAGGGAACTCGGTCTGCTACATCATCGCATGACCTTCCACATGAGGTGTAACAACCGCACGGCCTCCAACTCGTCGGTACCTGAGTAAAGCGTACTGAAGTCGTACGAACATGGAATAAAGAGTCCCTCCCACCCAGCCAACAAGACGCCACAGAGCGGGAGTTATTCGCTGCTGGCCCGCGTATTCATGGGTCACTACATGTGGCAGATGATAGAGAGAGTCAACTCTCAGCTTTGGGCGTCGACACATCGAGTTTTCCAGCGGCGGAAACATTGGAAATTACATGGATGAAAATTATCGGGACAGAGGTCCTTTGTTGAAAAAAACATGCCAAAAAAAGGCATAATTAAGTGAACATTATGCGAATGTCACCTGACTAAGTGCAAACTTGTGGGGGGAGAAAAAAAGTGAAGTAAACTTCTCTGGACTGTCTCATCGTTGACTGTGATTAAACCTTGGAGTGTAAATATTGTGCATGGCATACAACATGTGCCATCTCTCTGTTCAGCTCGGATACTACTTCATGAGATTGCCAAAAAGTTGTTGTTTTTTTTGGTTTCCATGGAAAGTGGAAGCAACTTGTTTGATTTTGTGCAATGACTTCTGTTTTTTTTTCCAAGGATATTAGCAGCAGAAGTATTCAACTGGTGTTGATTTCTGTTTACTCTTGTTTCTTATCAGGAATTTTTAACAGAGCATGTTTGAGTTATTGATTAGTGTGTCTATCATGCACTTTGCTGATTTGCCATTGTAGATTTATGAATTGTTATTTGTTCTATTATGTTAATGAGTCCTGGCTAAGTGACAGCCATGAATATATTTGGAATTAACATAGCAAAAAAATTGTTGAATCAACTTTTCGTTGTCGTTATAACCTTTATAAATGATACCTTGTTTCTATGCAGAAACATTTAGCATTTTCCTGCTGACCTTATCAAACAGAAATTTGTATTTCAATACAAAACTGCCTTTACTAACCTGCCTGGCATGTAGTATATTTGTTTGTAAACATTTCAAAACTAAACCAAATATGAGAAAGTTGCTTGTAACTTTGTGAGAAAACTGCTGCTTTCATACTTGCAAGAAGATCAGGATTGATTTTGCTGATATTGAATAGGCAGCAAGATTTACAGAAGACTTTGTGAGTTAATTTACTGTTCAAGGTGATATCGTCACACATACGCACAGTGCCATAGATACTTTGAACATGTGACTTGTCTAGGATATGAATATTGCAGAAAACTAGTAGCTAGCACATGACTTTGTCGCAGGTAAAAGATGTTGATATTTCTGTATAAGAACCATGGTAACACATATCTTGATATAACCACATCACCATTGGAAAAACCACTGTTTTTTGCATAGAATGTACACCATGCGCTTACTTTCTGACCGCTGAGCTTCACAGTCACACTTGTTTACTTCTGCTTTCTGCATAATGTGTCCCGTGTAAAATTTGTAAATAGACCAGGATGATAGGTCACTGTTGTCAGAAACTGTTTGTCACACTTGATTTTGTGTCTTTGACTGTCATAGCTTCTTGCCATGTTTTACAAAATATATTTGCCAGTTGCAGTCTGTGGGTTATTTTAGAAAATCTGTTCAGTCCAAATGCCTTAACCATGTTATCTATTTGTAAAAGTTTGATTTTGAACTGCAAAAATTGTTTACCTAGTGCACAAAAATATCGGCTTCGTGTGAAATTTATTGTAATGTTTCTAATTTATTCCGGAGAATTTGATGTGAATTTTGTTGTGATTACTCTAAAACGATTGTGAAAATATTATACAGTGAATCTAAATTATTGATGCTCTTGACTTGAACCACAGAAACGATACATTTTTGCATATCATATTTTTCTAGAGGTTTGTGTAAATAGAAGTATCTATGTTGCTGTTGGTTGATATGTGTGTATATTGGCATCTTGCTTTGTGAAGATTTCTTTGTTTGTTTAGTTTGTGTGAATCATGAGTATACGAAGAGGTCTAAGAGCACCAAATCATGTCATCAGAAATGGAATCTTTTGGTGAAATATTGTGGCTTTCCTTTGCAATTGCTTACATTATCATTCATGTTATTTTTGATAGGTTATTACCAGTGTGTGCTTATTACAATCTAGTTCAGTTCCAAAGAAAAGGAAGTAGGAAATAAAAATGTATTTATTCTAGATTTACATGATAACATGTGCCATAATCTTAATTGATGTTGATTTTTTAACACAAAAGTTCTGAAAATGGTTATGTTTTTCGGTGGTGTGACCTTTGGTTTGACCTTGGGATTTATTTTTGTGATGAACGGGAGTTGAGAATCCCTCAATAGAGTACGTCCAAGGCAGGGGAATTGTGCTAGCAACAGGCTTTTGATCGAAACCATCACACTTTCTGTGCCATTATTATATGGGCGATATTTACATCTCACTTTTTATCATCGTTATCAGTGTTCTTAGCAATAAAGATACACCAAATCTAACTATGGTCTCAATACTTGAGGGTAAGGTCAGAACACAGGTGTTAGCCACCTGTCTACCCGTATGGTGCTTACTAATTAGGATCAGTTTGAAAGAACTCCATTGGAACAGGTTCCAAGGAGCTGATGATTATCGTATGTGAGGTAAATAGTTTCCCCTTGTGGTAGACTTCGATAGCGATTTCATCTTTCAGTGTGTATGTTTTTGTGCTTCTGTATGAACTGTGTAAATTGTTGTGTGGTAGTTTCCCACAGAATATTTTCTGGCTTGCCTAGTTGTGGTTTATATACTCTTGTTTATTTAGATGCTTTCTTGTTGCAAAACTGTTGAGGGGTTGATACATACTCATGTCGACCACTGAATATCCATGATTTTGTTGAACACGGTTACCATATAGCATTATGACTGTATAAGTAGTTGCTATAGTATGATGTTGATAACAAAAAAATGCCTCGGCTTTGCGCCCTCCAGACGAAAACTACAATATTTTGTAGACCTCCAAATACATACCTCAAATGTTGGATTGCTGAGTCACAAAATCTAATAAGTACTGTGGTATGTTTACTTTACTGGTTGGTTTGTGTGCAAATGAAAACAACGGGTTCAAATTTTGTTCTATCAAGCCTTTTCTTTTTAAATTCACTACCCCACTCGCTGATATTCATATTACTGGAGGTGGTTTTCAGTGTTCCCCTCTGTGGCCAGTTTATTGGTTTTGACCTCACTATTATCTGTCTGATTGTTACCTTCCACAAGTGTAAAATGACATTTAGCAAGCTTAAGGCACTTTTTGATGAAACAATCATGTTATATGCTTTGACCACTGTTCCCTTGAATACTAGCTGGAATTGTTTTCCAGTATTTTGGCATTGTGATTATATAGAAAGGGCATTGTGTTGAACTAAGGGCATATCTTCTTCATATGAATATACTGGCCTTGGAACAAAGAAATATTTTTGTGTGTGGATATTTTTATGGACATCCAGGCCCAAGTAGGTTACCGGTAACCTTCCATGTTGAATGAGGATCAATTCGGTGCCATGGCAGATAAATGGTGTGTTCTCAGTGGACAGTTGGTATTAAGGGCAATCATACCTATCAGGGCAGATATCCAGCTACGATCAAACATAAAAATGTTTGCGAATGTGAAATTTGATTTTATGAATATGAATAAAAAATGAGGTACAAAATAGTGACCAGGATTAGTCCAATCATGACGCTAATTTGTTGTTGTTGGTATTTTAAACGTGTTAAAGAAAATGCGAAAAAATTCTCAATCGAAATTATTTTCGTCAATTTGAATATATTTATTTATTGCCTTTAGTGAAATAATGTTAAAGTTCCAGAAATTACTTGAGAACAACAAAAAAATTGCTGTACATGACACGGAATTTAAAACTTGGCGGTTTCAAATTTTGCTTAGACAAGCTTTGTACACTTCATTTCGCAATGTTCATGAGGTATTGTTATACAGTTTGTCACACTTTGATACCAGATATGGCCTTGGTTTCCAGGTTTCAGTGTAAATCAGAAACACATCATAAAGGTCTTGTAACGGCCTTATGCAGAGATCATTACCTATATCACATTGCCTTGAAGCATTTAATTTGTAAAGGTATGACTGCTGAGCGTATCTGTGTACTCTGGTGTGTTTTGTATATCTCGGATAATTCTAAAGGGCATTATATGAATGTAAAAACAAAAGATATAACCATGTATTACCTGTGTGTACTACATAATGTGTGGCTGCATGGACATGTAAATAACAAACTGTGCAAGTGCAGTATACCTCACTCAATATACTTGTGAGCAAATGTATCACAGACAAAAAATGCCTGCCACAATGCTATACTAATGTATCCGAACCTCAACCCTTGTTTATTGACCAAGATCATGTGAAACAAGTTATGTATATATATCATATATATTGTATCTAATATTTAGATATGGCAGTGTATTTTGACATGTCTGCGTGACTTGCAAAGATGGCTTGCTATCTAATTGACTGACTAACTGCAATTAAAAGAAGGTGATTTGTCGCGATGACAAGTGAGTTTCATGACTACCAACTGAGCTGTGTCTATTCAGAAAAAGGTTCATTGCACAAAGGCTGTTTTGTAAATAGTGTGTCCTGATGGTAATACTAACTACAGTATTACAGTGCAAACTCATCGTGCACGATGTCACTGTTACTAAGGCATTACCCCTGCATGTGTGTGTTTGTTTGTTTATGTGCCGCGGTAAGACGTTTATCGCATGTGTAAAGCAGGTAGATGAGTGTTGCGTCACTTGCGACATGTTCATATAAATAAATGATATATAAACCAAAAAGAGTTGTTCATTGTGCGACATGTAGTCTAAACTATAAATTAGATTATATATCTTGCTGGTAAATACTATGGTCAGCTCGTTGATATATTAACGTCAACACTATACCAAATTTAATATATACGAACATGTGATTACCTTGGAAGTCCACCGTCATCTACATTTTAAGTTTACCCCTGGTCCATTAATGTATTGGTATAGTGTTGTGCCCGCCTTTCATCATCGTTAGCATATTTGGCTTAAGTATAAATACTTAAGAACTATAAGACTATCTGTCTAATGTCTGTTTTGCTCTAGGTCGCACCGTTTCCGAGATCTCGACGAAAATGAAAAATACCGACTCGACGAAAAAAATTCAGGTCAAGGTCAAAGTTCATCCCTAATGCCCCTCAGATGTGTACTGCCGTGCAAAGGTAAAAGGCAGTATCTGCAAATTTCCCAATTTCCGGTTTATATGCTAATTAGTGATAGTTTTGCATGTTCTTTCTCATAATAAGACTTGGTTGGATGTACCTCTCTCCCTGGCCGGGATACTGAATGGATCAAACGGCAGTATCTGAAAAATATCCATAGTTTACAGGGGTAAAGAGCAGTATCTACAATTACCACGTGTCTCTACCGGGACATCAGCAGTATCTGCACATATACTGCTCTTTACCTCTGTAACGCTGCTCTTTTTTTCAGATACTGCCGTTTACCTCTGCATGAAGGCAACATTCAAGAAGGAGACTCAGGCATACTCCCTATCTAAAATTGGATTTTCGTCTACCAGATCATTCATAGACGTATGTCTGTCATTCCTGTGCCTGTCAGTGCTAAAATAACAACATGGGATAATGAGGGAAGTTCCTACTGGAACTCGCATTGAGCCGGCGGATTGAGGCTGTAACTGAGAATCATGACCGTGAGTTTTTCGTTCTGGGTAAACCCGACCCTCACAAAGAGTCTACCTCGATCATTCAATATCCATTCTCAATGCAAGCTTGTACCACGGTGACCGAATCTGGTGTTTGAGTCGCATATCATGTTATACATGTACTGGGTTGGCAGATTGGGGGAAGGGTTGTCACAGGTGGGATAAACAACTAAGCATTTGATAGGCCTCGACACTACAATCCGATATACACTCGAGATCATCTGACTCAGGCACAACGCTCGTATAATAACAAAACGTCTTGACATAGGCCTATGCCCATTACAAATCTCGTCTCAGATCATCTGAGAAAAATATCGTTGCAGGCACTAGGGTGATGAGGAATTTGGGAGGTGCGCATATATTTAATGGTCACTGTGGCAAAACTGGTGGAGCCTCTGATCATTCCCAATGCACCTGATGAAATGATTCATCTTCAAGCCTGTGCTCTGCTTGTTTGACGTGACTTTGTTCGATTGATAACTATGATCTTCATTTGATTTTGAATTGCAGCAAGCGTATTTGGCTCGATTCAGCCACGCCTGGAGAGCTAAGTTTAATGATGCTTGGCATGTTAGGTGATTTCAGCAAACGGGGCCCTGTGTAATATTTCCTACACGAACCCGTGTAGAGAACTATGGGGTTTATTCAGTATTGTGTGATGAACATGTATACAAATCACACGCTGCAATGCAACCAACATATATACTGAGACCCTGGAAAAAGCATACATATTTCAAAATGGGCTAATACATGTGCATCTTCGTATGGTGAAAGAAATCACCAAATAAGATAAATACTAATGCATGTGAAATATCCATTTGTATGGCCATAGGCTATAAAAGACAGCTTCTGATGGGCTGGTTACTGTCTCTATCCCTTAAGTGACTCGCTTCGATCACCTGTGCCACCCCCTCCCCCCTCCCCCCAACCCCGCGCATATACCCAGAGCAATGAAGTGCGAAACGTGGATCCTGAAAACATTGCAGAAATTTGTGACCAGTTGGCAGCGACCAGCGTTCTTGACACAGAATTCACATGTACAGAATAGCTTACAAGGTCACCGGAATTGATGAAAAATTCCATTAAACTGCAAATAAGCGCCCGGGCGCTTGAACAGGTCAATGTAGTACTTTAGTCGAAGCTGGACAAAATATTTATGAATAATGAATGATGGAAAATGATCGCATTTTGAGCAGATACTGCCTGTTGAATGCTGTGGACAACACAAGGTCATGCAGAGGCAAATGGCAGTATCTGCACGAAAGTTTATATACTAGGCAAAATAATTGTTGGAATGTAACTTTACATTTTGGACAAAAAACATATCAGTTGTATGTATTTCATCACGTGATGAAAAATCTTGAAAGTATGTATACAGAAAGCAGCCCGAGTAGAAACATTCGAAGGCTATTTCCTCATTTTATGGATATTGCAGATACTGCCTTTTACCTCTGCACGGCAGCGTATGTCTCGGGCCACGAGTCAGAAATCGACGAAAATTCAAAATGTCCACTTGACAAAAACCTTCTAAGGTCAAGGTCAAAGTTCATTCCTAGTACCCTTGACATATGTCTTGGGCCACGATTCTGAAAATAATGTCCATTTCGCTCTATGATGCACCGTTTCCAAGATATCGACGAAAACGAAAAATGCAGACTCGGCGTAAAAATTTCAGGTCATGGCCAAAATTAATCCCTAATACCCCCTTAGACATGTTTGTCTAGGGTGCCCGTCCGAAAATAAGGTTCGTTTCGCTCTACGACGCACCGTTTTCGAGATATGCAGGAAGATTCAAGGATGACACAGCTAAAATCATTTCGAGCCCTAGGTCAAAAGTCGTTCGACGGAGTGGCCTCAAAATCAATAGGCTTCTTCCCTGGTGCTATATGAGCCTCCAAGCAAAGTTCCACAGTCCTTGCCATAATACTTTTTGAGTTATCATGCAGAAACCAGAAACTTTGATTTCATCCTCATGGACCCTGGAGCGGGCTCAAAAACAATAGGCTTTCTCTACACAACATCGAATCTTCCTGAAATTTTGCACAAAAAAATGCCTAATAATTTTTCAGGAGGGAGGTATTTTTTCTTAGTTTTTTTATTTTCACATTATTTCTAAATGGCAGCCATTTTTGTCAAAAAAACGGCCAATTTTTAACTTTGGCGGCCAATTTCTTAAAAAAATAGTCTGATCAGTTTTGAGATTTTCATTTAAAGGAAATTTTTCTCATATACCTCTGTGATATGTGTAAGTTTTGTTGCCTTTGAATCAATAGTCTGCGTGTAGTGACCATTAATGATTTTTTCGACGGATCCAAAATGGGACTTTCCCAAATCTCCTATGTTTTATAACGGGACACATTATTGCTACTATCTCGCTCAATATTGATATTAGAGATCAGTAATCAATTGTGGACATATAGGAAACTCTATGCCGAACATTCTGATTACCTTGAATTGGACCTTCGACCTTCAAGGTCAGAACACAAAATGGCTAATTTCTCGCTTATTATTGACTTTACAGCTTTGGAATCAACTGTGCACATATAAAATATGATATATGCTGAATATTCTAATGGCCTTGAACTTGACCTTTGACCCTATCTTCACTGTCAGAGCCCAAAATGGCTACTTTGTCGCTTATTAGTGACTTTATAGCCTAGGAATCATTGTGGCCCTATAGGAAATGATGTAGGCTGAATACTCTAATGACCTTGAATATGAATTTAACCCAATTTTCAAGGTCAGAGCACAAAATGGCTAATATCACACTTCACAGCTTAGGAATTAAATATGCACATATTGAAAATCGTTTTTTTGGAACTTGACCTTTGACTTTTATTCCTAGGTCAGAACACAGAATGGATAATATCTCGCTTGTTAGCGACTTCATAGAGAATCGATTGTGGACATATAGGTATTGATCGATCTTATGTTCAAGGTCGGAGCATAAAATGGCTAATATCTCCGTTATTAACGATTGTACAGATTAGGAATCAAATGTGCACATATAGGAAATGATGCTGAATATCGTATAATTTGGAATTTGACCTTTGATTTCATTTTCAAGGTCAGAGCACAAAATTGCGAATATCTCTTTTAGTATTGAATTTATAGCTTGGCAATCAATCGTGGACATACAGGAAATGATGTATGCCGAATATTTTGATGACCTAAAATTTGACCCTTGACCTCGTTTTCCAAGTCAGAGCACAAAATGGCTAATAGTTTGCTTTTTATCAGCGTTACAACTTAGGAATCATGTGCGTACATATAGGAAATGATATATGCTGAATATTCTCATGACCTTGAACTTGACCTTATTCTCAAGGTCAGAGCACAAAATGGCTAATATCGACTTTATAATGTTGGAATCAAATGTGGACATATGGGAAATGATGTATGCCGAATATTTTGATTATCTTGAATTTGACCTTTGACCTCATTTTCAAGGTCAGCACAAAATGGGTAATATCTCGCTTATTATCGACTTTACAGCTTAAGAATGAATGGTGGACATATAGGAAATTATATATGCTCAATAATCGTATAACTTTGAGCTTGACCTTTGACTTCATTTTCAAGGTCACAGGACAAAATTGCTACTATATCTTGCTTTTTGTTAAATTCACAACTTAGCAATCAATTTTGGGAATAATATATATAGGAAATAACATATATGCTGAATATTCTCGATACCTTGAATTTGACCAGTGTCCTTATTTTCAAGGTCATGTAACAAAATTGCTAAAATCTATATTATAAAACATATTTTGTCCGGTAACCTTCTTTAGCCTAATGTTTTTAAATGGCAACCAAATTTAGTACCGTACTTCTACCTTTATAATGAACACTATGTGTACTCTTACTTTGACCTTCAAAGAAAAAAGATGACGTTATGACACGTTATGACATCACGGGTGAATGGCTGTGTAGAATCTTGCGTGGATTCTTCTTGAAGATTCTTCTCTGGATCATTTTGATGATGATCTCTCTACAGGAATTTTGTGGAGAAATCAACTGTAGTTTCATCTAGATGAGAATGGTTTACTGCTAGTTCTGGTTCGTTTTTTTTGGGCCGAAATAATCTTCCCCTCTATACCGCTCACAATCTGTGTTGATATTCTGCAGATGAAGTACATGTACGTGTAGTGGTTGCCATCAGTTCCTTCCCAAATGGGAGCGTACGCGATGTGCTGGGCGTGCCTGATGGCCTAACGTTTGTCTTTCCTCCTCCACATGCACGTTTTGTTCAGATGGGTCGGACAAGTTTTGACAGGAGTCCTTAGCCAGGTGCATTGAGGCTCAGGCCAAGCGTTTTGGTGACTGTCCCCCGTCTGCTGGTCGAACAGTGCTAAAACCTGCCACCGCCAGTCTCTTGATAGATGGAGCTGACAGGATGTACTTCTGTCAAAAGTTATTGCTGATGTAAGTTTTTCTTTCACAGGGTTTGTGTGGCTTCAGTCCAGCAGCTCTCTGGGCTCACCCTGTGGCTCCTGGTTTTTGTGTCTCCACCGCCAGGTGATATCAGGTGATGTTTCGTGGGACGCAGGAGCTGTTCGTTCGGCTCCGAGGTGCCAGGAAACCTTTGGCAAGGTAGAGGTTGTGGTGGCTCCGACGGGCCTGATCCAAACCTGTGATGTGGTCAGACGTGTCTCGAGCCAACGTCCAATTAATGGTTCACATAATATGGACATCACATGGCAACTTGTTCCCGGCCACTGAGGCTGGGTCCTGGGAGTTTCAAAATCCACAACCCAGGGGGTTTGGTTAAGGCTTATTCACAAAGGAAATCCTTTTCCTCTGCATTCAACTGACCCCATGTTATTCAGATCTCTGGAGATTTGGACGAGGAGTAGCCTCAACTACCTTGAAGTTCTGACTTTTCACTGCCAATGTCGCCTCAGCTGCATTCGCAATCGACTATGCCACCTCTACTGGTCACTTTCATGCATTCTTCGTTTGAGGAAATGATGAGATGATGCAAGGGGTTTTTTTATATTTAGGAGCGAGATGTGCAAACAGTGGAGCACCTTTCTGACCTGCTGACCACTTGGTCCAGCGTCCACGTCCTCGAGAATTTTCCTCCGATGAGAGCGAGGACGTGCAACCACATGTACAGTAGGACGGCAAACGTCCTCTCTCGCAGGTAGGAGTGGATGATCAGGACTTGCTGCCGGGCCTATCTGGTCTTGCGAAGCCTGAGAAGCATTCCTGGGAGACGACGAGACTGCGAGTATGGCATCGCCCCTCACGTGGATGATTACCCTCAACCGTGGGCGGAGAAAATGGACAATGGCCAAAGGGTTCTTTATTTGGAGTGGCCACAGAGCTTTGACCAGCAGCCGCCAATGATAGGGGTGCTTCACACTTGGTCCATTTATCTTCTTTTGCAGTCTCTCCACTCTCAGACGATCGGTCAGATGCCTAGTTCGTTCATGTTTCCTCGTAAGTGATCACAGAACTCAAGTGGTGGCTTGACCCCTCCAATTTGTTACGGGGGCTCCATTCAACCACATCAATTGATCGTAAATTCGTAATACAGGCTGTTGTTCTCACCCTCAAGCACTGGAAGTTGCATATTCGCGGTCTAACAGTGTTACTATCTATAGACAATTCAACGTTGGTTGAATATATCAACAAGCAGGTCGGGACGAAGTCGTGACTATAATTGTTCTTGTCCCCAATTCCGTATCCGACTGCTTTATCGGTGAAAGCGATGGCAAGACCATTGGGATGGGATTTTTTTTGTATGTGTTGCCTCCAGCTATCCTGGTCCCGAAGGTGCTAACAAAGTTTACGGTCACACCAGTGCCGTCCACTGTTAATAGCTCCGTGTTTACTGGAGAAGTTTTGGTTCCCGGACCTTCAGGAGTTGCTGGTTGATCATCAGCGGCAACCACCTGATGGGTGGGACACCACTAGCATGGAGCTTCATGCCCAGATATTGTCGAGGACTGTCGCAGAATGAAGGGGTTTTCAAAAGAGGTGTCTGCTAGGGTCACACGATCAAAATAAAATGTCTTCGCTGGCAGTGCACCAGTGGACCACATTCTGTTCTTGTTCTCGTGGTAGGAAGATTAGTTATTCAAAACCACTGCACCCTCGATCTTAGAGTTTCTACTGCAGAAATTCAGTGAAGGTCATGCTCAGGTTGTCGGACGGCAATCGCCAAAACCCTAAAGCCGAATAAAGGTATTGATTTCGGACATGACGAGAGTTTTACTGTCCTCGTAAATAGTTTTGAGACTGGAGACCTAATATTAGAAATCTTGTGCCCAAGTGGGTTCTATC
Source organism: Terebella lapidaria (assembly GCA_949152475.1). Taxonomy (NCBI): domain Eukaryota; kingdom Metazoa; phylum Annelida; class Polychaeta; order Terebellida; family Terebellidae; genus Terebella; species Terebella lapidaria. The sequence continues at coordinate 17,384,641 of OX424563.1, read as the reverse complement.
GCTTGTCTCAAATATATTATGATCCGAGCCATTTGAACTTCTTGACAGTGTATTTTGACCCGAAATCCCCTATGGAGAACAAAGTTTTCGGTGGGTTAAGCACTCTGGCTTTATTTATTCTATTACAATCCAAAGAGTTTATTATAGATGTAGAAGTGTGGCAATAGGTAGTAATTTTCAAATCTGTTTAAAACCAGTATTCGTTACTGACCGACCTCTGAAATGAACACTAAAGGTGTCCGCCCGCCTCAACAAGGCAAAAACCATGGTGGTTATGATCCTATATCCAGTAACGTCATAACGTCAACGCATGGAATCTGAGGACTGTTTTTCGAAGAAATAATGTTTAGTGTCATTGAAATTTCTTTGAAATTTTTCATGACATTTAATCCTCTGTTTTTCTTTCAGTGTGCAGGTAAGTTTACCCAAAGTGTTTATTTTAGAGGTAGGTATTAATAAATGCTGGTATTAAAAAGGTTAAAACTTCCTTTTTTATTTGAACGGCGTTTTCCTAACAACCTTTTCAGTATTGTTTCTTTATTTATGCCTCAGTCCCATTAAGAGCCACTACACTAGAATTCATAAAGATTAACTGAAATAATCCAGACTCATTAATCGGGATGAATCTGGAGGTTTCTGGGCAATCTGGATTCGACGGTCCGTCATCTCGACCGTCAACAGCCAAACATAACGGAAGAGCCACGTTCCCTCCTGACAAGGTAAGTTTACCCAAAGTGTTTATTTTAGAGGTATGTATTGATAAATGCTTTCCTTTTTTTGAACGTCGTTTTCTTAATAACCTTTTCAGTATTGTTTCTTTATGAATAGGCATCCCCATGTGTGTATGTGTTGTCATATGTGGTATGTAGAAGCTACGTGGCTCTTGAATATTCTTCATAGAAAACAAAACACTTGGACAAGTTAATTCACTTTTTCCTTCATAACGTGTACTGTATTGAGTAAACTCGTAGAATACTTCATGATCGAGCTCGATGACAGCGACTCACTAAGCTAAAAAATTACGTTAGCGGCACTATAAAACAAAGAATATGGTACATCGTGTGGGTGAAAGAACCATTCTAAACAGGCAGTGCCACGAAAACGTGCTAGGAAACCGTGTTGGTTATGCCAAATTTGTGACATCAGAAAAGTGTACGGCTTTTATACGATTCTGGATGTCTTGAACCTATATGTACTTTCGAACGTCTGGAAGTTCTTCATATACCTAAATTCGAACATACAAAGGTTATTGACAAACCTTAATAACAAGTTGAAAGTTCTCTATGGTACTCTTGATATGAAAGTTCAATGTGGAATTATCAGATTTGAAGCTCAATATAAACCATACAACGTTCTTCAAAGAATCTCGAATAAAAAAAAATAATTCAGTATTTTAGAAAGAACGAATCTTGAACAATTTGCAGTCCGAACTTGCAAATAATAAAGGTCTGATAAAAACCTGAAATAGTTCAATATTGAACTGGTTAATGTTCCATGAAAAAAAGTTTATACCAGGAATCTTTCAATGAGTTGGTAAACTTTTGATCGTTCCATGAAGAAGCTCAAAGAACCCTACAAAGTTCTATCCAGAACTTATTATTTTCCTAAGATCGAGAGCATGCAAGCATTCTTCAAGGGATTGGATAACACACAAGTGTCACAAACATGCCACAATTATGGTGATCTCATCCATATTCACCATTTCGTTAGCGAACTGAATGACTTCAAGCACATGGTTCACTCAAAGAGTGCAATGTCAGTGATAGGCCGCAAACCCACAATGCGTGACTGAGAACTTCTAAAGCCTGGTTTACACGATCAAACTACTTCAAACTTTTACTTCAAACTACTTCAAACTTTGGAGTTTGACGCCAAGTTTGATCGTGTAAAGCGAGACTTAGAAACTACGTCAAACTACTTCAAAATACTTCAAACTCCATTACAAAGTTTGATCAAACTCAGTCAAACTATTCAAGCTCCTGTCCATATCATATGGAGGAAAAGCATAATTTTCATTTTGAAACTCGTGACATTGAAGTATATAACACAGTCGTTCAGTTTCAAAGTAACTTTTAACAAAGGAATATCAGAAACTAACGTCAAATGAAAATTTAGATGGAGTTTGAAGTAGTTTGAAGTGATAAGTTTGACCATGCAATCCGGACTTTGAAAGAGTTTGATGTAGTTTGAAGTAGTTTGACGTGACGAGTTTGATCGTGTAAACACCCACCATCAAACTATTTCAAACTCACTTTTTAGGAGTTTGAAGTAGAAAGTTTGAAGTAGTTGGATCGTTGAAACCAGCCATTGCTTGAGGGAGTGAGGGTGATTTAAACGCCTCGCCGGCAAGTTCCTCTTTCTTGCCACTCCCTCGGCGACGAAGGTTCTAATGGCCTTGCTTGTTACATAGAAATAAATAGACCGTACCACCTCTTGTTGATATTACACTCTTAGGTTTACCATGTTTACCGTCGACTATGACCTTGGACCTCCCTAATGTGGACCTCCAAGGTTTTTTTTTATATTTAAACAATATTTGGATTCATCAACATGGCATGTCTATACAAAGATCTTCCCGGTGACTTCTGTCAAGTTTTGCCAGGGTCTTCTGCCACGTCAAAACTTCTGTCAGACTGCCAAGTTGCGATGGGGGCTAGCATGTATACGCGACATACCCAGACAGCGACGCAAATCTCCACCACCGTCTTTTCTGCTTCTATATTGCAAGTCGTATACGACAATCATATCGTGTGAACCGCACTTCACACTCAATATGGTCAAGTTTTTCTATCATTTCTATTGGACAAACATAACCTGCACTGGAACATTATGATTAATATCCTTTTAACAACAACTCGCTCCCACGTATATATGCCCCACGTTAGAAAAGAATATAATAAACAAGAAGGAAACAACACACAATCCTAAAATCAAGCATTGAAGTCAACTTTTTCCATCAAAAATTTCAATACACTGTCCTTCACAAGTGCGGGTATTGAGTTCTGATCCTTTGTGTATTTGTGTGACACCCACGCCTCTATTATCTTCCCTCGTGGATCAGCTGACGCAGATGTTCCCACTGAATCACCACCATACACCCATAAACAAATAATCATCTCTCCTCAAGTGGAAACTCAAGTGGATGCCCAATTTTTGTATTTATCCTGAATAATAGACTCTAGTTTTTCAGTAACAAAAAACCAACGGAAAATCGATTGAATTCCCACAGCACTGAATCTACACCTATACAGGTGCGTTGGCGTGTGATACATGTAGATGGGACGCGATTTGACAATTTTAGCATGGAGTGTTCTGGTTATATATGACAATAACCATAATCCTCGAAGATATAGAATTAGAAACTGAATTAGAAACTGGAGTAGCAGAAGGGCTAGTGCCTCTGAGCCAACCGTATTCGCCACTGTGCAATGACTTTAATGAATAGAACGAACTTTATTTCACGGGAGGCCAATCAGGCTCATGTACTTTGGAAGTACAATCTCGAGGTTTTATTTTTAGCTGAAAACATGTAAAATACATAAATCATTACATAATTCAGGAGTTTAAATTGTTGTTGCATGGATGTTCAAACCATTAACCAAACCAAGTTCTTAGGTTGCCTAGCATATGGTCCGATAACCTATTGGCATGACGTTGCGACCGTCATCGTTGTGCACATTTTTATCTTTAAAGTTTATAGTCGAATCTTTCTGAAGTTTTGCACAAAAAAGAATTGAAGTATTTCAAAAGTGGGTATTTTTAAAAAACATTTTTGGACAATTTTGGACTTAAACGGTCTTTTTCTTAAAACCCCATGCTACCTGAGGTATCTTCAGAGCCACCCATGGAAATCTGAATTAATTTCGGAATATTTAGATATCTTTGAATTTGGTATTTTGCACAGGAAAGACTTTCTGAAGCTTACCGAAGATTTTTGCAGTTTGTGAATCAGAATGTTCTCCTCTTTCTGTCCCTATATCATAATTGGAAGTGCTACAAATATTGGCGAAGATGTGAACAATGAAATGTCAAATACACACACCTCGAAAACACAAGGCAACTCTAGATGACAGAAAGCAACTCTAGATTACCAGAGGTTGTAACAAAACGCAACTCTAGGTGGCATAGGGTTGAAATCTATTCAGTTACTTTTCTGTAATTGATGCATAGGACTCCTCATGTGTATCCCTGTGATGCGTACACGTTTCGTTACCCTTGAATCACCGGTCTGTGTGGCAGACAATTTTTATTCTCCGACGGATCGGGAAAAAATTCTGTTCCAAATCAAGTCACTATTCGTTTGGGGCCATTTCCAGCAAGGAAATAAATTTTTGTCATTGAATTTTTTTGCCTTCAAAACAAGTGTTGTATGGAGTAGTTTCCTAGAACGCTTTAAGATAGAGCTCAAATATTGGCAAATTCGAATGGGAAATCATATATATTGCGTTCTTAGGTATGACCATGAATTTGACCTTCAATGACCTTGAAAGGTCAAAACGGCCTTTTCCAAAACGAACAATTTTTTTACTTCGACAGCCAATTTTTTTCAGCATAAACAAAGTCATGATTTCATGATTATGAAGATTCGAAGATTTCTTTAAACATAAAGTTCTTTACGGTGTTGTAATATTGGTATTTTGACCTATTAGAAGATTTCTATGATGACAATAGAAATCCTTTGAAATAGAGAGAAAAAGCAATCGAAAATCAAATTCTTAAAATCACATGCACATACATGTACGTCCTCAGAGGTTAACAGTATGTAAAGTATACCTTAGAAATTAGAAACAAACAAAATAGAAACAACTACATTTTACACACAATCTGCTCCTGATGACGCCAGTGTGTCTTTGGATAAACTAAATGTAAAATGTTCTATTTTACGTTTGTTTTTGGCATCATTAAAATCTGACTATTGGTGGTAATAGATTCATACTTACATTTTATTTACTGTAGACCAGGCGAATGTTGTGTCCAACTGAAATCCGAAACGAACCCACGATAAAGACGTATGAGAAGTATACAGGTACACCCTTACAAGTCAAACAGGCAACCGAGTTGATAATGTTTAACCTGGTGGTAATTAATTGTTGACTTCATAATATGATGTGATCACCAGATGATTGCTATTGTCGATATTCTAAGGTAGGTGGACACAGGCATAAAATGCATCCCCGAATTATGGATAAATCTAACGTTTGAGACAATTTTATTATTTTATTCAAGCACTTTTATTTGATGTGGCCTCATAAACATGACAAAAATGTATTACATGTACGCTAATATTGATATGCTAGGCACATTCAATATCCATAAACAACAACATCGAAAAACAAAACTCATACTCTCACTCATACTTTCATCTCCTCGACGAAAATCCACATAAAAGGAAAAATCACCACTTACGATTATTATAATTTGATTAGAGAAAACAATGATCAAGAAACACTCCATTTAAATTCGTTCCCCAGAATACTGGCTAGTTTTTGGTTGAAAGGACGATAAAAATCGTCCAGTAGCTTCCTAGTCTCCGGAAGCATGTCGACACTAACTGAATGTTTCTTATTTGCGTTTGAGTTTTTGATAGTGCCTTTCTTTAGTTCATCCAGTTGCACTTTTGACAGCGGGGATACACCCAGAAAACTGAATACTTCGCTCAGCTGGGCTGGGATGTCTTTGTAATAGTCCTCTGCTTTGATTATGTGGAAAGCCGTCTTCGGATAGATTTTGAACCAGTCCTCCAGGAAAACGTTATACATCCCAGCGCGAAGAGTCATCCCACCCTGGAATGCAATTTGAAAACAAAACGAATAATTAAATAGCGATACTTCAAATGTATTCATAATTATTTTCAGAAATGAAAAGCACCAATCTTTTCATTCCACCAGCTTATTTTCACGAACTTGTTTTTTTTCTTATCAATTCAGACCGATTCTCTAGGGTATGAATACATGTACGCCCCAGCAAAATATATACTAGTATATAACGATTAAATTAATCATTATGATTATTGACTAATAATACATAATTAAACAATAATTAATACACACGGGGTGGGTGTATTCATATGGTATAAGCGAGGCGTTGTATGCGCAGCCCCGGACGCTGTTGTATTCCAGACATCTACTCCACATCGCCAATGCCCGCGTGACGAGCTGGTGGAAATCCATGACTGACGCTCGGAGACTCATCATCCGGAACTGCGAATACAACCTGCAAAGTCGCATGGGATGAAACATCTATAGGTAGGAAAACAGTGTGAAAATGATAATTATGAAAAGAATAGTTCGAAGTTCGAGGAGAAACGGTTCAAGGAGAAAATGTACTATTGATGAGTTGGGTCGTGATAAAATATATAGTTTGTATGACCCCCCCCCCCCCCGAATGACCTCCAATTGTTACCTGTCTGTGGGGTTGCGGAGGATGGCTATGAACTTCAGCTGGGGACTGATGGCGCTCAGCACGTTAGGTAAGATGTACATCGGCTCCTTTAGGTCACGATTCCCGGGGATACTCTCCCAGCCTTCATAGTCCCATAAGTAATGGGGTGTACCCTCCACTGGCAATATAGAGTGTCTCGGAATCTATACATGTATATATGCGCGCGGTCTTTGTGTATGAGTTATTTATAGATGGTGAAGTGAGCGTGTGTATAGATGTGAGGTGAGAGCACGTGTGGGGAAGGGTTTTTGATCGTTACATTCACATAAATATGTTACATTACACCTCTTCGTTAAACTACGCCCTCGAAGTTTACCCTTCCCAAAACCCACAGTTAATATAGATAAAATAAAGAGATATGTGTAGAAATAGTTGTGCAGCGTATCCATAAACATAAGAAGTACCGTTCATGTGAAAAAAGGTACTCTTTCACCTGGCGAATGTAGTCAAGATATATCTCCTGTTTTGCAAGCATAGTCAGTAAATGAATTATTGCAGCAATGTGCGTATGCCTATATATTTGATACCAACTAATATGACAAATAACTAATGTAGGAGTCATTGGGAGGCAATCTCACTTGTAATTTTGTCATGGATCGGTTCCTCCCCGCCTACAGTGTCACGTGCATCACTCCAAATAACATGTGCCGCGTTGTCAAAGAAATCGATGAAGTTTGTAAAGCTCAGGTCAAAGCTTCCTGCAAGATACATCATCCAGTTTTAACCACTTGAGAAATCATGCAACGATATTGGGTCACGACATCCATTATACATATATGTACTACTATATGTATTTTCTTATCAACAGCATGCTTGTATACTGATACAAACTTTAACAGATCTAGAATGAATAACGTTCGAATCAGATGCGAAGCCTGGTCGAGAATCCACATCCACACGGTGTAGAATGTACATCAAATTTATGCCTATATATCTTCTGCATGTAGGCTCTGAGAGGAATACTCACGTGCTAATCTTAACCGGCCAATCCGTTGTCTGTTCCAGAATCTCGTTTCCTTCCACGCCGGCTTCAAGATATCCGGATGTGATATCATTCTGTCGAAGAGGTCCGTCGTGCCAGATTTCGATACTCCGATCAGCATGGCGTATGGGAAACAGCGCATGCGCCAACTGAGTGACGTGCCATGAATTGTATGCTGCTGGAACTCTTCAATCATGACGTGGGAAAAGTTGTGTTTAACACGGGGGTTATTGGCGTATGGATCGCGAGCGATGACGGACCCCACCCAACACGGGTTCTTGAAGTCCGGTAGTGGATCCAAGGGAGACTGTGTGCAAAAAACGGAGCGAAAAGCTGATTATTATTTTTATTATTGTATATACCTATTACATGTTTCTTGCTTGTTTTTCTGTACTCGCTAAGCACTATTTAAAGAGGTGCTACACGCATTACATGATAAGTTTTCAGCGGACAAGTAGTTTTGAGGGGACAGCATAACATATTTGGGTCATATGACCTTGAATAATCAGTTTCAATGTCAGACCAACTTGTGAGGCAGTATGGAAATGTGTTTCGATACAAAAATACTTACATGTAGACAGCTTCAAACATCTCATTAGTGTATACCATGGGCCTGATAGAGATATATAATTCAGAATTCCATGATTATATCCCCCCCCCCCAAAAAAAAATCAAAATTCTGTCCTCACGAACAAAGATTAGTAACTGTAGATTTTGGGAAGGGTAAACTTCGGGGCGTAGTTCGATGAAGGGGTGTAATGTAACATATTTTTTGTGAATGTAGCGACCAAAAACAGTCCCCACACGTGCTGTCACTTCACGTCTATGCACACGCTTACTAATCAGAACACTTGCAGACTCGACACACCACACTGCCTCCACCCCGACCCAGACATCACGTGAACAGAACATGATATTACAACACCCACAGCCAATCAGACACGACCCCGCAACTTTAGACATGGAAGTACCAGACACCCAGACACACAGACTTGCCACGTGGTAGTTGATGAGAGTTAGGCAGCACAGAGAACGAACGTGGTTTCTGAATTTAAAAGGACTGAAATACATTGTTAGACTGGAAGTAATTACTTAGCAGTGATTGTGTAGCCGTGAGCGTGACTATCATTTCAGTCGTGCCGGAATAACTTTTCGTGCAATAAAGGATTGTTGATCAAGTCGGGCTTGTCTATACACAGCGCTCTAAGACTATACGATCGTGCATGGTCTAATAGGGACCAGAAGAACCATATTGTTCACATTGGTGTCGTGACAAGGATTATAGTTCATGGCACGCAATGTTTAACCTGTGAGGTAGTATGAAAATGCGTTTCAAAAAAGCTTACAGAGCTTCAGACATTTCATTAGTGTATATCGTGGGCTTGATGGAGATATATAAGTTAGCAGTCCATGATTTTACAAAGAAAAAATCAAAATTCTGTCATCACAACAAAGAAAAATAATACAATACAGCACCGGTTCAAATTGTGATATATCAGTCTCATATATTAATCGTATTTAACATTATTTTGTGTAGCTTTTCTGGCCCAGTGTAGATTTTAAAAAGAGAAACATTATTGAATATTGGATATTATTATCCGAAATAATATAATGATTATACAAGCACGCAGGAAGGCTGGAACATTCTCAGCAGAAATACATGTGAGTCTTATGTAACTCTGTTTTCAGTCAATATTTTCTTTTTACGGGTCTATATTGATTGGGCAATTCTTCGTTCTTGCTGTTGGATTGAATGAGTATAACTATTGCGGACTTAATGGTCGATATGTAAATCACAAGCAACTGGTTTCAACAAGATGTGTTTGTTTATGGTTATTAGGCCTATCGTAGATTCTTTATTCATTTTCGGAATGCAATATTATCAAGGATCTTCCTTGATATAATATAAAACACCTATCCAAGATAGGGCTAATTCTGAAACCATGATACTAAACTATTCAAAATGTATTGTTTTAAAAAAAAATCGGCGCAAATTTTAGAGAAAACATTTCGTTTAGTTATTTTGTATTCAAGCTAGTGATGCTAGTAAAACGCACGGGTGATATGAACTCGGGTGCACCGAGGTGTTTGGGATAATGAATGTTCAGCTCATTGTATTAATCTCACAGAAAGTATAGCCTCAGATATTCTTATTATTTTGACCACGACAAAGTATACATATACGCAGCAACCAGTGTTTGTCAGGCGGAAGACACGAATGTTCGTTTTTGGTGAAATGTATGAAAAGATTTATCTAATCATCAAATTGCACAGGTTCCGTGATATCATTTATGAAACCATGTCTCTGTTCATCATCCATGAGTATATGTGTGTGTGCTAGCCAAGTTTTGGGTCAGGGGATTGTAATGTCTTGGTGGTGACTTTGTTACCTTTACTTTCACGTTATTTATAAGTTAGTACGGAGCCCCTAAGAGGACATGCAGAAAATAAATTTGGAGTGACAACTGATCATTTCGAGCGCTCGAAATCATTTCGAGCGCTTGAAATAAATTAATTCGAGCTCTCGAAATCATTTCGAGTGCTCGAAATAATAATTCGAGCGCTCAAAATCATTTCGAGAGCTCGAAATCAGTTAATTCGAGCACTCGAAATCATTTCGAGCACACGAAATCATTTCGAGCGCTCGAAATGAATTAATTCGAGCTATCAAAATGATTACGAGTGCTCGAATTAATTGCAATTACATCCGCGGCTATGTTGGTTGGAAGGGAGGGAGGCATCAAGAACTATAAATAAATAAATGATTAAATAATTGGTGAGAAAACTGGTTGCAATTAACAGTTAACACAGATTCATCTGTGAATCTACGACCAATTGGAGTTTAGGACTATGAATATCCTTATCTATATATTAGGGTCGTAAATCCAAGTGATTTGGGAAATTTCTGTCAGTACTTTACTAGTACTAATTGCAACTGAGTACGAATCAGTTTTCACAAACAGATACCTATCAAGGAAGAGTTAATTGTTATTTATTTATTTATTCATTTATTTATTTATCGTTCCTAATGCCTCCCTTCTTGCGCAACCAACATGGCCGTTGATGTAATTGCAATTATTTCGAGCTCTCGAAATCATTTTGATAGCACGAAATGATTTCGTGTGCTCGAAATGATTTCGAGAGCTCAAATTAATATTTCGAGCGCTCGAATTAACATTTCGAGCGCTCGAAATGATTTCGAGGGCTCGAATTAATATTTCGAGCGCTCGAATTAACATTTCGAGCGCTCGAAATGATTTCGAGCACTCGAAATGATCAGTTGTCATTCTAAATTTATTTTCTGCATGTCCTCTTAGGGGCTCCGTACTTAAGAGTCTCGTTAGATGAGTAGAATTACACAGCTAAAGACCCTATTTGAGTAATCTGGACAATCATCAACTTGAACAATGTCAAGGCCAAGTTGGGGAAGAGCGATGGGGGGATAATATCGGATATTCAATAGTGCAATGTGGTTAATGTTTTGCAATAATCAGCAACAAATGGCTTGTACTACCAAATTTCCCATTTTTCTGCGTTTCTAAAGCTGTAAAACTCAACCAGATAGAACCCATCTCAAAATCCTTGTGATTGCAGATATTGGAGATATGATAATTAGGCCTACCATCTCACAGGGAAAAAAATAAAAAAAGATGAAAGTATTCTAGCTACACCAAATCCAATGTAACAAGTCGAGATTGATCTACATTTACAAAATGCAGCGGCAGTGATATGATCAATAGATACATATTAATGCCCCTGAAGGGGGGCATACTGATATATGCAGCAGTATTGATCATTAGTCGATAAAACGTCAGTTGGCTTTGTTGTATACGCCTGTAGTACTATCGCAATGTTGAACTGTGTTACACGTCGCATTGACAATACACACAGATACGACCAGTAGTGGGATGATCATGAGAAACAATGATAATTCCATAGGCCCCTGTATAGTAATCCCCCATCGTTCAGAGCTATTGACTGGAGGCAATAATTCATGCAAAACACTTGCTACATCGGTGTACAGAATGACGCTTACTTGTACAGTGTACGTTGAACATGCACTTATTTTATTTGGACCACAGTAAGTTTACTCACGCCGATTATTGAAGTGCGGATCTCATCCAGAATGTTGACCTTGTGGAATAGACTTCGAAGGTCCGGAAGGGATAGTAGACTTTTAGTGACTTCCATCCGTTTGATTGACTGTTGCGATGCTAGACTTTCCGACAGGAATAAAGTTTTCCCGTGTATAGGAATGAGCGGAGTGTCTGTCTTCGTCGGGTCAAACTGGCCGATGTCAGAAACCATATACAGGAGCGTTATTATCCCAAGCAGGGAGAACGCAAGGAGCTTTACTCCAACGATCCGAGACATCTTGGAGTCGGTAACGCCAGTTCAATCTAAGTTGCTGTTCACCAAACCATAGTTTGATGAATTCTTAAATGTGCCGAGTCGATCGACTCTTTGTAGAAGCTTCATGCTAATGTGAGTGTGAAAGTCTTAATTTTTTCCCCATCGGAATCATGACTGGCAATCCTAAATCCTTTTGCACATGTGCAAGGAGAGCTAGCACAGTAGTGACTAAGCCGAGGCGGGCAGACAGATGCTTGATTGGTATCGCTGTGATGGGCGGCAGCCATGGACCTCCCGCCGCTGTCGACCGCCTGCACATCTACTGTAACAGTCAATGGTCGCACTGTTGCACAGGCGGAGAACAGACTGCAAGCTATAAAACAAGTCACCTAGCGATAAGCACCGTTTACGGTTTGACATCAAGTGATTCCTATCGTTCCTCAGTTGTGTACCGGTAATTCGATGAATAATGTTTTTATTTGCCTCGCGTTGAAGAATGTATATATTCGCGATTGTCACGAGAATCATGTTCCCTGGCCTCCTCGCCTCACCGTGTAAAACTATGTAGAACAAAACCGAGCAACACAGAGTACATATATCACAAACGCCCGAATAATTCTGTGTAGGATGTTGAGTTGTGTAACCATCGGCGATTTCTCAGCTCACCACAGTTCATTATGTTGAATTCATCTCCAATAAAAAAAATCCGTCATATTCCTAACTGGTGTATGTTTTTTTTATACACATACACCTCCACACACCCAAAAACACGCATGCAAACTGAGTGATAAGGCGGTATATATATTCATGATATATGTGGATAATTATGTATACAATTAGCAAGGGTAAGAAAAGTTATTTAGGTTAAGGGAGAAATTTATAGTGGTCCAGCCACAGCAGTTTATTGTTTGTTTTTTTTCCCACCCAATTTTCCGTTTTGACATTTCAAGGTCACTCAAGATCAAATTCGAAGCCACCATAGAAATTATTATACGTGGCTTCCCATTCGAATGAGACAATATTTAAGCTTTGTCTTGAAATTTTCTGGGAGTTTACTCCATACAGCTTCCATTATAAACGAATAAAAGGATGAAATTTCCTTTGGCGGATTTTTCTGGGCTGGAAATGGCTGAAAACAGAGATAGTGACTTGATTTCGGACCTAACGTCGGTAAATGAAAATGGCCGCAGCTTACATATCTGTGATTCAAAGGCACAAAGGTACACAAGATGAATGTTTTGCAACTAAAATCTTGAAACTGATCAGACAGTTTGAAGAAAAAGTCCAGAATTGGTAATTTTTCGTCAAATCTGGCGCCATTTTGGAAAAAAATGTGAAAACCAAAAACTAAAAATACCTCCCTCTTGAAATATTTTAGACATTTCTGTGCAAAATTTAAGAAAGATTCTATCAAAAACTTAAACGATAACGATGTAAACTACAAATGTGATATTAACTAGTAAGAGTTAGCCCTAAGCGACCCAAAGAAACTGATTCCACATTGTGTTATAACAACAACATGAACAACGCGGCCCAAGTACCATATCCTGCGCCTTCCTCTAAATTCAATAAGGATTAAAAAAGTGACAGACGGATTAAATGGCATTCATTTAGTGGACGAGTAGTATTAAGGCGCAGCGTATGATACTTGGGCCAATAAGACAATGTAAAATCAGTTGTTTTGGGTCGCCTGGGGCTAGTAAGAGTGGGATCTCGGACCGCAATGTATAAGTGCTTATGAATGTAAATGTGCTATTCTTCTGTCTGGGCGTACAATTTTCCCATGTCTGTCGCACACATGCATTCTGACAGGCCAGGGTGAGTTGTTAATGATTGAGTTATCGTATTGTGTCCCACATTTTCCGGTCGCTCAAATGGTTTTGGCCTTTAGCTTTTGACATAATGCCTTTCGTTTGAAAGACCCGATGGTCTAGGAGTCAGTCACCGGGATCGATGACCAACTCATGTACGAGTTGTAGAATGGAACCTACTTATGGATATGTGACTCTCCGACCCCATTCACAGGCACGTGCACGTGGTAATGTAGTGACACGGTAATATGGCAAACAGTATGAGTGCCGACAGTGCGACAGTGTAAAATACTTTGAGTACATCTTCATTAATTTAGTACTTGTATTGTGTTCATGCACATTAGCACAATATATACATCTGAATTTGGTTCGATAAACTAGCAATCGTCTAAATGTACGATTTCAATATATATATGACGTGAAATTTGAAGGAGATTTTGAAAAAAAAGTTGAAAAGTTGAAAAGTCCCGTGGGTTCCTTCAGTCCCACCCTACCACGTCAGATTATTACACCCTCGATGTGTCGTACACTATACGTGTGCCATTGCGAGACGCAAGCATAGCATTAGATGTATTCTATCGTCTATAGATTGTGTCGGGTACATTTGCGTAATATATTCAAGTGATCGACCAAAGACGCTGAGAACACATAATCTGCATAAATTTAATACAGACATATCCATGAAAACAGAAAACGAGTTTCATAGTGAAGTGATGTAGGCCTACTGATGCCATGCTGGTTGCTTACCTCTGGTTGTGTGGAGGAATGGATAGCTTGTTAGATCTTTCTTATTGTGCTTATTGCCAAGTATTTATATTTGTGTCCTATACTTTACCATACATGTCAATGCTTTGTGCTACGTAGTAATTGTAAAATATCTAAAATCTGTTTAGAAACTTATCTTAGAGCCTCGAATAGCATTTTGCGCTAAAACCAATGATATCGACCGAATATCAATGCTCGGAGAATGTACTGCTAGTTACATCACGTATTTGAACATAAAAATTGAATATTTATTCTATTTGTACGACCTTTATGGTTATCTCTCGTAGCCTGGCCCATTGTTAACCGCCTCAGTTCGCTCACAAAAGCTACCACCGTAATATTACCTCATCTCGAGAATATTCACCATGAATTCGATTCTCCCCCAGACCAACCACGTCGCAGCAATACTAGTAAGCCCATGACGTATATAAACAGGGAACCAACTGGAAATGCCAATATGGGAATACATTAATATGTTGATCGGCACTAATAGATTGATTGAAAGCTATCAATTATGTATCGGATATACTTCCTGTAACACGGCCCGGAACTACCTTCACAGACTTTATGTCTATCTGCACAGCTTGTTTCCCAAACACTAATCAATACTTCCTATTGACCAATTATATCAATAAACTGTTCACATTTCACGGTATCTTCTGATCAGCAGGATATATTTGTGACTGGGTCCTTGCTGTTCGTCTATTTACGATAACATCAGCGATGTTATCAACTGTGTGAAGCAATAGTATAAGGGAAATGGCGCCTAACTACATGGATATTTTGAGAGTATTGTGTGTGGTTGCCATGGCTTTGCACGTGCGTTGCTGTCACGTGATGCCGGAGAAGCTAGACGGTCGGAATACTCTCTGCGAGGGACCTCAACTAGTTCTGCCGGATGTGGGAATATGTGGCACTCATTCCCCGACATATACCGAAGAACTATCTTTCAAAATCTACTTCCCCTGGGCTGAGCGTGTGAGTATCGATATGAAATCATAGACTACCGATACCTATCGTAGAATATCGGATATAAATCTTACTCCAAAACCTATATATGATGTAAAATCATACCTTCCATACGACATCAATTGTCAAAACACACCAAAGGAATAAAGTACCGGACTGAAATATATTTAAACACTTGTACCACAAAAAGAAAAAAATCTATCACTCAAGGGAAACATCAAAAATAGGATAAAAATGAGACGTATAGGGTTATATGACGGTAAAATGCCATGGTGGTTACGATTGATATATTAATGATAGGACAGAAAAAAGTTTCTTAAAGTTGGAATCAATTTTAAAATCAGGAAAAACTAGAA
The DNA here is from genome assembly GCA_949152475.1 of Terebella lapidaria. NCBI lineage: Eukaryota > Metazoa > Annelida > Polychaeta > Terebellida > Terebellidae > Terebella > Terebella lapidaria. The sequence continues at coordinate 17,368,964 of OX424563.1, read as the reverse complement.
TTCTTGTTTGTCACGCAAACTTGAAAGTACATCTCGAGATTGTCAGGAATAAACAGGAAACATGTACAACTCGACGACAGATTTTCAGAAAATCGCCGTTAACTGTGCATGAAAACATCGGATAGAGAATGATCGGCATGCATTCATTGCCGGTTGCCACAGTATCTACACTAATACCAATGACGTCACAAGACTGTGTGTAGAACTCGCCCGCATTGAGGAAAAAATGGATGCGGCCCGAGTTTGAACCTTGATATTGCAACTCATTTCAGGCACATAATACATATTTTCGGACCAAAACTTGCACGAATTCTCATTCTATAGACAAAATCTAGCTATTGCAGACTGAACAAATTTTGTCAATTCCAAAAGTGATTATAGCTTTAAGAGGCAGTTTAAGAAGATGCTCTCAACCACAAATGGGATTTAATCAAATTTATTGAGTCGCGGGTTTATATAATCCCCGTATTCCGATACCAATCCTTGTATTTCGCGTATATGTGCTGCCGATCTGGGCATGTTATTCGAGTTAATATTCGAGTTCATAAATAATTTCTTTTTTGAACATTTCTGCCACGAATTCAGTTTGACGACGAACTGGAGGAGTCCAGATGTCCATTCATGCTCATGGAGTGAACTGTTTGTATTGTGTTTTATGGTGGCCCAGTCGATCAGAAAGCAATTAAATTATCGATGCACATTATCGGGGCGCTGTGAATATCAAATGTGTGACTTAGCATTCCGGGTATCTATAATACGTATTGTTAAAACTAATGGAATTTATTGACAGCTTATAGACTAGTTTTGAAAGTAACACGGTGTGAAATGTCCAAATGTGAATAAATACGACAATCAAAACCAAATCCCTTTAACCCATCACAATATTACCATCTACCGTATAACAGGGAAATGTCTTGAGTGGGCCCCAGACATCCGGCAGTAATGGGCTCGCCTCGGGTCCTTCGGTCACCCGCTACTCCCTGAATTCTTAGATCCGCCCCTGATATACCAACACATTATGAGAACCGGTTTATTTTTTCCCCAGATGAAGACGTATATTTTAATCATGCTGGATCCAGATGCTCCGATGAAGGAATACCCGATATTGGCAGACTATGTCCATTGGTTGATAGCGGACATTCCCGTATGTTTACAAGACATGCTAGACATTATACGGAATTTTAATTTTCAAGATTCTAATCGAGCCATTGTGATTCTTCGTAGATCATTTAACTGTATGTATCTGTTGATGTTCTCACAGGGACCAGATCTTTTGGCCGGTGTCGTTTCTGGCTTGACGGCAAAGGAACTCATACGTAAGTTTAATGTGAGGTTAAACACGAACAAAAATTCAACAACCTCATTTACACCCATATCAGAGCCTATGCACTATATATAAACACAATTTTTTTTGTCTACTTTCAGCTAAATATTGAAATGAAAGTGTTGTTCATGTGTTAAGAATCGAGAATAACTCTCATTGTTTATTGCAATATGGAGGTGTCCGTGTCTCAATGTTTCTCGTTTAGCAAACAAGCATCGTTAATTATAGGATACTTTTGCATAATCTTCTTTGATTACGCTTTCAAAATGTTTTTCCGTCTCAGATGCATTGAACTCGCAAAATTTCATCCTGCGGCTCAACCTGTAGGTTTTGCTGAATATCATTAGGAAATTGACTCTATTATTCCAATATTTAGTACACTAGTCCGATCGTTAGGTCAGTTTGTGTTACTCATTTTTGGTCACGTCCTTAAGATCGATTTCCGATAATATAACACGGTCGTGTGCATAACTGACGAAATCTTACATTTCAAGAAATACTTCAGAAGCCGCAGTTTCGGGATTATTGGGTTCAAATGGAATTCAAACTGCTTGATAAAAATGATAGCAGTTACGAATATTAAAATTTCTCTTCGCATAAAGAGAACCTTGAGGCCAACCATGTTACTCCGTTTGAATCACTGTTTTATTTGTGACCAGGCATGAAAAAATCCTACTGTGCTGATTCAATCAATTCATTCCGTTCAATAGAATAATGTATTCAGAACACTGACATGACGGTGCAAATATGATCTAGGCATAAATGAAGATCTATGATGTGTTCCTTCAAACACTCGTAAGGGCGAGTTTATGATTCAATTCTACATAATTTTGGGGCATAATTATGAAGAGGATATATATGAATTATTTCGATAAGTCAGATTACTTCGATAAGTCAATACTGGTTGTGTGTTCGCTTTAATATTATGATTAGTATCCGATCAAAACACTGCGGTTGCACTAAGTCATACACAAGCAGATATAGGTCTACCCAAATAAAATCAAATGTAACGGGCACGATTTCATGATAAGGGTTTTGGTGAAACAAAGAGCCGTTGAGTTCGTTCTGCCTGAAATGATTTTTGTCTATTTCTCGCCAAATAGACATTTCCTTCCCAATAATAATAAAAAAGACTTTCACATTTTAAGAAGCAGCATCGCTAGTTCTCATCGTTATTCTTGATTAAAAAACACTAGTTCGTTGGATTAATTGGCCATGGTCTTTTCTTCATCTATAGCCTACAAGAATCCATCGCCCCCACCAGGGTCTGGTTACCATCGATACCAGCTATTCCTGTTTGAGTCATCAGAGGACACCACTGCGAAGGACCTGGTGGGATATATGCCGGCTAGTCGAGCTAAATTCGATTTCGCCAATTTCGTCATTGCCAATAATCTGTGTTACCTGCTAAGAGCAACTTTTCAATTCTCACACGAGGAACCAAAGTATGCGATGAACCGACCCGTCAGATTCGCTTGATTCTTTGCTGAGTATGTTCACACGTGTTTCCAGATGAGCTAGTGCCTTATGTTAAGTTTCTTTACAAACTGAATCATTTTGGATGATCACGAATCGATTTATGTTTTTCTACATGTTTGTTATAAACGTTTTAGAGTAGCTCGTATCAACATATATTAACATCGTCTTGATTCAGCCCCATATTTCAAAAATACTGTTTTCCGTCAAATGTACATGTTGCATATATTATATGTTTGTATGTAGTTGAACGTGAGGTGATAAAATATTATGAGGTGATAAATGACTATACTAGAAAATACAAGTGTATACATGTGATGTCAAATACAACGTAGGGTGGAAATAAAGCCAATACATCCCATTGTTGTCCGATTCTCATTGTATACGTTGGCTTGGTAATACCTGGTTATCATTATTGTTATCATCAAATATTGAATTATGGTCACTTGCAATATTTTGTTATAAACAATATATATTCATACCAACATGCTGGATATCAACCGAAAGTGTGCATACAGCAAATATAGCAAATCAAACCTATTTTTGGGTTATTAAAAAACCATCAGTTTACATATAACTGAATTTTTTTGAATAACAAAATGTGGTTTTTGGCCGACATTTTGAAAATCCTTTGATTATTTTCACACTTTTAAACATTCGTCAATATGACAATGTGCATTCGTTGCTTCTATGCATCTGAAATATTTTCTGTACATCTTAGAAATTGTTCATGTCTAAAAATATTTTAGAGGCATATAAAATATTTTGGACGCGTCGAATGGATTGTAGTTTGTAATTTCTTAATATTACGTCTTTGCACGTGAGTAAAAGTCAAAACTATGGCAGATAGAAGCCATAACATTCATGCCTGTAGTGAGAAAATTGGAATTGTGACGAGGATAAAAAGGAGGAAGGGAAACTATTGTACTAATAGCAACCCTTCCTATTAGTAACAATAACAAACTTGATCACATTTTCCTTGAGCGAAGTCTGATTTCTCCTCTGATGAAACCACCTTATATCCATTTTGAACACCATGGGCAATCATTACGTACATATGCTAACATTAAACAGGACATGTGCAATAAAGAATCTCGCTGTTCCATCATTATGCACTCCATATTTGCGAAGAAAGTCTTAGCTATATTCTGATAGGACGAATTCCGCATTATTTGTTAAAATTCCAAATCTTGTTCTGATTTTGTTAGCTACCCAGTTATCAGTACATGCATGTTTGCTCATTATCATGGCACATTTTATTGTACGGCATCCCGCCGTACTGGTGACTACTATCTGTCAGTTTTTGGAATAGCATTTCCGGTAGCACGGCCATCTTGCCGCAAGAGATTCCGGGACAGAAGTGGCGAGATCATTATATCACCGCTTTCGTGTGCGGGTGCTCAAGTGCAGAAATTCTCGAAGTAGATCTTGTTAATTGGTAGGGCTACATATAAAGGCAGCATCGCAATGATGTTGTGATGTATATCGAGTATACGAAATTGAAACGAACACACTGTTCCGTTTACATGTCCACAATACGGGCGTTTGTTTTAGTTGACTTAGCTGGCTTCGCCTTTGGCTGTTCACCATGGCATCATCATTGGTGCATTATGATTTAATCATTCAATCGATCAATCCTGTAACGTCTAATGCCCAATGATTGCCATTCCTCCTTCAAATTGTCTGCAAATATTTACTATGCTGTCACATATTACTGTAATTATGTTATCTAAATTATATGTATATCAAGCCGTCTGACCCATTTTTATCGTACACCCCAGCTAGAAATTCTAACCATAGTATTGCTTATAAACAACGTCATAGATAAACACAGAGCGCACTTGTGGGGTGGTATCACTTTATTTCGGATATGAGTGTGTTGAATTGAATCATCATTTACGTCAATATGTTCATTTCTCAGTTTAAATGTCACTTAAGGTGTGATTGCACGTAACTTACCGGTGACTGCACTGAGGCAATTTTCCATTGACTTATAATGTGAAAGTAAAGGTAACAAAATCACCAAAACAATACAATCCCCTGACCTAAAACTTGGCTAGCACGCACACATATACTCATGGATGATGAACCGAGACATGGTTTCATAAATGATATCACGAAAGCTGTGCAATTTGATGATTAGATAAATCATTTTATACGTTTCACCAAAACGAAGATTCGAGTGTTCTGCTTGACAAGCACTGGCTGTTGCATATATTTATTCCTTGTTGTCGTCAAAATAATGAGAATATCTAGGGCTATACTTTCTGTGAGATGAATACAATGAGCTGAACATTCATAATCCCAAACACCTCGGTGCACCAGAGTGCATATCACCCCTAGCACCAACTCAAATATACCATAGCTCACCAATGTGCTCATACCGCACCTTGAACGAACACTTCGGTGCACCCGAGTGCATATCACCTGTGAGTTTTACTGGCCTCACTAGCTATTTGCTGCACAGCATAATCCTTTCGCTCGCCCTGTTGTGAGTGTATTTTGTAGACTGAGAAATAGGTCGGAAAATGACATATGAAAACGATGAATTTAACAAATTTAACATTGCTTAGTAAGAAACAGAGTCTCGGTTAGCAATCCTTGATGGCTAACAATCAGAAAGGCAAAGTTTCACGTTGATTGGAAGTGTGTAAATTTATGAATTTGTTACCTTTATATTTACATTATAAGTGAATGGACAGCTGGTCACTGCCAGGCTCATGACCATCACATGCAATCAATCCTTAAGGCCTATATATCTATTGTATGATTACGACTAATGATGTGGATGCAATTTGTTTTTATACGTGTGCATACACCAACGTCTTGTCCATGGTATGTCAAAGGTTTTGAGGGTTTTCATTTGTATGTGTATAATTTATTACACATATCGGCATTCAATTTTATACGATTGTGTATGTAACAAAAATTTAGAAGCATAATCGTTATGCGTATATAATATTACAAAATGGAGTAAAATTGTATACCTGTAACAGGTTATTTGCTATTTGCCATGACGTACTTGCTATTGCCATGACGTACTTGCCATGACGTACTTGCGTGCGTAATATTATTTGAGCTTGATGATTTTTCGTTGCCAAAATGTACTGTCAGCTTCTACTATCGACTTGTTGAACACATGTGGCAGTTGTGTTTACAAAGTGTGCAAAAGCAATAAAATTTTATATTTTGAATATGTGGATTGAGTCTTTGCAACGTATTTCAACATAGATTCCAATAAATATAATGTATGGTGGGCTCTCATGATGTTTAGAGGTAACCGTCATGCAATGGCTCTGTGGTAAAATTAGTGATAAGATGAGCCCAAAAGTCGAACATACATTGCTTTATTTCAACAACAAGTATAACTGGTTATTGTGTAGCAAGGTACAAGTATATTCCCGAAGAAGACGAGGATGGCTCCAGACATCTCCACTGGGTTGGAATGTCCCGGATACATCCCAGCGAGAGCTGTGTACTGCAGCACGAACGTTCCCGGGATCTGAGCAGTTCCCATCAAGGTTGCGACCACGGGTGGGATGACTTGGTAGGCGTATATAATAAAGAACGCGTGACTTCCGGAACATAACATGTGAACGACAGCGAAGACGATGCACAATTGCATGCTGGGAAATACGAGCGTGTCCATGCCAACCATGAAGATGGCGGAAACGACAACACCATAGAGTGAGGCCCAGAATGAGTATACGAACAGGTCCAGGTCATTGAGCTTATATTTGAGAATATACATGCTGATGATCTCAAACATTGCATCAAGCACAACAAGCGTGTATCCGATTATCAAGTCACGTTTTCTGCGAGGGGACATATCTCCGATTGAACTATAATTATTGGATGAATTATTGGGAAGATACCCATCGAGATCATGAGAGGAAAAATTACTACACGGAGATTTGAAAGCATTTGATGTGTCTAAGATGGATGGCTCTGGATTCTTAAAGAGAAACCGAGGCTGCAATATTAGTAGTACACCTACAATACAAAGAATTGCTGCCGTCACCTCGACGGCCTGTATGGTACGATTGATGATACAACTAATGATGTAGCTCAGGATGATCAACAGTGTCCAAGTAATTGCGCTGGCTGTTCCAACAGGGAGGTAGTATGTCGCGCCGAATGATGCGTACGTTGTCATCACCATACACGACGCTGCCAGGATCATCCAGCCAATCTTTTCTTTCTTCACCCGGAGGTCGCAGCGCCTGAAGAGGACCACGATTGGAATCGCCATGAAGAACTGTGACAGGTAACGCAGCGTGTTCAGCTCCGAGTGTGGGATAGATCTGTCTAGTAGCTGGGAGAAAGCTAAACCCGCTACGACACCTGAGGTCCCAATGAAAGACGACGCGTATCCCATGAGCTGTACACGGAATTCCTTTTTGCTGACGTCATCGGCTTTGCCGTCAGAATCGGTGTTGGGTTTCCCTTCTGAGTAGGGATCTACAGATGCACCTTCCAACAATAACTCCTTCGTTTCGTCGTATTCTGGACCCATTTCCGCCTGTGTTCTATCGGATAGTGGATCTCCGATGTTTAGCAGATATTTTAATTGGTAAATCAAATCTTATCAGTCAGCCACCAAACGCGAATAAAACTTCCCGAGCTGTAACGTTGTCGTTCGCATCATACCTGAAATGACAACAAAACATTAAAAATACACGGATCAAATGGGCTGATTCAGAGTACCAATACATACGGGTCCAGGCACCGCCGCTCTCGGGCGCAAGGCAACATGGAATCAAATCTTTCAGAGATATATTCTGACCATATATATGAAACCTTCTGTGGCTCTGAAGGGGCCTGTATGTGAAAAGGATATTATGTCAAGCGCTTATATACATTATCTCGAGCGGCGCCCTTGAAATAATATGTCAAGTGTTCGAGATAATGTCAACGACTCGAGAAAATATTTTTTTCACACACATGTCCCTTCAGGCCCACCGTAGGAACCATTTATGAATGCGAAACCGCTATCTAGATGGCAACGAATTACATGTAACTGCATATTGGTTATAGAGTTGATGAATTATTAGCTGCATCTAACTGTCATCTGAGTGTTGCTGACATGTACAGAAAGCAGTCGCTTATAGAATTTCTTGTAGGCCGGTATTGGTCTTTGGCAAAATGATACGCAAATTCCGCATATCTGCCATTTAGATACTTGTCATTTCCGATGTTAATTGACCTATCGCCGAAACCATTTGTCCGAGTCTTTTTACGCCATTTACGACGCATTCTGCAAAACGTTATCATTGGCCAAAGAGAAGTTTGCCGACGTAATTTGTGAAACTCGGACAACTTTAGGGGGCTTTGGCGATAGGTCAATTGTTGCATCATCATCCTCAGCAATGCTGCTGTTCTGCTCTTGTAGAACCTCGCTCGCAAAAAGTTTCTCAGCACTTTTCTCCTCAACTACTCAATCACTTTCCTACGTTTTTTTCACCATGTCCAACATTTGACCGATGTCAGTTCTATATGAACTGGTCTTCTCCATTTGTTTGTACATTCACACTGAATTTTATGGTTGCAGTTTCTTTTCTATTTACATGTAGCTCGATTCAAGCATCACGGCCCACTAACAAAAATTTGCCCGAGGGCTAAGAATGGTTACCAGACAAATGTTTTTATTTTATTTTAGATATTAGCCATTATATCCCGTGACCTTGATAAATAAGGTATCTGTTCAAATTCAATGTCACGAGAATATTCAGCATATGTATATCATTTCCTATATGCCCACAATTGATTCCTATCCTATTATATAATCTCAATATCAAGTGAGATATTAGCAATAACGTGTCCCATTATAAAGCATAGGAAAATGTAACATGTGAAAGTCCCATTTGGGCCAACTTTTGGTCAAAATTGCCCACTTTGACGGTTGGAATGCCCGAATTGAGACATCATTGTTTGGAGACCAACGATCGATGGGGTTGGTTGACCTTCTTTACGACTGAGCATGCGTAATGTGTCATCGCGCAGTTGAAACGAATGTCAAATTGTAACCGTGGTCGACTTTGTTTAAGGACATGCGTCAGTTGATACTGTGTTCTCCTTGCGTCCGTCATCTTGGAATCACAGTGACCATACCTGAACAGCCAGCAATCTAGATGACAGGAACTGACGTCATTCCGACCTAACTTGGTCAAACCAACTCGCATTTTTTGTAATAGAAAAAGTATGAGTACATGTAACTGTCCATTTGTTACTCTGAAAAGTCAAGGTCCGAACACACTACACAGATTATCCATTCTTAGAATCAATAAGAATTACATTCTTTCATTTCTGTCCATTCCTGAAAAATAATGGAGCGAACAAGCAATAGCGTGACGTCACAGGTGTATTTAAATGTGACCACGATGAGCATTGTGACGATTGTTGATGGAACGAAGGCGCCCTAGGTCTATTGAAAGCGTTGGTCACGAGAATGTTCAAGGCCGAGGAATTGCCAATACGAGTACTGCGTCATTGGGTCACTGAAAGGCCAAGAAATTGCCATTCCGTCATTGGACCAATGAAAGGCCAAGGAATTGCGATACGAGTACGCCGTCATTGGGCCAATAGTAGGACAAGGAATTGCCAATACGAGTAATCCGTCATTGGCCCAATAATAGGCCAAGGAGTTACCAATACGCGTACTCCGACATTGGATCAATGAACAGCCGGGTGATTGCATGGATATTTTCATTGGGAACCCATTGGTACTATTATCTGGCGTCAGGAAAAATTCCTTCACGCCGGTCATGGTTGACCACCTTTTCTGTGAAGCATACATCTCCGACAAATATTGCCGAACTCAACATCTCAAACCATACTCTAGCGAAAGGTCAATTGACATTGGGTCATCAATCTTGGTAGGCAATGGCCATTGGCCCAGTTAGGTCTTGCTATATGGATAATATTTTGTGTTGGACATGCATCATTGTATGTTTCAGCATTCCACATGTGGTCTCTCCAATCAGCATCGTCATTAGTATCGTTTCTATAATCTAACTCAGGTGATATGCGTATCTATCATGGTAGATTATCGGACGTGCTCTCAGTTCGAGCTGGTTCAACCATGTTGTGACCAGAATGCGAATCAATGACTGAGAGCGCATACAATCACTGTAGGAACCCCCGATCGAAGCGATTACCGTAACGCGCGTTACGGTAATCAAAAACATGGCGGAAGGTGAGTCGGTTCGAATATAAACTGCGTTATTTGCGGGGTATCTCGGGTATATTATTGGAGTCACAGTGATACATATATATCAGACGTTGTGGTAAACAGATCGGTACTGTTTCTGAAACGTTTTGTATAGTTTCATGCGAGTAAGGAGAGATTTTAAAATTTGTTAAAGATTACCGTAACTTCTAGGCTTGATTACCGTAACGTTGGACGGCACAGTGAGGCAGATTACCGTAACGTGTTGTATTACTGCCCTGAAATCACTGGGATTTCTCGCATATACCGTCTCAAATTAGCAGGAAAATGACAAATACATGTATCCACATCAATAATGCACAATGAAACGTTCCATTGAATTCACCTATCCCTTGCCGCAGTGTTAACAGATAGCATGTTGTCAAAACACCAGTTTTCAAAGTGTGATAATGCTATTTTAATTTCTTCTCAATAAAAGTGAAATAAAAAATTTTTTTTTCGTTCCCTGAGGGGATTTTCTTAGCTTTGGCAGTGATTACGGATGGTTCCTCAGTGCTGTTGAGACGGCCGCGAGGAATTTTCTTCATTCAATCGGAAGGATAGGAAACGTTTCATTGTGTAATGGTCGCCGAATGCATAAAATAAACTGATGTTGATAATATATTTGACATAAATTTACTCAATTTAGATTCGCAATGCAGTGTCCTACAACAGCCGTTTGAAGCTGTGTTATCATTTTTGGTCAAACACGGAATACAGCACCACAGTGGGTCCAACGATGCATTGACTATCAGACGAAAATGCCTTAATCAACCAACCGGTGCCTTATCTGGTGTGCCAGTACAACATAAATTCTGGCTGAACTTCGATTCAGTAACGAAACAGAAATTAAATGTGTATCCCCCCCCCCCTTCTCTCTCAATTATGGACAATATACCATTCATTTTCAGTACATTTAAAGAATGTGCGTTGAAATAAGATTTCATTAACTAACATCTCACAATGAGCAGTAGCGACAACCTTGATAGTACGACCTTGTATTTCCGACCTTGTATTTCCGTGTTTGTGTGTTCTTGTATTTCTTCGCTATTTTACAGCGACGATTATTTATATGAAACATAACCATGACCACATATTGGGTATTTAAGACAAAATGATAAAAAACAACCTACCTCCACTTCTCCCTTTACAGAATATATACATTTTTTTTATTAATTGTTATTATATTCATTTTATCAATGACTATTAACTACTACTTGTCTTACCGATAAAGTAAGTACTCAGGTCACGTCTTCGTCAGATCGCCATTTCTCGTCCACCTATCACTATTTTATTTATACGTGTATTCATTGTATATGTTGTATTTTTGTAGGCTTGAAAATAATGGTTTAAATTAAAAGTTACTATTGAATTGAATTCTTCCCGGGCATGTTTGCTGTAAAATAGATAATGTGCTGTTATAAGAATGATCAAGTGTTTGTGCGTCCTTTGGCCTGTGGGTACTTTCCCTGGCTGTGCACATTCACGTAAAATATGATTTTACATAAATAAGTTATCTCAACAGCCTAGGTTCCATCCTGACCAAGATTATTCTAAATTATGAGTCATATGCACTGGAGGAGGCAGCACACACTACTTTTACACTTGAGGTAGTCCGCTCCAAACATTGAGGGGAGGGGGTCAAAGAGTTTTTTTTAAATCAATAACTGTATCAACATAATCTAGCGCTTCAAAATGACTCATTGTATAGATTAACTGATCAGCATCCAAAAACTGAAGAGAAAATAGGGGGTCACCATATCTGTTCGCAGGGAAAACAAGATGCAAGATGTGAATATGGACACAAACATGTGCGAAAATGACATATTTTATGTAATTTTAGGTAAATATTTGTGATTTTGATGGAATATGTCGAAAAGACCAGCACTGTTACCCCTACATTCTTTTCAATATTAGGATCTGATCAGTTACTCTATAAAATAGGTCAATCTGAAGAAATAATATTCATGAAATAGCTTTTAAATTGTGACTCTTCGTTACCTCACTGTTTGTAGCGGACTACGTTAAATCACTTGAAATAGTATTTTGACATCTCACGTTACCGTAATCCGTCCTAAACGTTACGGTAATCATAGCTGTCAAGCTTGATGACGTTACGGTAATCCAGTGACATTTTTTCGCAGGCAAAATAAACGTACATACAGTAAGTTGAGACAATCGTCCAACTCACTGAATGTTAAACATTGTCCAAACTCCCATATGAATGCTGCACGTTTATAAAACAAATCGTGATTTCTTTGGGAATGGACATGGACGATACGAAGCGACTGGCCTTCCGCCATGTTTTTGATTACCGTAACGCGCGTTACGGTAATCGTTTCGACTGGGGGTTCCTACAGTGACAATGAAGGATGATGTAGTCCATCGCATGGAAGCAATTTTGTTTACAGATCAGGCGTATGATTTATATCATCATTTCCGCAGAATCTACACAAAACGAACTCTGTGGATTCGTTCATGTTGACCATGTATACTAGTAATCATCCGTAGTTGTGGAGGATGTGAGGGGCATATTGTAATACGAAATTTTACGATTGGTATAACTGACTTTACGATTCGCAATCCATTTTTCTGCGACACGTGACATGACGTTTCGAGGTCCAACAATGTTCATTGGTGTGATGGATTAAATAGATAAACTAATAACAGTTTGTTTTTGCTAAAATGATCCTTGTACGTGTAAGATGAAAACAAGTCGTACATAGATATGGCGAACGTATTCACGCTAACATCATCATAAATCAGTCAAGAAATCTCATGCGGAAAGTAATCACCAAATATTAACCTGAGTTAGACGAAATCGAAAATTGTTTGAGACCCATTAGGATGAACAGGATTGTCCAATTAGGCGAGGCTTTATTGACCCGCAAGGCTCTGTAGATATGCCCCACCAGCTCGTGCTATGTAGCTCGTATATTTGTAATAAAAAACACCCAATTTAATCATTACATGAAATACTTCCTAACTTCTTCCTAAAGGTTCTATCATGGATTATAGTCATATGAACAACATTGTGTAAGAGATCTAGTTATTGTATAACATGCTGATGTTATTCCGAACTGTCATAAGAAGTATTATTATACGACGTTGGTGTTTACTGCACGCTGATTGGTCGAAACGTTGTCACGCGAGTTCCTATAGTTTTACGTATTTCTGCAGGTGACCAGCGGAATCTTATATATATTGATCCCTTGAGCAGCCCAATATAACTTGCCACCTGCAATAGCGCCATAGTATAGGTAGCAACATTGGCTGTTTTAGATGGGATATTCATAATTACATTTTATATTCAAAGCTTCAGAAATCGTATCATCAAACAAATATGGGGCTAGGTTTCGTACAATATCACTTTTAATGGCACTTCAGACTCGGCTTCGCCTTGTACCATATAAATTTCCGAAGTGTCATTAAAGGTGATATTGCACTCAACCAAGCCCCATATTTGTATAATATTGCACACACGATATTTGTACAATATGTCCCATCAACTTTTGGTATTAGAAAGGTTTAGATGTCAGGTCCGTAGCCATAAATTTGCTAAACGTATGGGGAGTTTCCCTATGACCATGAATGACGTCTTGGCGTATTCTCCTCTAATTTGAACATTGAAATCGTAACCACAAGAATTGTTATTATCATATGCCAGAATGACAGTCGATGCAAATAGCGTAGTTAATGCTATTATACAGTAATTTAAATTACTGTCAACAAACTTTGACCTAATCATACACCCTATCTGTGTATTTTGTTAGGTTACCTGACCTATGGTCCGATAACCTATTGTCGTGGCGATGCGTTCGTCATCCGTCCACATTTTCATCTTCAAAGTTTACAGGCGGTCGTTTTTGAAATTGTGCACAAAATTGCCTAAAAGTATTTCAAGAGGGGTTATTTTTTTAGTTTTTTTTTAATTTTGCATCTTTTCCAAAAAGTTTTGATACCCGCGTGTGGCGGCCACTTTGATTTTTTGACGAGTAGGTAAAAAAAAAATTTTTGGTCTCAAATCGCATTACTACCTATTTCGGGCCATTCGTAGCCAAAAAGAAGTTTTCACCCTTTGAAAACATTTTTGGACTTTTTGGAAAATTTTCAGCATTTTTTTCCTTCATTATGGTAGCTGCCAGGACTGTACTCATAGAACGTTGAAGATAGAGTTTAGATATTGACACTTTCAAACAAGAAGTAATATATGACGATTTGTGTGGTGACCTTGAATTTGACCTTCGATGACGTTAAAGGTCAAAATAGCCATTTTTGGGTAAAAAATGCCCAAATTTGCTTATACAGATGAAATGCTTGTAGATAGAGCTTATGTTTGCATTATGAGCATATAGGAAGTCGTAGATGAAACAACTAAATATGACCTTAAGCTTGACCACTGATGACCTTGAATGCTAAATGTCTGACGCGGAATGTGTAAATTGGCCGCTGTGCATCGAATAATAATAATAAATAATAATAAATCGGCGAAGAAGCTTCAAGGAGGAACACGGCTCGAATATGTTGTGATAAATTGATAGGAAAGAGCTCTTTGACCCAGCAAATTTCACATAGACACAAATACTTGACAAATCGTCAAGAAGGTTTTAAACAGTGCAGGAAAATAAGGACAAACCTCGAGCAATGGGAGAAATATCCAGACGGCTCAACGGCACTTGGGATGACACGTTTTCGCGATTAAGCCAGCAGTTTCAGAGCTTGGAACCACATAGCATCAACGCACAGCGCCCATAGAGGAAACACCAGCTGTGAGAACTTTTGTTGTTGAAATTCTGAATAATGAGACCACAAAAGCTGACAATTCGTCATTGAATACGTGGGCGGTTGTTTATTCCTTTGAAATAAGCGGGTTACTTGAGTACAAATAAAATCATATAAATCATTAATTTATGAATGGTCGATTTGGCGGTCGGTGCGTGTTCTGATCACTATCTACAAAAATAACGTGATACATTTTGTTGTACGGTGGCGTATATCTGTAAGTTTTTTCTCTATGAAGAAAAAAATCAAACCGCTCCTAAGTTGTATTTGTTATATTCCAAACGTAATGAGTTCGCAAATGAATGATTTTCCTCGCCTGAAAAGACTTGATTCAGCCTCGAATGAAATTGTTGCAATAATCAGTATGTATGTATGTTTCTTTTGCATATATTGTTGGTCGAACATTAACAATTAATACTTGTCAGTTTACCTATCGGGCACAATCAATATACGATTAAAAAAAACCATAACGTTAAAAATTTGCAAAATGATCATTTTTTTATCATAAAACCGCGAATTTTCCATCAAGTATAATATTCGAGATACATTATGATCATGGAAGTTGTTAATAAACAACTTCATGTAAAACACAAAACATTTATTCCGTCCATTCCACTCGCGTCCCGCCGCCAAATCAACCAATACCTCAATAATGGACACGTGACAAAAAGCATACAATATAACTCGGGGGGGGGGGGGGGGGGTCACTCTACCAGAAGATCACACACGTTAACACATCTTCCCCCTAAAAATGTTACAAATTACCCTAGTTACATTTTAGCACACCTTCAACAACAACTACATTATACAAGAATACAACTTTACCTTTACTCAGGTTTGGCTACAGTCCCATTGAGAGGCCGACAGCGAGGCGACAGCACTACGACTATAGTCGGGTTTGGACGGGGTGTGAGTCGGGGCGAGGTCCTGATGGGTCCTGATGGGTCGGAATGCATCGGGATGAATCTTGATGGGTTGGGATCAGTCGGGAGTTAGCCCCGACTGTTTTGGACTGCTCAAAACAGTCTGGGTCAGACGGGGCGAGTCGGCTCTGAGGCCAAAATCGGAGTGTATCAGGGTTGTTCCGGGTTGCAACGTAGCTCTTGTCTACTTTGTCGGTAGTTAACGGGTCGCAGACGTGATGAATCCTGGTACTGTCGGGGTTAGTCGGCATGACAAAAAGCTTGCATCGGCTACAAAAAGCTTGAATCGGCTAAGTGCTTGAATCGGCCTGAAAATGCTTGAATCAGCTAAATCGGCTCCTGTTTTTATACTGATAGTTGCAGTCGGGGTGCTGTCAGGGCTGGTCGGGGCTTAATCTGGGCTTGATCGGGAGCTGTCGGATCTTAGTTGGGAGTAATCGGGACTGGTCGGGTCACGGTCGGAAGTGGTCGGGGTTAATCAGGGCCTCTTCCAGGGCTAGATAGGAGCAGTTGGGGGTGTCGGGGCGAGGTCGGGAGTTAACGGGGAGTTGTCGGGGGGAACGGGGCTCTTCCGTTATGTTTGGCTGTTGACGGTCGAGATGACGGACCGTCGGATCCAGATTGCCCAAAAACCTTCAGATTCATCCCGATTAATGAGTCTGGATTAATCGTGATTAATCTTGATGAATCCTAGTGTAGTCGCTCTCAATGGGACTGTGGCATTATCAGATCATTATCCTTGCAAGGCATTTCGGCTAGTCAAACACGCTCGCGATAAATAATCCACAATGAGGTTCTCGGAACCTTTTCGGTGCCTCACAGTGAAGCAATAATCCTGGAGTGCCAAATAAGATAAGACGCTGATTATTTTTTTTCAGAACGAATTAATCCAGCGAATCGGATTATGATCACTTTGAACACTGAAGGAGCGACCGAACAGATAAGGATCTAACATGTGCAAACCCCAAACCAGAGCCAGATTTTCTTTTTCTATCGTTGAGTATCTCTGTTCACGAGGCAGCAACTTTTTACTCAGATAACAAACTAGGTACTCCTCACCATCTGCATCCACCTGCGACATAACGACGCCGAGACCGGCCCCACTAGCATCAACCTGTAAGAGAAAGGGATGTGTATAAGGCCAAAATAAGGCCAAAAAGTCTTTTGGTTCTCATCATGGTGCTCTTGGAAAATTGGTGCTATGATTTTTTTTAATGAGGGGCGATGAAAAATTTGGTAGGAGTGATGACTAATATTGTTACTTGTAAAACGCTTAGAAATCATACTCAGGTTTTTTTCTATTACGCATAACACATTTGTAAAACTGAAATTTCCATATACAATATATTTTGGCACAAATTCCAAACGAGAGAAGTAAATAAAAGAGACTTATATAATTACCAGTATTGACAAATTTACGCTATTTATGTAAAATTACGCCTACTCAACATAAACATGAGTGTAGAAATTGATATGTAATGACACAAAAGTACACACAGGCTCAGGACTAGAAATGAACGAAATATACACATTAAACTATAAAATGCTATTCAGGCTACTCAACATAAACATTTTTATAAAACAGAAACAATACAAAAGTTTTTGCAGACTGGGACTAATCCCCGGGTTTTACACTGTGTCATGCATGTTGAGTTTCACATATTTAATTTGGGATATTTGTGTGTTGTTTTTACACTGTGTCATGATAAACTGCGACTAGGAACAAACACAAAACAAGTTTTCTGAAGGTAAACCCGGTGAGATCTGTAGATACATATCGAATACGCCCTTTAGATCAGGAAATTCCATGGGAAACTCTCGAACCAAAATTCGTATTGAAAAATAAATATTTTCACCTCAATTTTGAAGGGAAGCCTATTTTTTTTGTGTTCGAAATAAAAAAAAAAACCACTGGCGCGGGAGTGAAAATTGGTTCGCGCGGGAATGAAAACCAAAAGACGTTTTTTTTGGCCTTCAAATCTGGAATCATCAAAACAGACGACGAACTGAGAATTTGTGTGATCTTCTGAAATGATTGCTGCACCGTGGTTGGTGCACTCTTCTTAGTTGGATCTGAGAGAGGTGCAGCTATGTCAGCGTAATTGCCGACAAAGTAGCCTCTGCTTTACTAAGTGAATATTTGGTCGGCCTTGTCGTCGACCCTGCTTTCCTGAGACGTGCCAGCACTTCTCGGAGGTGATTCATATCATCAGCAAAAGTCTCACTGTACACGACTATGTCATCAATGTACGAATTCGCATAAGACTCGGCCCCATGAAGAGCTTCACTCGTGAGCCGGACGAATGTGGCACCCGAACACTGCATACCAAAGGGCATCACTTTGAATCTGTACGAACCAAAGGGTGTAACAAAAGATGACTTTTGCTCGGCATCTTCATCGAGGCCGATTTACCAGTACCCCTTTGAAAGGTCGATGACAGAAATGTACTTTGACTTACCAATGCCTTCCAGGACTTCTTCAGTTCTATTTATATGTTGGCAGTGGAACACTTAGTTTTTTTCTCATTTAGTTTTCTGTAATCTGCACAGAAGCTCCACGTCTGGTCCTTTCTTAACAAGGACAATGGGTGAACCCCGAGCCGAGTTTGATGGCTCGATGATGTCGGCCTTCAGCATTCTATCAAGCACCAGCTTCACAAACAATTCCTAAGCTGTAAAGTCAATAATGAGCGAATGAATTAGGCATTTTGTGACTGACCTCGAAAATGAGGTCAAAGGTCAAATTCAAGGTCATCAAAATATTCGGCATACATCATTTCCGATACGTCCACAATTTAGTCCCAAGCTGTAAAGTGGATAATAGGCGACATATTAGCTGTTTTGTTCTTTGACTTTGAAAATGAGGTCAAAGGTCAAATTCAAGGTCATGACAATATTCAGCATATATCATTTCCTATCTGTCCATAATTGATTCTCAAGTTGTAAAGTCCATTAAAAGCGGGAAATAAGCCATTTAGTTCTTTGACCTTGAAAATGAGGTCAAAGGACAAATACAAGGTCATCACAATATTCGGACTATATCATTTCCTATATGTCCACAATTGATTCATAAGCTGTAAATTCGATAATGAGCGAGATATTAGCCATTTTGTGCTTTGACCTTGAAAATGAGGTCAAGGGTCAAATTCAAGGTCATGACAATAATCAGCATATGTCATTTTCTATGTGTCCACAATTGATTCCTATTCTCTAATCTCAATATTGAGTGAAATATAAGGCATAATATGTCCCATTATAAAGCATAGGAGAATTTAACATGAGAAAGTCTCATTTGGGACCAATCGAGAAAATGAAAATGGCCGCTACACGCAGACCGGCGATTCAAGGACAACAAAACTTATACACATCACAGAGGTATGTGAGAGCAATCTTTTGAACTAAAAATATCAAAACCGTCTGAACAGTTTTAGAGAAAATGGCCGCCAAAGTCAGAAATTGGCCATTTTTTACGAAAAATGGCCGCGATTTTGAAAAAAATGTGAAAATAAAAAAAACAAAAGAATACCCCCTCTCGAAATATTTTTAGGTATTTTTGTGCAAAATTTCAGAAAGATTCACCTGTAAACTTCAAAGATAAAATTGTGGACGGACGACGACGCCGACGACGCCGACAGAAGATGGACGACGGACGCAACGCCATGCCAATAGGTTATCGGACCATAGGCCAAATTCTAAAGTTGGTCGTTGGATTTTTGTCTGAAAAAAAATCACACGAGCGTACGATATTTTTTACATTTATTTTTTTTGGTCTTATGTAAAAAATAGCACACGGGCGGAAATGGTTATTTAGTTTCCGAATTATCCGTTTTGCTTACGATCGGGTTTTAACAAAAATATGTGTGTCACAAATATTGAAAATACATACGAGTGGACATTTGTATTAAATTTCCCAATCAACCATTTTGCTTACGGGTGTTTTTTTCTCAATATATTTCACGAATATTCAAGATATTTTGCTTACAATTCAGAAAAGCTAACAAATCCGTTTCGGGCGAAAATCTTTGAAAAACTGATCTCATTACATCATATCTCAGGAATAGGGTTGTGAGCCAGCCTGGGATTAGTGTTAATTGATACTTCTAATACTTTGCTTCAAAGTAGCATAGTAATTAGAATAGCTCAAGGATTAGGATTTTGTTTTTAAAAATACATATATTTGGGAAAAATCGCCAAAAAATGAATTTCCACAAGTGATCATTTCAATGGGTCATATCGTGCGATTACAATCTCGAATCCGAATCTTGGACTAATACTAATTGATATATCCAATATGTGTGCTCAAAGAAGTAAAGGTCATCAAGTGACTCAAGTGACATTAAAAAAAAAAGAAAAATAAAGTTTTGTGGACTAGTATAAGAAAAAATCTATTTGTCAAAAATGCCGATTTCATGTACCATATATCTCGAGAATAAAATCGTTAGCCAGCCTGGGAGTAGGTCTAGTTGATACTTATAATATTTTGCTTCAAAATGATACGGGCGTTGGTGGCTCAAAGATTAGGATTTTGTAATATGTAGCGTTGGGAAAAATCCAAAACTCCCGTAGTGTTTTACAATTTACGCAAAGCAAAAACGTGTATTCCGCCAAGTAATAAGTAAATCTAGGCGACAAAGGATCCGTTAAGGATGCTTATCAGTCAGGATCCATGCCTTATCAGCAGAATTCTGGTATGTTTTGTTTGGCCTATAACTCTGCAGTTTTTTAATGGATTGCGCTGAAAATTGTTGCGTAGGTTCTATCCGTGACTACAAGGCTTGTTCAATGGCCAGATTGAAGACCCAGTCGATATTCATACAGATCCTGAACGTTATACACCGCCAATGAAATGTAACTTACATAGAAAACATCTTTATGAACTCGAATATGTGTGTTTTATAACTGCAGTGCGTGGTCGTTAAAGCACCAATTTCATGCCAACTGGTCGCGTGTATCGGGGAACATGGCTTATCTAGGGCGCGACAGATGGTAGAGGACCTGCGTTGGTAGAAGCTTCCGTTATGTCCGCCTCCTCCCTCCAGGCATCTCTTTATGGATGCCAGTCTGCAGGGTTTGGGTGCTCACTGGAACTCACGAAGTCTTGAGATTGTGGTCTCGTTCGCGGCAAGAAGAACATACCAATATCCCGGAGATGAGAGCTGTCTCTCCGGTTTTGCATCACTGGGAAGCTCAGTTCTTCTGTCAAGTAGTGTACATCAACAAGTAATGTGGTACAAAATCGGTTTCCCTGTGCCAGCTGACTCGGGTCCCCCTCTGGTGTCATGATCGACAGATTTCCATCATGGCTCGGAATATTCTGGGCTGATGTTCATCGTCTCCAGTCGTTTTTTTCGCGTGAGGCAAGCCAGTTCTCGATCTGTTCGCGACAAGGTAAAATGACCTATGGTCCGATAACCTATTGGCATGGCGTTGCGTCCGTCGTCCGTCGTCGTCCGTCGTCGTCCGTCGTCGTCGTCGTCGTCGTCGTCGTCCACATTTTTATCTTTTTTGTTTACGGGCGAATTTTTCTGAAATTTTGCAGAAAAATACTTAAAAATAATTCAAGAAGGAGGTATTTTTTTTAGTTTTTTGATTTTCGCTTTTTCTTCAAAATGGCGGCCGTTTTCGACGAAAAAGGCCTGATTTTGGACTTTGGCAGCCATTTTCTCAAAATCTGTTCAGTAACTTTTTTTCTTTTTGATACATAAGACTCCTCATCTGTACTTCTATGATGTCTATAAATTTCGTTGCGCTTGAATCGCTCGAAGTGGGCCATTTTGGCCCAAACTCGGCCCAAATGGGACTTTCCCATGTTAAATTCTCCTATGCGTTATAATGGGACACATTAAAGCCTAATATCTCACTTGATATTGAGATTAGAGACTAGGAATCAATTGTGGACATATAGGAAATGATATATGTTGAATATTCTCGTGACCTTGAATTTGACCTCTGACCTTGGTTTCAAGGTCAGAGCGGCCGTTTTCGTCGAAAAATGGCCAATTTTGGACTTTGACGGTCGTTTTCTCAAAATCTGTTCAGTAACTTTTTTTTCTTATTGATGAAAAACACTCCTCATATGCACCCCTGTGACATGTATAAATTTCGTTGCCCTTGAATCGCTTGAAGTGGGCCATTTTGGGCCCAAACTCGGCCCAAATGTGACTTTCCCATGTTAAATTTTCCTATGCTTTATAATGGGACACATTAAGCCTAATATCTCACCTAATATTGAAATTAGAGACTAGGAATGAATTGTGGACATATAGGAAATGACATACGCTGAATATTCTCGTGACCTTGAATTTGACCTCATTTTCAAGGTCACAGGACAAAATGACTAATATCTCGCTTATTATCGACTTTACAGCTTAGGAATCAATTGTGAACATATAGGAAATGATATATGCTGAATATTCTCGTGACCTTGAATTTGACCTTTGACCTCATTTTCAAGGTCACAGGACAAAATGGCCAATATCTTGCTTATTAGCGACTTTACAGCTTAGGAATCAATTGTGAACATATAGGAAATGATATATGCTGAAAATTCTCATGACCTTGAATTTGACCTTTGACCTCATTTTCAAGGTCACAGGACAAAATTGCCAATATCTTGCTTATTAGCTACTTTACAGCTTAGGAATCAATTGTGAACATATAGGAAATGATATATGCTGAATATTCTCATGACCTTGAATTTGACCTTTGACCTCATTTCCAAGGTCACAGGACAAAATTGCTAATATCTCGCTTATTATCGACTTTACAGCTTAGGAATCAATTGTGAACATATAGGAAATGATATATGCTGAATATTCTCGTGACCTTGAATTTGACCTTTGACCTCATTTTCAAGGTCACATGACAAAATGGCCAATATTTTGCTTATTAGCGACTTTACAGCTTAGGAATCAATTGTGAACATATAGGAAATGATATATGCTGAATATTCTAGTGACCTTGAATTTGACTTTTGACCTCATTTTCAAGGTCAACAGGACAAAATGGCCAATATCTTGCTTATTAGCGACTTTACAGCTTAGGAATCAATTGTGAACATATAGGAAATGATATATGCTGAAAATTCTCATGACCTTGAATTTGACCTTTGACCTCATTTTCAAGGTCACATGACAAAATGGCTAATATCTCGCTTATTATCGACTTTACAGCTTAGGAATCAATTGTGAACATATAGGAAATGATATATGCTGAATATTCTCATGACCTTGAATTTGACCTTTGACCTCATTTCCAAGGTCACAGGACAAAATTGCTAATATCTCGCTTATTATCGACTTTACAGCTTAGGAATCAATTGTGAACATATAGGAAATGATATATGCTGAATATTCTCGTGACCTTGAATTTGACCTTTGACCTCATTTCCAAGGTCACAAGACAAAATGGCCAATATCTCGCTTATTATCGACTTTACAGCTTAGGAATATTGTGAACATATAGGAAATGATATATGCTGAATATTCTCGTGACCTTGAATTTGACTTTTGACCTCATTTTCAAGCTCAACAGGACAAAATGGCTAATATCTTGCTTATTATCGACTTTACAGCTTAGGAATCAATTGTGAACATATAGGAAATGAGATATTCTGAATATTTTAATGATATTGAGTTTGACCTTTGACCTAAATTTCAAGGTCAGTCATTTTATTTTCAAAGTCAGATTACAAAATGGCTTATATCTCGCTTATTATCAAATTTACACCTTAGGGTTCCATAGTGAACATATAGGAAATGATGTATGCTGAATAGTTTGGTGATCTAGAATTTAACCTTCGATCCCATTTTCAAGGTTAGAGATATGGCGATTTCAGTGGTCACCTTGAATTTGACCTTCAACTTTCTCGGCTTAACTCTGTATATTTCTCCGGTAACCTTGCTAGCCCATTGGGCTAATTTTCGTTTTGTTGGAACTTGATGCTCTGTCGGCGGGTTGGGAGACGATGTTCGTCTATGCCTTTACACCGGTGATTCTGTTGGAGAAAGTCCAAGCCAAGTTCAGATCAAATCGGGCCAGGATGATTCTCGTCATTCCATTACTTCCCCAGAAGCCGTGATTCCCGACCTTCTGGATTTGTGAGTAGACAGCCCAGTTCCAATGCTGGATCAGTAGCATCTGCTCGGACAGCCACGGTCCGATGTCTTCCATCAGGCTTGAAGCACGATGAAGCTTCTCGAGTGTCAACGAGGATCACCTGATCAAACAAACTATCTTCTTTGGCAGTCTGCCAGACTAATACCAGTCTAAATAGACAAGGCAATGTTTGATGTCGTGGCTGGAAGGTTAGTCCGCTCAAGGGTGTCTGTCATACTTTTGGAGTTCCTCCTGAAAAGGTGGGAGCTTCCTCCACTCTCCCATGTAATAGGACCACGATCTCTAAGACCCATCATACCTAAAATAGGTGTCAATGTCAGTCAGGGTGCAAGTCTTTCTATGTTATTGAACAGCTTCTGTATCGATAAATCCAAAACGAGATACTACGTGTACATTCCGACTTGGGATCTGTCGCTCGTTCGTGATTGCTCATTCTCCGAACCTTTTGAGTCGTTGGGAAGAGTGTCCTCGAAATTCAGCATCGAAGACATTGTTTTCCTCCTGGCCATATCAACAACGGAGAGACGAATGCTTTTGACTTTTCTAATGTGCAGGGAAAGACGGTGGCTCCGCTGGCTAAGACTCAAGTTCACTAATTCTCCGCCATCGACGTTTACTTTTCCACCATGTGACTGTGGTGGCTGTTACATCTAGGTTATGGACCTGTATTGATTTCCTTATATGGTCAAAATGAGGCATCAAAGTACTATATTATTTAAAAACTCCCAGTTTCTCCTCCAAATGCACATGTATCACTTTAAAATGTCTCTGTTTTGGTTTGTATAGTGGTATTATGGGTATTCCTCTATGTACATGTGAATTTTCATGTTGATTGGAGCTGTTACTGTGCGCATGAATACATATAAACAAACCGGCCCTTTCTGGGAGTTTGCTTTCTGAGGAATTCGCCAGGTGTCAGCAGCTAACAGTCAAATGCTTGTAGCGTTTGATCTATTCCAACAACATGTGCTGATTTTTTAATATTTTGTAAGTTATATATATTGCTTCAACATACTGAAATTTTATGAAAATTGAAACATTTTGAAAGTGATTTCTCTCATAAAACGTTATAATGGAGTTAAATGGCAATCCTATATGTGTTTGTATACCTCTAGCACCTGAACACGCACGAACAGCCGGACGGATGTCGGCTTGGAGGGAGCTCGCTCTTCTTTTCGTGTGTCAGAAACGTTAGTTCGCCCCACGTTCAGCAGACTAACTGTCGGGGTGTCTCCACAACCGAATTCATTCCCATAGCCAGGACCTATGTACTACTCAGTGATATCTTTGTAAGTATTTCTTCCAGGCATGAATTTAGTTTGATGCTGGTACACATGTAAGCTGGGAATATTGACATCAAACTGCTACTCGTTACTTCACTTGTTTTGTGGTTTGTTTTCATTCGTCAATACCGTTAACAAATTGTCCACTCTATAACCATGTACCGGCGACTTTGGATGACACCTTTTTGACTGTTGTTTTGCACAATAGGCACTGTAGAGACATTCAATTAAGCTAGGTACATGCTACTCCTCAAGGCTCAATGGAAATTAGTCTTCATCACACAGTATTGCAGGTATGGCCGAAGTTATACATTCACGGAGTTGACATTTTTTTGAAAATACCATGTACTTAATGTTTTATTCTGAACAAAAATGTCAGCAATTGTGCACATGTTTTTGTATGCTAATATACCATGGATATACCATCATATATTCATGGTATCATTTTTTCCACTTTTTTCCACGTGAAATAGTGTCCGAATTTGAGAATCACCCATTATGTATGTGGACCGCTTTATCACTGACTGAACACGAGACTGTGATTGGTCGATCACAATGGTGATATAAACCCATATCCTGAATATCTAATTTGGCACGCGCAACCTTTGATACGAGTCCCCGTATCCCTTGCCTCGTTTTAAGTCAGTGATAAATTCGTTACCCCACGTCTGTTCACGAAATACGGAATTATATTTACGTCTAGCTGTCCGTATCCCACTCGGCCTTCGGTCTGTTGGGATACGGACAGCTAGACGTAGATATAATTCCGTATTCCGTGAACAAACATGGGGTAACTATTAGTATCACTGTCCACCAGTGCACAAAACCCGATATTTGCGTTTAAGGTGCGGTATGAGCACATTAGTGAGCTATGGTATATCTGAGTTGGTGCTATACTCTGATTTTTCTAACTCGTTTACACTGTCTGTCGCTAATATTTTGTGACGCTAAATGCTATCGTTCTATAAACCCCTAGGGGGTGATATCAGATTAAAGACGGCGTTGATATCACTACTAAATTTGCAGATATGTTCACGGGATTTATGGCAGATAATACACTGATGATACTCGGTGTGATATCACCATCAGATCTCGGCTGCGCCTCGATCTGATAGTGATATCACACCTCTCTCATCAGTGCATTATCTCATACATAACTAGGCATACTTCACCTGGGAGTCAAACAGCAATTGTCCACCAAAATTTCAGAAAGCTATCGTGAAAATTGAAAGAGTTGGCAATCTACTCCAATGTTAAATTTAAACCTATTATTTAATTTCTGGGCCCTCACATAATTTTGTGCATTTGCTCGGCTTTATAGCGGAGAAATCTTCCGAAATCAACATGTTTGTGTAGAATACATCCCAGTGTGACTTCTAGTCCAAAATTACAATGATACACTGAATCCTGATGGATATAAACAGAACCAAATTCTCGATTATGCTCAGACTCTCGAGATCCCGTTTTGGGTTGAAATTTAACATTGGGGTAGATAGCCAACTTCATCAATTTGTGCGATAGAAGTGTGAAATTTTGTACAAAATCGTCGTTTGACTCCCAGTTGAAGAATGCCAAATGATAGAATGATACGATTCAGCACCACAAAGTTATCGTAAAAAACCCCGGTGTAAACAAGTTAGAAAAATAGGGGAGTAAAAGGGTCTATCTAGCCAATGAGGGGGGTTAGATCACCATGGTGAAGTCGAATACCGCACCTTGGTCATATTTGACCAGTCTTGTGTGGGCACTAATTTTATCACGGGTGGTTTGTGGGGTTTCACATAGTCATATACAAGAATCAGAAGCAGTTCTTACAACCAAAAATAGGAATATACTGCAAGTGTCCCTCGTTTTCACCGTGTCCACAATGCCATTCTCCAGTCACACGCACGTGGTAAATGTATGGAATCCAGTATTTTACTCCGCAGACATCACGTCCGTTGCTTCACCTTACGAAGGCCTTTGAATCCGTTGAA
Source organism: Terebella lapidaria (assembly GCA_949152475.1). Classification (NCBI taxonomy): domain Eukaryota; kingdom Metazoa; phylum Annelida; class Polychaeta; order Terebellida; family Terebellidae; genus Terebella; species Terebella lapidaria. Next base: position 17,341,875 of record OX424563.1, on the reverse strand, counting down.
TGTAGGCGTATCTTGGATGATAATCTATCCCGCCGCTGCCACTATATGTTAAACGTCAGCCGAAATGAAACAACTTTATGTAAAACACAAACACATTCACGGTAGGAACCCCACTACCGTAACGCGACGTTACGGTAGTCCGAACGATGGCGGAAGGTATTAGCTTCGAAAAGTTTTTTTCACGATAAACTAGGTACTAGGCAAGTTTCGCACATACACCTACATGAGGCGAATTGTTCAGATATGCTTAATAGATCGACAATATAATTAAACTGTGAATCTGATTGATTTGCGAGAAAAAAAAAACGGTTTGAAATATGCGACCATTACTACCGTAACGTTAGCGGCCAAATACCGTAACGCCAATTTCCAGATTTCCAGAACTACCGCAACGTTGCATATATAAACAATTCACATGATGTAGAACTTTGATTTCGATAATATTTTAGGATTTTCGTTATCGATAAATAGTACAAATATTGTTGTGGATGGATGATCATAATCGGGACAATAGAGTTCGGGAATTTGTCATGCAAATGTATCCTATGTAAAAAATACATCATATTATACTTATGCTATTACTGCCCTTTGACCAGCCATTTGCCGCGTTACGGTAGTGGCGTTCCTACAGTGATAATATACACGTGACACAAAGCATACAATATAACTCAGGGGGTTCACTCTAAGTAATAGTTATCTATTGAGTGCGAGGTGCATGTCAAATATCCTTGAAATGCCCAGAATCAATCAGAGAACATCTAAACCCCTTTAGCTTCTGGGGCCCTGAGCGGGTCCCAGACCCCACGCCAAATTATAAATTTGACATGCACCGAACACGAAGAAACAGTGGCGGATCTAGGAATTTTATTGGGGAGAGCAGTGATCATGCAGGCTCATGTATTACGGGAGAGAGTCCTAGCCCATTGGCTTGGGGTCTGGGTGTTCTCTGATTGATTTTAAAGACATCAAACATAGTCTCCAGATCTAACGGCTTTTTGTGTGAATTTTCTGGAGAATGACATTGAGATACTAAAAATTGAGATTCTCACTGAGCAATTCATGACATTACATTCCATCGATGATCGAACATGTCGTCCGACACATATCTAATCCAAGTTTAAGGACGGGAATCGCCTAGCATTTGGGAATATCTTCAATTTTGTATTGATCCATGTTAGTCTTTATAGCTTCGCCATATAAACACCGAACTTTGGCAAGAAAGTTATAATTTGTTCGATCACGCAATGAATACAGACAGCTGAACGTCACTGATAGATAACAAGGTTGAACTTCAATTAATTAAATGCTTCGTGGGGGAAATTTTCAAGATGGGGCTACATGATATAGATCACTAACCGATACTTACTTTTTTGATGATGTCCATGGATATGTAGTATTTATCGGGTTTCTACGGTGGCTCATATTCGCCAGATGGAGGAATGCACTTTTTTCTTTACAGCGTTATAACGCTGTAATACAGCGTTATAACGCTGTAATACAGCGTAATAACGCTCTAATTTACAGCGTAATAACGCTCTAATTTACAGCGTAATAACGCTCTAATTTACAGCGTAATTACGCTCTAATACAGCGTTATAACGCTCTATTACAGCGTTATAACGCTCTATTACAGCGTTATAACGCTCTAATTTATAGCGTAATTACGCTTTAATTTACAGCGTAATTACGCTATAATTACAGCGTTATTACGCTGTAATTAGAGCGTTATTACGCTGTAAATTACAGCGTTATAACGCTCTAATTTACAGCGTAATTACGCTCTAATTACAGCGTTATTACGCTCTAATTACAGCGTTATTACGCTGTAATTTACAGCGTAATTACGCTCTAATTACAGCGTAATAACGCTCTAATTAGAGCGTAATTACGCTCTAAATACAGCGTTATAACGCTGTAATTTACAGCGTAATTACGCTCTAATTACAGCGTTATAACGCTCTAATACAGCGTAATAACGCTCTAATTAGAGCGTAATTACGCTCTAATTACAGCGTTATAACGCTGTAATTTACAGCGTAATTACGCTCTAATTACAGCGTTATAACGCTCTAATACAGCGTAATAACGCTCTAATTAGAGTGTAATTACGCTGTAAATTAGAGCGTTATAACGCTGTAATTTACAGCGTTATAACGCTCTATTACAGCGTAATAACGCTGTAATTAGAGCGTAATTACGCTGTAAATTACAGCGTTATAACGCTCTAATTTACACTGCCAGAGACATCATCGGACCTGCTAGTTCATCAGCTCAATCATTTGTAGGGAAATCTCAAAATTATTCTGATCTAGATATGTTTATTACAAATCACGATAATGGAAATATGCTAGGAAGGTGAACGGTTTAATTTAGAGCGTAATAACGCTCTAAATTAGAGCGTTATAACGCTGTAAATTAGAGCGTTATAACGCTGTATTACAGCGTTATTACACTGTAATTAGAGCGTTATAACGCTCTAAAAAAATTTGTGTTCCTCTATGTGGCGAATATGAGCTTCCGTAGTTCTACAAGCAAATTCAGCAGATGTAGCGGATTTGTCGATGAAAGCATGCGGCATTCATAATATCTCACTCACTGCAGCGGTCGGCGCACATGAACGGATTACGCTGTATGTATTACAGTGATCACTCTACTCAAGCGAATTATAGCGATCTGACTTTCCTCATGTATTGAACTTGAGCAATGGGAATCATGCCATACACTCAACTCAGCAAATTTAGCAAGCAAGTCATTGTTTGTCGGCTTGCTCTTGTCAATGTTAATGCAATAACAAACGAGGCTTACAGTTTTGAAATACGTCAGACATTCGTCGACGTGCATACACCTACTGGATTAAGGAGTATCTGTATGAACTTGCTTGTATATTGTACACCATTTCCCACAATATGTGCAGTGAATTTCAGAAAACTAATTCTCGGTTCGTGATCGTCATGAGTAAGTTCTACCTTGTTATCTGTTGCGTACATTCAGTTATCTATAATTCTATCATAGTAAATCCTCGTTTTAACATATTATAATATAATAAACAAACACGTAGCAACTACCAAATTTGAAAACCAAATTTGAAAAGACCAAATTTGAAAAAGATTTGATCAGAAATCGCGGAGATATGAACAAAAACGTACATCGGTATGTTTTGCTTGAAAATGGAAATTCCTAGCCGATTCCCCACCTTAAATGCAACCATCCATGTTCTGATCCTACCAGGGCCGTAGCTCCCCTCCTCCTGCCCCAACTTAGAGACCCCAAAAAGGGAAATCGGAATGGGGAGAAGAAAAAAAAGCAAAAATAGAAAAGGGGGAAATGAAGGAGGGTGAAAATTGTTGAAAACAATAGAAATGAAATCAATATTTGTACTGAACAGAACGATTTCGCAGAGTGTTGGTATCCTGATCGGAACACTGATTTTTTTCTCGAATATCTTTTTTATTTGATTTCGGGGGGAGCAGTAGCTCCCACCGCTCCCCCCCCTGGATCCGCCAGTGCGAAGAAACACCACCGGCTTTCCGTGAGTTGGTTTAAAATATATATTTCGTTTTTTTTTTTTTTTTTATCGCATGCGGGCATTTCATTAGGGCATTTCGGCACGAAATGTCCTTATGGTTTTGTCAGATTTTTTTTTTCACTTTTCGGTTCCGGACAATAACTCAAGAACGCCTTGACGAATCTCCGAGAAATTTTCACCACTTATCACGTATATTACGTAGATGAAACCTATTGTTTTGGAGTGGGATCCGAGGTCCGGTTAGTCCGTGAGGATGAATTTTGTGTCAAATGGTTTCCGGATGATCACTCGAAAAGTACTTGTGCTACACTTCTGAAACTTGATACATAGGTTGATATGGTGTCGAAGAGGAACCCTATCGATTATGGGGTCAATCTGTCAAATGACCTTTAACCCAGCTAGGGGCCGAGAACAATTTTGGTGAGTAATCTTTGAGGCTCTTTGCATATCTCGGAAACGGTGCATCGTAGAGCGAAACGGACGTTATGTTCGGACTCGTGACACCAGACAAACATGTCTTAGGGGTATGTTGGGTGAACTTGGCCCTAGGCCAAATTTGTTTATGCCGAGTCGGCATTTTTCATTTTCGGCCATATCTCGGAAACGGTGCGTTGTAGAGCGCAAAAAATGTTATGAATTTCAGTCGGAATGTCCCAAGACATCTTCAGGCCTTGACGTCTAGTTTGTGTCAGCATTCGCCATTATGGATATGGTTCGAGCTTTATTATCTAAAATAATCGCATGCAGGCTAAAAACGAACACGTTATGATGGAGAAAGAAACATTTACTGAGTATCGCCATTTATGACGATCGACTTCACATCTTCTCTGACAATATAGATCTACGATCGTGTGAAGACAGTGAATTCGATGTGCTGATATCATTAGGTTTTTTAACAGCACCGGTGACAGCCGCAGAAACATATAGGCTAATAAAGCCGCATATATGCTATTAAAAGCTAAACGCATCCTCAGAATGTGCCCCTTATATCTTTCCGACATCGACTTATAAGAAGGGGGAGGGGGGGGGGGGCATAAGAATGAAATTGAGAGGATGATCCGTGCGAAGTCCCAAGCGGCGGGAGGTTTGGGGCCCGCTTAAGGGCCCCAGAAGCCAAACACTTTTTGGCTTTTGCTGGTGCATTCTAGCCCTATTTTGGGTACATATTAGGGAGGGACAGGGACACAGAGACATCATTTTGACTGAAGGGGGGGGGGGAGTTGTGTGCCCTCGCCCCCCTAGATACGCCTATGGATATATTTCTGTTGCAAAGTGGTCCGGAAGTTTCCCAGGTGTCGCAATGTGTAGCAATTTCATTGAAGGACTCACTGTTGAATATTTATAAGTAATCGATACAAGATATATGATCAGCTGCATATGATGGGCATAATTCTATTCAATTATGATGTTGACAAATGCCAAGCTGCCGTGAGCCATGACGACGGTTTTCTTAGTGACACACGTGCTGTGTTGTCGCGTGCCGGACCAGGGTCTCTGTAGACATGATGTCCTGGAACTGTCGGATGTACAGGGTGCATGTGGCATGAGGTATACCAGTGTACGCCAACAAGCACCTGTAGTGCAGTATTCGAACGTGGATCAGGTTCGTATAGCTTACACATAGTTCTTAAATATCGTTGTATTTCTAGAATATTACATTAGAACGCATTAGAATGATTTGATTTGTCTTAGTAACAGTAACGTTAAGCCCGTGTGATCGAATTAATGAGTGACTTAAATTAAAGTGTGATCGGTGATCCATTCTATCAAGTTTATTTTCTTCAAATTTATTATTTATTATTACGCATAATACATGGGAACAACTCCATGATTCGCCCACTTTCTGACAACGTCAATAACTAACTGTTAATCTGTCAAAATATCATGAGGCCTGAGGCTAGGCCTATATTCCCCTCCAGAAAACACGAAACAGGTGACTTGCTGCAGGTGTACCAAAAAAAAACGTTAGATATCAAACAAACCTGCCTATTGTTTGAAGCTTACATATCGTGATTTTTTTACATCAAACCTTCTACAATCGTTACATAGTAACAAGACAAGAATTTATTCCGACGGCATAATTTTCATTACAATTTCTCATCGATCATCCTTCGGTATGAGAGTCTAATTAAAACGAAGCAGGGTGACGTATCTGACCGCATTGTCCCAGGTGTGCAGTGTGGCCACATCGAAGGCTTCAGAGCGCCAGGACGGATTTCCATCCAGTCTGATTGTTTATGTGTCTAGCCTATGTGTCTTCGTGCGGGAATTTATTCACATGTCCTATAAATATAAACTCGTAAAACTCATACACAATTACGCTAACCTGTTTATCTGACATTTTACTTTACTCTATGCTTAAATTGAATTTATGTAAAATTTTTCGTTAAGTGTAATTATCATGTTTATCATTTCAAATGACAATATCTTTTGCAGTCACTCAAGCTGAGTATGGATAAAAAAACTTAGTTAGGCCGTGGCCTAATTCTCTAGCCGTGGCATACAAAAAATTGACACTGGTGGTAATTAAGCCGCAGGTTTGAAATGAACGAATTCACGCGCATTATTGATATGACATTTTGTTCTAATGTGTGGCTGTACCTGTAATTAGCTGTACGTGAGATTAACTCATCTCCTTGCAGGCTGAGAAGTACACTTTGATCATGGTAGATCCCGATGTTGCAAAGTCTGCCTTTCTTCACTGGCTCGTGGCTGATATCTCGATAAACAACCATTTATTCCCTGCATCTTTCCAATATTCACCCAATCCTAAATGATTTATCTCATGATAGTTTACACACAAACGACCATGTGTATATATATGCAAACAAATGAGAAGATGTCAACAGTTTTTTTTCGATGCAGTTCCATTAACACTTATCAACACGGTTTACAGGGTGCTGAACTGGCGACAGGTGGTGTTACTTCTGGACATACGTTAGTATGTGAGTACATATATCATACAATATATAATATATACATAAAATATATAAAATATAGATTTTATCAATTAGTTCTCCAATACACAATCTAAACCTATATAACAAGACATTTACATTTTGTTTTGATTTATTCTATGTCCAACATGCATCAAACGAGACATGCCGGATGTTTTAGATATATACTTTATGCTTTGATGTTCAAGTCATTGTGTTATATATGCCATGAAATGAGAAATATTTCTAGCCACTGTGTTTACATTTGTACTCCTCATGCCGCATTCTTCAGTTTTACATTTATACATATTTTCATTAGCATAATTCATTCAATTAGGTGAAAATGCAACATACGTTTGACAGCCTTATCTGGGTATTGCTTATGGCCGGGTCCATATGTCCATACACATCATAAAGTTCATGAGGAATATATTAAAATACGAGTCGTATCCAATTGGCAGATCTGTTTTGAAAGTCGTATGAATCAAACTAATTCAAAGTCTGGAATGGGGAGAATTGGTACACCATTATGATAACGTCTCCATGCTTTACGTATGGAATCCATTATCATAACGTCTCCATGCTTTACCCGCTATCAAGTATTTATTTGCATAATGTTTCTTCTCATGGAGAATCAACTTTATAGAATTTCCAGTGTAAGATTTGGCAAAAAAAAATAGAGGACATCATTCGCAGTCGTTAAAGTGTCATAATAAAGAACACACACCGACATCAATCATTCTATGGAATCCCGGTCACGACCTGCGACCTGCGACATGAGCTACAAACTGCGACCGGGGACAATGCGCCTGAAACAACATGAAATGATCTCGAATATATAACTTATTCCGTAGTAAACTACGGTTTAAGACGGAAAAATGTACAGACCAAATATTCAATTTCCAATTTGTTGCACGCAGGTCGCAGTTTGTAACGTTATCTCGCAGGTGGCAATTCATAGCTCGCAGCCTGTCGCATGCACGTCACAGTTTATAGCTCGCAGGTCACATATCCACACAAGTTTATTGCCCGCAGGTCGCAGCTCGCAGGTCGTGATCGGGATTCCATATTATTCTCATCCAAATATGAATTTATACAGTAAAAAACTACTAGTAAATGACCCTGCATTGTGACCTCAATTCTCAATCTTTCTCTTTACAGCATACTTCCCGCCCTCACCACCGCCGGGATCCGGCCCACACCGCTACCAGTTCTTCCTGTTCCAGTCCCCGGCAGGTACTGGCGCCACGGATCTAGTTGACTACCATACGTCATACCGCGCTAAATTCAACGTTAATGCATTCGTCGCCGTCAACAATCTATGTGACAACCTGGCGGCAACTTTCGAATACTCCTACGGAGCCTGAGCCAAAAAAATTGTGTGGCCGAGATCACTGTATAGGGTTCCCCCTGCGGATCAATGCTTACTATTTTCAAACAAAAACATGTTTAAACCAAAGTTTGTCAGCACTAAACCTCGGTGTATCACAGACAAAACTCAGGGTTTTCACAGAATCGCTTACTAGAAGCGTGTACTTCATGCTTCTATTTCAATTCTATTCTATTTCAAGACTATATTTCAATTCAGTTTATTTCAACATCAACACACATTGTCAATCCAAACATACATGCACATGTACAATACATACACAAAAACACAGATGTTGAAAGGCGATCGCATTGAAGCCTAGACATATATATTTGCTATTCCCCAACAAAGAATTAAAGAATAAATTAAGAATTAAAGTCAATAATTATAATAATATTAAGAAACACAACATACTGTAACCGGTGTTACACTGTAACCGGTATTACGTTATCGATTAGTCTACAAAATGAGCCTACAATTAGACATGAACAACTA